>CM041779.1:224434265-224770134 GCA_023374045.1 Limonium bicolor
TACACGTAGAGATAGCACTTCACTACAGCCTTACGAGTACAACAACTCAACTCACGTTAAGAAAGTATATCTCCCTCAGCCCCTATTATCTGAACTTCTACCCCGTATGTAACTTCAGATCGTAAAACCCTAAACTCAGGTAACTGCCTCGTGAATTACTTCACATGGAATACTCACTCTATGTATCTCCCGTGTTTCCCTTTCAGTTTTTCTCCATAAAACGTTAATCCCTAACCCTAGACTTCCAATCTCATATAGATATCAAAGATAAAATTACAACCTATTAACCGAGATTTTATTTATCTTTAGCAGATATATAAAATCTTGTTAAGATAATCTATCTTCTCCCTTCGTTTTCTTGGTTCAAGACTGATGAGCGTCTCCTGGAATTAGTCTTATCGTAGGCTTCAATATTGAGCTGAGTTTGCCGATCAAAATAGCATCAACAAGATCAGACAGTGCTTGTATGATAGCGGCGCTTCAGGTCCAGTCTTCGTTGTTTGACAGGATCATGGTTGGTCAGGAGTCAAATTCAGCGTTAAGCCGGATCAGAGAGGGGTTGTCTACTGATCAGAGTTCCGACTTCAGAGTTTCCAGTGATGGCTGTCTGCGTTTCAAAGATCGGGTATGTGTGCTTGCTGATGCTGTGCTACACAGGGAGATTCTTCAGGAGGCTCATGGAGCTCCATACTCGGTACACCCGGGAGGGGTGAAGATGTACCGGGATCTCAGGGAGCCGTTTTGGTGGCCAGGGATGAAGCGAGACATCTTAGAGTTTGTTTCACGATGTGAGACATGCCAGCAGGTGATGGCCGGGCACTAGAGACCGGTAGGTCTACTTCAGCCTCTTTTTATTACTGAGTGGAGGGGGAGAGTGTGGGGATGGATTTTGTCATAGGGTTACCCAGGACTTCTTCGGGTTTGATGTTGTGTGGGTGATAGTGGATCAACTGACGAAGTCTGCTGACTTTCTGCCTATGAAGAAGACCTTTAGTTTGGATCGGTTGGCTCGTTTATACTTGGATGAGATCGTTAGACTTCATGGTGTACCCACTTCCATTGTGTCTGATCGTGATCCACGGTTTGTGTCGAGGTTTTGGCGTAGCCTGCATAAGGCCTTGGGTACGAGTCTGTCCTTCAGTCCGACTTACCATCCTCAGTCGGATGGCCAGACAAAGATGATGAATCAGGTTCTGGAGGACATACTGCGAGCATGTGTCCTGGATTTTGGAGGGATCTAGGATCAGCATGTGACTCTGATCGAATTTGCTTACAACAACAGCTTTCAGGCGAGGATCGGTATGGCTCCATTTGAGGCGTTGTATGGTAGGAGGTGCAGATCACCCATCTGTTGGGATGATCTGAAGGAGAGAGTCCTGGTTGGACGGAGCTGGTGCAGGGTGTAGTGGAGAAGATCAGGATGATCCGAGAGCGTTTGCTAGTTGCTCAGAGTAGGCAGAAGTTCTATGTAGATCAGAGGTGTAGACCCCTCGAGTTTGATGTGGGGATCATGTTTATCTACGAGTGTCACCAGTAACTTGATTTGGCTCGTTTTCTCTGTCAGTGGCGTTGTTCGGTTTGGCAAGCGTGGGAAGCTTAGCCCGAGGTTCATGGGTCTGTTCGAGATTCTAGAGGATTGCCTAGTAGCTTATCATCTAGAGTTGCCCCCTTCCTTGTCAGGTGTCCATAATGTCTTCCATGTGTCGATGTTGTGGAAGTATCTCCATGACCCGTCCCATGTGATCGACCATAGTCAGCTTCAGTTGCGAGAGGACTTCTGAGGCGGTCCGACCATATTCTAGCCATAAACGTTCATCGACTCCGTAGTAAGACCCGTGCCTATGGTTAAGGTCCAGTGGTCTGATCAGTCAGAGCGGGAAGCGACTTGGGAGTTCGAGAATGAGCTGCGTGCCAAGTTCCCTCCCTTTTCGAATAGTGAGGTGAGTCAATTTCGGGGACGAAATTCTTTTAAGGTGGAGGTGATGTTATAACCCGGATTTTTTTATAACCTTACTATATATTTGGTTTATGTTGTTTTCTAAGCTAGTTTCTCATTATGATGCTAGTGGGACTTCGATGGCGTTCTTTATTTGTCAAAGGCAAGGAGGCCTTTTGACTAATTAATTAAGGTATCTGATTTTGTTTTAAATAAAGGAAGGAAACCTTATTTGTTAATATTCATTTGCTGATCATTAATTGATATTAGTTGAATCGTGGAGCATCTGCCGTCGTGCATTCAGAGCGACAGTTTCCTTCCCCCTTTCTCCAAGTTTCTGCGTTGAATGCTGGGTATTCTCCATTGCTGCTCCGAATCGCGTTGTTCATTGTTGTGTGACTACTGGGTGTTTTCTCGTAGTAATTTCGAGTTTAGGGATAGTAGATTTTGAACTTCATTGTTGTTTACTTCTTCTATGTTTTCTGAATTTGGGTTGCTCGTTGTTGGAATTCAGCGATTGGATTTTGGTATTCGGATTGCGGGCTGTTCGGACTGCGCTTTGATTCAGATTGTTGTCAAGGTAGTGACCCGGCCAGACCGTAGGAATAAAAAAAAGGCCTTTCGTTTAAATTGAAAAAACAAAGTAGAATCATAATCCTTGTTTTATCTTTTATCCCACCGCAAGAAGAGGAGATGATTTTTTCAAGTTGAAGAAGAACGCAGTGGGAAATATGGTGGTTAAATTCGATGTTGGTTACACAGGAATTCATCTCAAAATTCATAAAGAAATCAAGCCACCCAATCAAAAGGAAACTGAGATGAAATTTTGTTAAACGGAGCCTGGATACTTCATTTCATTTTATTGTTTCAACCAAGCCAACAATAAATATTTCTAATTGATAATATTTGTCGTGGCCCCGATCTTACAGATATTTCGATACCGGCGAACGATGACGCGAGATTCAACAAACTCGAATCCGCATTGTTCACAAATTATCTGCTAATCGAGGTAGGTGGTTACTCGATTCGGTGTGGAAGTTCACCCATGGGAAGAAGTAGATTATGTGTTTAAATCTCTGATATGTATGATTGATGGTGTTTCGGTGATGTTATGGCTGCGTTTTGATATTGCAAACCCCCACGGTTTACTGTTTTCGGGATTCTGGAACTTCTGTGAAATTGGATATTGATTTTATGCTGTTTCGAAAGCTCTTTGTCGATTCTGGAATTGCAGTATTTGCAACGTCCGAACATCTGTCTGTACTTGTATGTCCGGACAGGTCGTGTGGCGCCGCAGGTTTTCTGTGTTTTTCAACGTGTCCGGACAACTATCCAGACATGTATGTCCGGACAGATCGTGGGGACGAATCTGGGTTTGCATTTTCAGACTATGTCCGGACTTGTAAGCCCGGACACATGTCCGGACTCCACCCCGTCTTTTTCCGAAAAAACCTGTCCGGACTTACAAGGTCGATGTAAGTCCGGACAGGATCTCTATTACTCCCGCGTTTTGGTTTTCAAACTCCGTCCAGACTTGCAAGGTCGGACGCAAGTCCTGACGTCTCACAGGTTTTGGTTTCGAATTGTGTCCGGACATGCAAGCTCGGACGCATGTCCGGACACCCCTCTATTTAACCCAAATTGTTCGTTCTTGCTCCATTTGGCAAGCCGTTTGCGGGGTTGTATTCCCCTAAGTCTGTACTACTGATTCCTCTATGTTTTGGGCAGTTTTAATGCCATTGCATCTGTTTTGCAATTTCACTGTTTTGGGACCTAGTCATTGCTTCTGAGCCGTGAATGGCTGGGTCGAGCTATTCCGTGGTATACCATGTAGACGTCTTCTGAGTGTGGGTCATTCCCTTTCTGTTCTGTGGGGTTGACAAACCCTTTGGACCTATGGATCATTTCTGCGTTGCCGAGTGATCTGTTATGATCTATGGGTCTTGACCCTTCTGAGTGTTATGCTGTGTGCTAGTGTCCCACTTTCTGTTTGTCAACTCTGAACATTTCTGAACTGGGAACCCTGTGTTCCACTCTGTCACTAATTCTGTTAAGCTTCGGTCTGATTTGGGATTATTGTTAAACTGTTCACCCTCTGTGCCTTCTTCTGATTTCAAATGTTTTGAGCGACCTCATTGATAACGGTCGCTGATTACTGAGCTGTGATTGCTCACCCCTTTCCACAAACATATTATCATTGCAGATTGATCATTGCTGGAGATCATGAGCCTTGGAGTTTAGCTATTACTTCTGACATTGTATTTGTTTAAGCTTTGATGTTTGTAGCCTTTGGGCAGATGCTTTATGATTTCGTTTGGATACTTTGTAAACCTTTAGTATTTATACGAGGGTTTCTTTTGGTTATTATTGTTCGTTCAGATTAGAGCCTTGCATGACTTAGGTAGTATAGCACGCGGCGTGTGACGACCTTGACGTTTAGCACGTGTTTCGGGTCGTTACATGACCTAACCCATCAAACACTTAACTCACTTTCACCTAGATTCATCCTTAGGCTCGTCATAAGACCTAGATCCAACCTTTAGGCTCGTCATAAGACCTAGATTCATCCTTAGGCTCGTCATAAGACCTAGTTCCCACCTTTAGGCTCATCATAAGACCTAGATCCAACCTGTAGGCTCGTTGTGGAGGGTGATTTTTCGGTATGAGGGGGGTCTATCTAAATATGGTATGACTGAAAAACCTAGATCCTAGAAATATGCCATTCTGTGGAGGGTAAAAACCCATTATTCTGGCATCCCTCAAATACCTACTAAATCGTCCGTCTTTCCCAGAAAGCATAAAGGGGAGTGCAAGTGTGCACTACACCCGCTCTCGATGGGCTCCACGCGGACTAATGCCTCTATAAGGTGGATTTGACTAGAGCCACCTAGTTTGACCTAAGATACTAGGAAGGAAGGGAAGAAAAGATTCTAAGAACCGTTGGTTAACTCTGAATTTGCTGCCTATGGATAGGACTTATCTGGTCATTTGTAGAAATTCTATTATGGGTTCACACTGGGTTACACACCTTAGAAGTGGCAACGACCATGACTTTGGATTGGTGCCGAGGAAACCTCGGTCTCCAATTGTTGGGATTGCCTTCTTTCAAAACCTTATTTGAGAGATTCAATTAAAGCCAAAGGATAGGATTGAATAAGGATTGAGGAGCAGATGATTTTGAAGAGTTTGAAGAAATAGGCTGGTCTTGAAGTATCGGTTGGCGGGATTGGTTTAAGTGTTGAGAGGTTTTGATTTTTTCGAGGGGTTCGAGTTTGCCTCGGCTTTTGCGGGGATAAAATAATGCTATAAGGGCATTTTGGTCATTTTTGTGAAGTTGAGGGTGTTCGGATCATTTGATTTGTGAGGTTCAAATATTGAAGTGGTCAGCTTTTCGAGGTGATTTGTGAAGTCAAAGGTGTTAAAGAGGAGTTCAGGTTTTCAGGATGATTGAGTATGAAAGAGGATGTTTGGTTTATAGGTGTTCAGGTTCTGAAGATGTTTCGGGTTTAAGATGGCTAAGGTTGTTCGGGAGCATTCAGGGACTAGAGGTGCTATGTGACTTAGAGTTCGTTTAGAGAGGGGTTAAGAAGCGTTTGTGTGACTTGAAGCTCTAATGGAAGGGTTGGATTGGTTTATTCAGAATTGTCTCTCTTAAAGTTTTTAAAACCAAAAAAATCATTTTTTTGTTGTAAAAGGGCGGATAATCCCGAGGGATTACCCTATGTACCCCCTCGAACACGACACTTAATTAATGGTACGTGCCAAGGCTCGAAAGATAGGGCAATGAATTTATGTCAAAAAATAGGATTTAGAGAGAAACACCGTGAATGAGATGCTCTCAGTCAAACCCTAATAATGTCTCTAACTCCCGGGTTTTAAAACATTAAAAACCGAAAATACAGAAATCGAGTTGAAGGGAGTTAAACGATTCTAAAATCTCGGCTGCAGCTAAAAAGGTCGTTACTTCCATAGCACCCGCCTTGTAAAAATCTAGGCTACAATTCGGGGAGGTTTTCACCCTAATGCCTCGCCTAAAGAGATCCAGACTACGACAAGGGAGATTACGACACCAGTGCCCCGCCTCGGATTTTTATTTTGGAAGGGAGACAAGTGATGTCTAACTAAGAAGAAAACGTATTGAAAGTGTTAGGCATTTCCCGTTCCCTGAAAATAGTTTATTTTTTGAATTTCGAAAAAGTTTGAAGTTGTTCGGAATCCTTTGTAAAGAAACACTGATTTTTTAGAAATGCTTTTAGGAGAAAACTTTCTGTATATGTGAGAAGAATTTTCTGCATTTTGAGAAGAGTTTTCTGTGATGTGAGAAGAGTTTATCCTTTAAAATTCCACAAATGGTTTCTTTTGAAAACTTGAAGAAATTTGGATGAAATGGTTGTTTGAAATATGAGAAAATAGATTTTTGGATTTTAGATTTTAAATGGAATCGGGTTTGAAAATGGTTGGGTTTGATTTGATTTTGGTTTGAATTGTATTGGAAGATGAGCCGGGTCAAAGTTCAGGTTGAAGTGGGGTTGGTCAATGCTTGGGTCAACGTTTTTGGTCAAGATCAACGTTTTTGGTCAAGGTCAACGTTTCTGATCAAGGTCAATGTTTTATGGTCAAGGTCAAATTTTCTGGTCAAGGTCAATGTTTTCTGGTCAAGGTCAACGTTTTTTGGTCAAGGTCAACATTTTTTGGTCAAGGTCAACATTTTTGGTCTTTTGTGGGCTTGGTTTGACTTTGGGTCGGGCTTTGAATTGGGCCGGACTTTGAATTGGGCTGATGGGACGGATTGGGCAGATGGGCCGGATTGAGCCGATAGGCCGAATTGGGCTGATGGGCCGGATTGGGCTAATGGGCCGGATTGGGCTAATGGGCCGGTTTAGGCTAATGGGCCAAGTACGGGATAATGGGCCAAGTACGGGTATTTGGGCGGGTTTGAGTATTTGGGCTAGGTTTGAAGGCCAAGTTTAGAAGTGGGCCAATTTGGGCTTTTTATTTCTAAGAGAAAGCTTTGTGTTTCAAAATTACTTGAGATTTCTTTTTGAAATGAAACATCGATTCAAAGTGAGAGACAATCCAATTTTGGAATGAGACGAGGGGGTTGAAAATTTAAAAGCATTAACGAATGAGAAGACTTTAAGCTAACTAAAACTAGAATCAATTCTCAATTCATTGTTCTTTCATTTTTTCTTTTTTTCTTTTTTATGGTAAAGTTTTTAAGTGAAATTAAGGATGGTTTGGGATAGGCTTTTAATGTTTGGGAAGTATTGTTCCCCATAAAGTAGATCAGAAATAAGCTAGCTGTGGGGGACCTTCAAAGGCTTTAAATATTTTCAAAGTTTTGGATGGTATTGTTCCCCACAAAGCAAATCAGAAATAAGCTAGCTGTGGGGTACCTTCCAAGAATTTGATCATAAACAAAAATGGGTGACCTAGAGGGATATCTAAGGTTTAAACAACAATGAATTAAAAAAAACAACACAATTACAACACACAAAAGCTTGTATATACATAGCAGTGAAAACAATAATCAGAGGATAGACCACGTGATGCATAACATATTAACATTAACCAAGAAAGCACACCCGAACCTCAACAGAATCGGATCCGTTTCAGTGTCATTGATAACCAGGTGAATGAATTAAAACAACAAATTATGGAACCTAGTGTTACTAACTTTAGAAGTAAACAAGCTCATACTGAGACATAATTAAATACTACAATTTCGTTCTAATGGCTTTTTAAAACGAAAGGGAGCTCTACAAAGAGATCTAAGGCTTTCTGCTACTAGTCTCGATTATCAGGCTAAACTTAAACTAAGTTTTTCACCTCTAGCTACTTTCTCAGTTATTTCTAAATCCTCATCTACTGTTTAAAGACTGAACTCTTCATTAACCATTCTAAGGTATTATAACAGCATGGATTATGCAGAAATGGCCTAAAAAATCACCTATCCTTCTCCTATTTTAATAAGAAGTCTCCAATTACGGAATGTAGTGGGGTATAAGCTCTATTCTTAGGTTGCTAAATTATCGCCCTTATCAACTTCTGTTACCGACATGATCAAGCAACCAAAGAACAGACCAGAGCAGGTTTGGCATTATTAACACTATGTCTAAACAGAGAAGGGACTAACCAAGGTGTCCAAGGACCAATTTGAAATAGACAGATACATATTCAAGCAGGATAAAATAACCATCAAGGAGCCACGATCAGTAATCTCATGATGCCAGACAGATTTCATTTTTGCAAAACATCAAGCCTAAACAAAACATGTGCAGAGAGATACCATATATATTGCTCAAACCACCGCATCAATGAACATAGGGCACAAAACTTTTTAAGTTAAGGGATAAATACCAGAGATGGATGCGAAGGAAATCTCCTGCAAGTTAACCAGCGAAAAGTAAAAATAGCACCAGCACAAATTGATGGTTAGTTTCTACAGTTCGACCATTTTTAAAAGGTAACTGAGAGGGTTTAGAGATATAACCTCATTTGTATACCCCATAATAGCCTATCAATGATTCTCAGAGCAACACAACTTTCAACTAGTCAATATGCTCAAATAAAGATAACCCATGGAATTAAATCTCAGAGGAATATATACAGGCAGGTGGTGTAACAGTTTCAACACAGTCAGAAGAAGAAACTACATAATACCCTTTCATAGGTGTTTTCGAATTGGCACCTGTCAACTGCAAAGCATAACGCTCAAACATAGCGTAATATCATAGATGATTCACAGAATAATAACCAAAGCTAGGGTGAGAATGCAAGGAAATAAGGTTCATGACTGGAGAGGGACCAGTTCACGAATCCAACAGTGCGAGAATAGATGAAATCGTTACCGGAGGTGGACCAGTTCTCAAACCAAAACAGAACGGCGAGAGGAAATAAATGGAACTATGACTGGATAGGGACCAGTTTACGAATCAAGGTAAAACAACGAAAGGGAATAGATGGAATGATGACTGGATGTGGACCAGTTCACGAATCAAGATAAACAATGAAAGAAAATATGGAACGATGACTGGATGTGGACCAGTTAGCAGTATTTTAGAGATAGTAATCTCTAGGTGACTCGAACGGGAATATACATAGAAGTCTAAAACTATACACACTTCACCGACCCATTCATGGATCACAATGCTCCTATCGGGCTAGGTCATACAAAATAGATGGGTTATCCGTAAATCCATATCCATTCTTCCAATAACGATTCTGAACGCGTTCTCTGGAACTAGAGGTACCCGAAATAAAGATTCGAGACTCCAATTCCAAGATTTTTGAAGAAACTAAAACGAGAAAAGATGATTGACTCTTCTTTTCTAAAAAATGTTATTTTACAATAAGGAGTTAAAATGAGCTCGTAAGGAACCTTGAAATGAAATGAAAAGAAATAAGCAATGCAAAATCGAGTACGAGAGATAGAAGAAAGATGATGATTGAAGATGAACTCAGAAAGAAGTTTCAAAATCGAAGAGAGAAGAAGAAAATGAGTCTAGTGATAAAAAACGAAAACCAGAGAAAGAATAACAGAAAAGAAAACGAAGCAAAGTGGGAATTGCTTGCATGGATGAAATGTAACTTACTTTACTCCTGGGATGTCGAAAACGAGTGATTTGAGGTTCAGCGATGAATGGCTGGGGAAGACGAAAGTGGGGTGTATCTCACAAGGGTTTTCGAAACAGGGAGAAATGGAACTCGGGCGTGAAACTTGCAGAGGATGGATTCCGAGAGAGAAGGGGGCTTCGTTTTGGTGATTCCGGTGAAAGGATGGAGACACGATCGAAGGCGAAGAGAAACAGGGTTGAAATTATTCGGGTTTCAAAGCTTGAACAGACAGAGAGAATGTTGGGCAAAAATTTTAGAGTGTGGGATTAGTGTAGGCTTACAAAAAACATGGTCTCTACTGTAGTTTTTGAGAGTTTATAATGGAGGGGTAGACAGATTAGGGTTTCTCTTTGTAAACCTGGGCTCTTTTTAATGTTTAGAGTGGAAAATCGGGCCCAACTAAGTGGGACTAGGCTGGTCTAGCCGATGTGGAAGACGAAAATAAAAAAAAAACGAGCAGTGCTCCTGCCCAGATTTGAACTCGGTACCACCAACCTCGTCACCATATGCCTTAACCGGTTGAGCTGTAACAGCATTCGGTAATTACCAACAAAGAAATAAAACAAGGGCTATGTTACAAACTAAGGCGAAATGAAGAAAATGCTTTCTGTTTGTGCCAAGAATCAAACCTCAAACCAATGGGAAGTACGGTAAGTGCTTTGACCAGTTACACTAGGTCGACTTTCAGTATAGACATGGGAGAAATATTACAAGAGCTTTAATTTCGTCTGGATAACTCTCCTAAAAGCTATGAATCCCAAAAGAAAGTATGCGACTAAATATGAGGAGATTAATCTAATGGTATGAAAGTATGAAATACAATTAAAAATAAGATTCAAAAAGTAGTGAGACATAAATAAAAAGAATAGCATATGTACGTGAAATAATGAAAATTAATCCCTCGTAATGGAGATAAACGCATGAAATAATTGAAAAATAATAGTAATAAAAAAAGACACATAAAATAATAGAAATAGTGACGATCAAACAATGAGAAAATCAAAAGGAAATAATAAATAATAATAAAAGTATGAATCAATCGAGTACAAAAATAATACAAGGTAATAACAAAGCAGTGAAATATTTTAAAACAAAAGCAACAAAATAAGTATACAAAATGAAGTAGGTTAAAATGGATTACAGTAAAAGCTCGTGCTCCTTCCATGGGAATGTGATATTTAAATGTTGGGAAAAGAGGGACTCCTTTGATTGAAAACGGGGATGACCATCCTATTTCTAAAAACAAGCTTTATTTTTGTATTTTCGTTTTAATAAAAAACGGCTCAGAAATTTTGGTGTCTACACTCATCATAAGACCTAGATTCATCCTTAGGCTCGTCATAAGACCTAGACCCATCCCCAGGCTCATCATAAGACCTAGATCCACCTTTAGGCTCGTCATAAGACCTAGAATTATCCTTAGGCTCGTCGTAAGACCTAGAATCCTCCCTTTAGGCTCGTAGTAAGACCTAGCACCACTCCTAGATTTACCTGCTTCCATTAAACACATTGCATTCATTTCATTCATATAGGCACGTCACAAGACCTATCTACATTATCCAGGCGTGTCACAAGACCTGGCGACAGAAAGTTGGCGAGGTGATGGCAATAAATCCTCCTATACTATGTCAACTTATTTTGGGATTGACAAATGGTGGGCGATGGCAATAAGCCAAGGTTTTTACCAGGAGTTATCCCTGCACACCGGCTGGGGGGCAATGGCAATAAGTCCACTTTGGGTCCAGCCGGGAGCAACGACACGGGTTATCGGTCCCCAGAAGAATCCAAACATCATCAACATCATCATCATCATCAGCATCATCAGCATCATCAACATTATCAGCATCACTAGCATACCAGCATTCCTGCATCTACACATTATTTCATTTTCGCTTTTAGGTAGTTAACGCCTTAGAATCACTTGACATTATTTCATTTTCGCTTTTAGGTAGTCAATGCCTTGGAATCACTTGACATTATTTCATTTTCGCTTTTAGGTAGTCAACGCCTTCGAATCACTTGACATTATTTCATTTTCATTTTTTAGGTAGTCAACGCCTTAGAAGAATCGCTTGACATTATTTCATTCCCATTTTTAGGTAGTCAAAGCCTTAGAATCGCTTGACCTATTTCATTTTCACTTTTAGGTAGTCAAAGCCCTTAGATCGTAGACATTATTTCATTTTCACTCATAGGTAGCCAGTGTGAGGACCAGCTCGACACATACATGCAGAGTCTTTTAAGATCCGAGGTTTTGGGGTATCACTCAGGCATCAACTAGACTTTTCATATCCATTACAAAATCTAGTTGACGGGGGGCAATCTGTTATACCCAAAATTTTAACCCCCCCGGTATAGGGTTTGTTAAACTTTAGTGTTGTGAGGACCACTTTGGTCAAACGGTGGTGATTCCTGGTCCGATCGGCGCATTCCAGAGCACTAGGGGCAGCTCAGTCATCTTCAGGGGTATTTTCGTAATTTTTCAGGCCCTTAGGACTCTTATAGGCTTTCTCTCTCCTCCGAAGAAGGGGCAAATCAATTGAGATGCTTTGAAATTTAAACCCATGATAGAGGATGACATTTTGGACATAATGGGGTTGGAATTTTGATTTTTCGAATTTCCAATAAGTTCTAACAATTTCTGATTGAATCTGACGAGAAATTGAATTTAAAAATATTCCAATATTCAAAAAATTCGATTCCACCTCAGAAAAATCACAATTATCATCCTTGACACGTGGTTTAAATTTCACAGCAAGATCCTTTTGGGAAGTCACTTAACTAAGATTCCGAAAAATCTCGTTTTTACTAGATTTTTTTCTATCTTTAAGAAAGTATATATAAAGGAGAAAATCTCTTGATAAAAACAGAATGAAACAAGCTCTAGAACCCAAAGGAGATAGGGAACATATCCTCGCACGTTTTTCAACATCCAGCCACCAAAATCATACCGAAATTCCACCGAAATCACCACTTAAACTTGTTTTCCAACTCCCAAAGCATCAACCATCATCAAAATCCCATAAAAACACCACCAAGAAGGGGGAAACATCAAGAACAACCAGTGACCAGAAGCCCAGTTCGGAGTCCTTTCGAATCTGCCATGAACGAAGCTCCTGACAAATCCTGACGTGAAGAATCATTGTGAATTCGAAGGTAAACAGGTGGGAATTTTACTTTTCTAACTCTTCACGACTTTATTGATCTTATCTCAAAATTTGGGTTCAAACCCACTCTTTTCAGCTTCTATATTGCTATTTGTTTTTGCTTCTTCCTTGTTACTTGTTTGCTAAGTTTCGTGCTTAATTCGACTTCAAACTATGAATATTTGATTACTAACATCTTGGAAATCCTTCAGGCTACGCGTGCATAAATTTTGAGCCGAAAACACCGTCGGGAACCACAAAAACCCATCGCCCGTCGTGGTCCTTGACCTCGGTCCTATGGTCCGGGACCACAGACGGGTTGTTAGTGGCCATAGACACCCACGGACGGTGGCCGGATTTCTTATTTTGCAATTTTTCAAACTTTAGGGTTTTTAACAGTACATGTCCGGGCCCACGGGCACCCTGTCTGTGGCCCCAAACTTTTCATGTCTACGTTTTATTTTAGTTCGGTTTTCTTAATCATGTAACCTAACTGGGGTCCATGGTCTCTGACATTCGGTCCTTGGCTACGGACATAATTAAAATTTGACCAAATCCTGCCTCTGAAACCCTAGTTTAGGTAGTTTAAATTTTCACTTTAATTTTATGTCAAAAAATGTTGAAATACAAAAAAATCAGAAGCGCGCACTTAGGTTAAAACGACTCGCAATAAGCCATAATTAAACTAAGTAGAGGAAAAACGACTTCTAAAGGTAATGAAAGTAATTGAACCCTTAATTAAGTCAAATATCAAGCCCCCGAACCCGACTCTCCTTTCCTATTTTGATCGAGGTTAAAATTAGGTGGCGACTCGTACCTAGGTTCTAGTGAGCTAACTAAGGATTTAATAATTAGTGTTATATGACATAGTTATTAATCTCAGGTTATAAGTGGACCTAGAACCTGATCAGACCCCAATCAACTCTAATCAACATAGGGTAATGGTTCAAAAATCGAGGCTCACAATAACCACCATTAAACAAACAAAAACCAAGTTAAAGCACATATGAAACACCTTGAAAATACCTTAAAAACAACTCCATGTTTAAGGTCTTACCTCTGTATAACTTCAACCCATATTTTACCAATTCAATACCAACATCTTATGAGTAAATATTCATGAAATCAAAGCAAGATATCTTCGAAAACCTCTTCATAATTCTAGTAGAAACTAGAAAGGTCATAAAGCGTGTTTTTAGCTTTTATATTACCTTTAACTCATTAAAACTCAAGTTGTGGACTTACCCAGAACTGAAACCTTGAAAGTTGATAAGTAAAAATCATTTCCAGCACAAAAACCCAGGGGTTACTGACGAAAATCATACACACAATTAGCTCCAAGTTAAAGCGCAAATTTTTCCAGAACTGAGAATAAGAAAACAAGAATTGTTCACCACGCTTCCCACACCTTCTATGGTCATACCATACATTAAAATCACCACAAAGAAGTATAATGTCGAACCATTAAAAGATTTAGGAGTGATATAGAGCCTAAGCTACCGAAAATAACACAAAGCGTCGCCATAATTGACACATAAAGAAAGAATGGTGGCGCACAAGAACAACCTGGCTTCTTCTTGCCATAACGTTTGACCATGAATTAGGTACTTAAAAAAGGCTAAAATAGGAATCCATTATCTTCCAAAAATTCGCCTAGGAACACCTCCAAAATTCCCCACTTCTACACGGCTTCTGCACTATCTAGGTTTTTTGCTTCTGTTTTGGAGTTCTGGGTTGGCTGGCTTGTTCTACCTTTTACTTTGATTTTCCCTGTGTTTAGGGAGGTATAAGAAGATGATTGATGTGTGGTATAAGCCAAGGTCATGGCCTCTACCTTATAGGCAAAGGAAAGAAGTCTTAAGACTAAGGTAAGGCATATAAGGGTGACACCTCATGACACCACCTATCTACCTTTGTAACCCTAGATTTGAATAAGTAAAGTGAAGACATATAAGGGCTGAAAATTTCTAGAGGGTTTGTGGCTGCAAGAGTCATAATGGGCTGAAAATAATCATGACATGTAATAAATGGCATTAAATGTGGCTGAAATCTTAAGGCTTGGTTTAGCTTTGCCTTGGCCATTTTTTGCAAGTCCTGGTTCGGTAACGTGTCATACTAATGTGTAAGTGTAAATGGAAATGAATACACTTCAGGTTGTAACTCATTTAAGGCGTCACTTAAGGATACAAAAGGAATTAAGTTGTTTTAAGTGTAATTAAGGAACATGTTGTTGTTCTTTGACTTAAAACCTAACCAATGACCTCATGGAACCTCCTACTTTCTTGCTAGCTTGTGTGGATCCTACTGGACAGCATGTTAACCAATCATTCCATGAAACCTCGTGCTTCCCGACTCCTCGTGCTTCCCGACACCTCGTGCTAAGGTTAACTAGGTTGCCACCTCGTGCTTACTACGTACTAGGTCGCCACCTCATGCTTACCTTAACTAGGTCGCCACCTCGTGTTTACCAAGCTGCTTAAGGTATTTCTTAAGGAAAAGAGTAGCTATGAAGGTGTAAAACTAACTATGGAGGCATTTTCGGCTATTAGGGTTTTATCAGGTCTCCTAGAATTTTCCAATGTCTTCCCTCTCTTTTTACTAGGGTTTCCTATCGTTTATTGAGTTTCCAGGTTTTCTAAGGTTTTTAAGGCCATCTGCATCATTTCCGGGACTTTCGGGAACTAGGGTTTCTAGCATTTCTAGGACTTTGAGAATTAGGGTTTCTAGAGTTTCCGGGACTTCCAGGAATTAAGGTTTTCTTTCTGACTTGGGGTATTTCATCATCCCCTCCTTAAACAAAGCTTCATCCTCGAAGCTTAAAATTACCACAAAACTCAGTAATACAACAAAACATTCACCATTAATGCATAAATTCCATAAGTAACATTACCGCGTAAAAAATAACCGCAAGCCACAAGTGCACATTTACCTATTCCACATAATCATGTTAAGTAATCAACATCAATCAAAGCATAGAATTTCAGGCATGTAATCATAAATATATCAACGATATCACCGCATATCAAACCTATGATTTCCACTCTTATACTTTCCTTAAACTCCCTCCCCTCCTCAAAAATTAAGTTTCCCCTGAAACTTGATAACTAACCTCAACCAAAAGATGTCGGTATTGTTTCCTCATTTTACTCTCTAATTCCAAAGTGGCTTCTTCAGCACCATGCTTCCGACGCGCCACTCTGATTTCTACACATGCTAAGAGCTAAATCCTTTAGGGTCTCAAGCTGGCCTCTTTGGGCCTCCCTTCCTGTGTAGTCACCATTCTACACACATATATGTTAGTCACAAACATTCACACTCAAGCATTCAAATAATAGTCACCTATCCTTTCCCCGATCTATAACCTATTTCTCTGATACCAAACTGTAACTCCCCATTATCCAGCTCTAATTTTTCTTTGATTTCTATTTCTCATCTTACACGGCGGAAGACTTACAAAACTAGTCAGGGTGCTACTGCCACACCCATACTCACTGTGGATGCTAAGGCTTATTACCACCACTATACCAAACTAAGTTGTAACTATTAAACTCTTATATATAAGTTTAAAAAAATTCGCCCTTGCTACCTTCACCCTACTTCCATTGCTCATCTTCAAGCATTGGTAATCCTCTATTAAGAGAACAAAATTTGCCCCTCAGCGATTGAATTTGTATAGTACTTCACTGGATCAAGTTCGAACCTGGCTTTGACTATTGATTGTAGATGATGTTCTTCACGTTTTGATGGTGTTTTGGTGGAGGTTTGATGATTGTTAATGTAGTGAGAGTTGAAAACGTGTTTTGGTGTGGATTTTGGAAGGATTTTGGTATGATTTCCGGGCTCGGGAGTGCAAAAACGAGAGAGACGTGAGACGGTCGTGCTGGCTGATGTTCTAGGGCTTGAGAGCTTCTGATTTGATCAAGGGTTAAGGTCCCTTATATAGGTTTCCTTAAAGATAGCAAAAATCCTACAAAAACTAAGATTTACCGACACTTTAGCGCAAAGGCTTCCAAAAGGAATGTGATTATGAAATTTTAACCATGTGTAAAGGATGATGTTTCTGATTTTTCCAAGGTAGAATCCAATTTTTTGGATTATGGAATATTTTTAAATTCAATTTCTCGTCAGATTCAATCAGAAATTACTAGAAAATTATTGGAAACTCAAAAAATCAAAATTCCAAAGCCATTATGCTCAAAATGTCATCCTTTATCATGGGATAAAACTTCTAAGCACTCTAAGTTGATTTGAGCCATTTTTAGAGGAGAGAGAAAGCTCGTAGGGGGCTTAGGAGCCTTGAACATTTAGGGAAATGCCCCTGAAGATGACTAAACTGTCTCTAACACATCCAAATGTGCTGATCAAACTGGAAATCCTTGCTACTTGACCAAGATCCCTTTTAATACCTGCGCCTTAAGAGACTCTTCCGTAGGGTTAAAATTTTGGGTATAACAAATTGCACCCATCAACTTGGCTTTGTAATGAGAATGAAAAGACTGGTTGATGCCTAAGACATGCACCAAAATTTAACCACTAGTGAGGAATGAAATAGATTTCTACTGAAATTCTAATGATTGTGTTGTGCTATTATGAGGCGCTAGCTACCTGGGGAATGAGTTGAACTGTGAAAAAGGTGTAATGAAGGTGTCAAGAACCTATGAGTAGAATGCAAATATGAGAATTGTGTGTATGACATGCTATTGAAAATAAAATGTGTATGAAATGTGAATGAGGATGGTATGCAAATGATGCTCGGATCATTTGGGGACTGATACCCATGCCAATGCTCCTAGTTGGACCCTATATTGACTTATTGCCATTGCCCCCCTAAACGGTGTGTAGGGATAACTCCTGGTATAAACCCTGGGGACTTATTGACTTCGCCCACCATTCATTGATCCCAAAATAAGCTGACATAACTAAGGAGGATTTATAGCCATCACCTCGCAACTTCTATAGCCGCGCTTATGCAACCCTGGGTTATGCAAATGGTATGGAATGTTGTGATGCAGTATGCAAGGTAGGCTTATGTGTGCCTAAGGATTGGCTTCTATGTAGGAATGCAAGATAGGGCTTATGTGTGCCTAAATGGGAATGCTAGGTAGGGCTTATGTGTGCCTAAATGGGAATGCTAGGTAGGGCTTATGTGCGCCGAAGGATGATTCTATGTATGGTAGGAATTGCAAGGTAGGGCTTATGTGCGCCTAAAGATGATTCTATGTAAGGTAGGAAATGCAAGGTAGGGCTTATGTATGCCCAAAGATGTTTCTATGTAAGGTAGGAAATGCAAGGTAGGGCTTATATGCGCCTGAGAAGGTATAAATGCAAGGTAGGGCTTATGTGCGCCTGAGAAGGTAAAAGTGTATGGTAGGGCTCATGGGTGCCTGAGGTGTTTTTGTGGTGGTAGGGCTTATGGGTGCCTGAGGTGTTTTTTTGGTGGTAGGGCTTATGTGCGCCTGGAAGGTAAGAGTGTATGGTAGGGCTCATGGGTGCCTGAGGTGTTTTTGTGGTGGTAGGGCTTATGGGTGCCTGAGAAGGTATGAGTGTATGGTAGGGCTCATGGTGCCTGAGGTGTTTTGTGTCTTTTTTTGGTGATATGGCTTATAACTGCCTGAGACGTTTTTTTGGTGGTAGTGTTTGAGCTTTTGGGTTTCAATTGGCATTATTCTTGGAATTGTTGGAACCAACAATTGCCCCCAGTATTGTTCCTGAAGGCAATCTGATTCTTAAGATTTGTGGCAATCGATCGGGATGATCGATTGCCCCCAGTATTTTCCTTGATTAATTACAAAAAAATAAGTCTCGTTCTCACGGGGTCGAGGTTTATTTTGATGTGGTGCTTTCTATCCTACACTCAAAGTGTTTAGTGTTTGTGCTCATGCTCTCCTTTTGGTCAAAACGTCTTAACCGTTGAATTTGACATTTGTTAGATTTACACATTCAACCTGTTACTTTCACATGATTGGATACACAACTACTAAGTCAGAAGTCTTTAAAGCATATAACATGGCCATGGGGTGTGATGAATGACAGCGGGACTGTGGAGGAATATTTGGGATAAGTGAAGCTATAAGGGTGACCAAAGCTGCAACTTGCTCCTTCTCTTGGATTTGCCTTCTTTGTCTTGAAGTTGTTTGGCTACTTCACATTGATCTTGCTTTTGGATGCTGGACTTGGAACTTTAAACCTATCATCTTGTGAGCCTCGATTTTAAACCCTATCCTGTGTGGATTAAGGCTGATTAGGATCTAATCGGGTTTTAGGTCCACTTATAACCTAAGATTAATAACTATGTCATATAACAAAATTATTAAAAACCAAGGCTAGCTCACTGGAACCTATTATGAGTCGCCACCTAATTTTAACCTAGATCAAATTAGGAAAGGAGAGTTCGGGTTCGGGGGCTTGATATTCGACTAAATTAAGGTTCAAATTACTTTCATTACCCTTCCTAGGTCGTTTTTCCTCTACTTGGTTTATTTACGGCTTTCTACAAAGTTGTTTTTAACCTAGGTGCGTGCTTCTGTTTTTTTTTATTTTTTAACGTTTTTTTGGTAGAAAATTAATGTGGAAGCTAAAATTACCTAAACTATGGTTTCGGAGGCAGAATTAGGTCAAATTTTGTTTCCGTCCGTAGCCACGGACCTAATGTCCGAGACCACGGACCCCAGTTAACCTATATGAAAAATAAAAGTCGAATTAAACAGAAAACAGAAAATTGTGAAGTCCGGGGCCACGGACAGGCTGTCCGTGGGCCCGGACATTATTAGAAAACCTAAATTTTTTAAAATTTAAAAATCCCCCGCCGTCCGTGGGCGTCCGGGCTTACGGACAAGGAGTCCGGGACCCCGGACATGACGTCCGTGGGTGCGGACAGCCCTCGGACGGCGGCGTTAAGGCTGTTCCCGAAGGTGTTTTTGGCTCAAATTTATGGGTGTGCAGCCTGAAAGATGTACAAAACGTTAGTGATTGAAAGTTTTCAATTTGAGTTCGAATGAAGCACGAAACTTAGTGAACATGTTATTGGACAGAAGTTTAAACAAACGGCAATACAGAAGCGTACGAAGGTTAGTTTGAGCCCAAAATTTGACAGAGTTAATAAGGTCGTGGGGAACTAGAAAAGTAGAGTTGTAACCTGTTTTACCTTCGAATTCAAGGTGATTCTTCACACCGGGATTCGTCGAGTGCTTCGTTGATGGCAGACCCAAAAGGATTTCGAACCAAGCTTCTGGTTGTTGGTTGTTCTTGCTGTTCTTCACGTTTTGGTGGTGTTTTGTGGGGCTTTGATGACTATTGATGCTTTGGGGATTGGAAAACGTGTTTAGATGGTGATTTCGGGGGATTTTCGGTATGAGTTGGGTGGCCGGGTGTTGGAAAACGTGAGAGTGAGAGAGGAGGCTGTGTTTTCTGACTCTCTAGGGTTCTTAAGCATATGAGGTTCTGATTTTATCCAAAAACCTATCCCCTTATATAGACTTTCTTAAAGATAAAGAGAATCTAGTAAAAGTAAGATTTTTTGATATTTTAGTTAAGTGACTTCCCAAAGGAATTTTGCTGTGAAATTTTAACCACGTGTCAAGGATGGAAACTATGAATTTTCTGAAGTGGAATCGGATTTTTTAAATGTTGGAATATTTTTAAATTGAATTTCTTGTCAGATTCAGTCAGAAATTGCTAGAAAATTATTGGAAACTCGAAAAATCAAAATTCCAACGCCATTATGCTTAGAATGTCATCCTCTATCATGGGTTAAAGTATCAAAGCATTTCAAGCTGATTTGGGCATCCTTTGGAGGAGAGAGAAAGCTTATAGGAGGTCTTAGGAGCCTTTAAAGATTACCAAAACGCCCTTGAAAGTGGCGAAGCTGCTCCCCATGCCATGGAACGCGCCGATCGAGCCGGAATCCCTCATTACTTGATTAAAATGCCCCTCACAACATCAGGACCTCGTAGACCCTAACCAGGGGGTCAAAATTTTGGGTATAACAGATTGCCCCCCGTCAACTAGACTTTGTAATGAAAGTGAGAAGGCTAGTTGATGCTTGAGTGATACCCCAAAATTTCAAATGTTTCCAAGACCCTGTATGTTATCGAAAACTGATAAATTGTGTCGAGCTATTCTAAGGCGCTGACTACCTAGGTGACGAAAATGGAATAATGTCAAGCGGTTCTAAGGCGTTGACTACCTATAATACATGAAATGATGCGATGCCAAGCGATTCTAAGGCGTTGACTACCTATAAGTAAAATGAAGTAATGTCAAGCAATTCTAAGGCGTTGACTACCTATAATGATGATATGATGTCAAACTATTCTAAGGGTTGACTGCCTGTGACGAATGAGATGATGTCAAGCTATTCTAAGGCGTTGACTACCTATAAGTAAAGTGAAATGAAGTAATGTCAAGCGATTCTAAGGCGTTGACAACCTAAAATGTGGAAATGAGATAATGTCAAGCGATTCTAAGGCGTTGACTACCTAAAATGTGGAAATGAGATAATGTCAAGCGATTCTAAGGCGTTGACTACCTAAAATGTGGAAATGAGATAATGTCAAGCGATTCTAAGGCGTTGACTACCTAAAATGTGATAACTGTGCGGTATGCAAATGCAAGAATACTGAAATGTTGATGATGCTAATGATGTTGATGATGTTGATGATAATGCTGATGATGCTGATGATAATGCTGATGATGCTGATGATGCTTGATAATGCTGATGATGCTGATGATGCTCGGATGCTTCTGGGGACCGAAACCCGTGCCAATGCTCCTGGCTGGACCCAATGTGGACTTATTGCCATCGCCCCCCAAGCCGGTGTGCAAGGATAACTCCTGGTAAAAACCTTGGGGACTTATTGCCTTCGCCCACCATTCGTTGATCCCGAAAATAAGTTGACATCGCAAAAGGAGGATTTATTGCCATCACCTCGCCAACTTTTCTGTCGCCAGGTCTTGTGACGCGCCTGGATAATGCAACTAGGTCTTATGACAGGCCTATTTGAATGTGATGAATGCAATGTGTTTGATAAGAGCGGGTAAGCTAAAGGGTAACGCTGGGTCTTACTACGAGCCTAAGGGAATGCAACTAGGTCTTAGGGCGAGCCTAAAAATGGTTCTAGGTCTTATAGCGAGCCTAAAGGACGGATCTAGGTCTTATGACGAGCCTAAGGGAATGCAACTAGGTCTTATGGCGAGCCTAAAAATGGTTCTAGGTCTTATGGCGAGCCTAAAGGACGGATCTAGGTCTTATGACGAGCCTAAAGGAATGCAACTAGGTCTTATGACGAGCCTAAAGGAAGGATCTAGGTCTTATGGCGAGCCTAAAAATGGTTCTAGGTCTTATGGCGAGCCTAAAGGACGGATCTAGGTCTTATGACGAGCCTAAGGGAATGCAACTAGGTCTTACTACGAGCCTAAAGGATGGATCTAGGTCTTATGACGAGCCTAAGGGTTGGATCTAGGTGAAAGTGAGTAAGATGTATGATGGGTCTAAATGGATGTAGAATGATTAGGGCTCAAGACGGGCCTGTGGGTGTTTGAATGTGGAGGTAGGGCTTAGGACGGCCTGAGGAAATTTGATGTGGAGGAAGGGCTTAGGACAGGCCTGAGGTATTTGATGTGGATGTAAGGGCTTATGCCTGTGGTGGGATGGTGGTGCTCAAGCTTTAGGTTTCAATTGGTGTTGTCATGGCAATTGTTGGAACCAACAATTGCCCCCAGTATTTTTCCTTAGGACAATCTGAGCTAGAGTTCATGGCAATTGATCGTTCCGATCAATTGCCCCCAATATTTTCTTTGATTAAACGTGCGAACAAGTCTCATCCTCACAGGGTCGAGGCTTATGCTTTGATGTGGTGCTTCCTAACCTACACTCGACGTGTTTGGTGTTTGCACTCGTTTCTCACTTACGGTCACAACTTCTCAACCATTGAATTTGACATTTGTTAGATTTTCGTGTTCAACCTGTTATTTTCACTCGATTGGATACACAACTACTAAGTCGGAAGTCTTTTGAGCTTATAACGTGGCCATGGGGTGTGATGAATGACAATAGGGTTATGGAGGGATGTTTAAGATATGTGGAGCTTTAAGGGTGACCAAAGCCGCAACTTGCACCGTCTCTCGGACTTGTCTTCTTTGCCTTGAAGTCATTTGGCTACTTCGTGACGACTTCGCTTGGGACTTGGAACTTTTGAATTGTTCCTTGCATCTTCTTTCTTTTTTCCGATTTTGGATTTCTTTGAGGCTTTTCAAGTTTGCCTTCTTTGAATCTCCTTTCCCCCGGGGTTCTTGTGTTTCCCGGTTTTGAACTTTGAGAGCTGTTTTTGATGTCAACTCATTTGGATCCTGTGTCACATTGGGACCATTTGCGGATCGCTTCGTCATGCCGGTAGCGGTTTCGCTTCTTTGGACTTGTGAAGTTGTTGCTCAAAAGTCGGGCTCCTTGCTTCCTTTGGTCACCGGGTCGGTTATTCATCATCGGTTGGCTTGTTTGTGGAGCTTGTAGTGTTGTAAAAGAGATCATATATGAAAAGCTCAGCGGGGGTGCCTAGGGTGTAATGTCAGGGTTCACAAGCTTTTGGCTGTGTGGTGCTGTTTCCTAGGTGCTTCGTCGTCCCTAATAGTTGTGTATCCGTTCTTTGTTACTTTTCATAGGTTTAAGCGTAAATTTACAAATTATCTCCTTCGGTTGGAGTCATGCTGTTTTCCTTACCTTCGAATGTGACCTCTCTGGAGTCGTGTAAAAATGACACGCTCGTTCTCTCTTGGTTCTACCGCTCAAGGTACTCTCGCGAAGTGCACACTCAGAGACTTGTTTGCACATTTAAACAAAAGAAATAAACATTATCGTTTCTTAACTCAGATTGCCCCCAGTATTATTGTGGAGTTTTTCGACAAGCCTTTTGAGTACCCAGGTTATTTGTGGAAGGTGGTTGTGTGGAATAATGATGGTGAGTGGTGATGGAGTGATCTTGTGAACGAATGATGGATGATGTGTGACTGACCAATATCTCTTTCTGGAGTTTTTCTTGCTTTTGCTTTGGGTGAACTGGTAGGATTGTGGTAAACGTAGGTGAAGTGAGGAGTCGATCTTGTTCATGTGTGAGTGATGACTATGGATGTGGCAAAGCTTGCTCATGGTGGTCGCAAGGGATACTTCTTTTTGTTTTTTTATTGTTGAATTTATGAATGACTAAATGCATGCATAAATGAGAACTTACACAGAATGAAGATTCTCATTTCATGATTGAATGCAAATAACAAAGTTAACCGTAATTTCAAAAGACAAGGACTATCTAGAGAGATAAAATTGAACTACTGAGAAAGTTGAAAACAGTAATGAAATGAAAACATAAGAACTGAACAATCCTAATATGCCCGAACATATGATTCATGTAGAAGTTGTTGTCTTCATGGGAATCGGAAGCCTCGGTCGACAAGATCTTGAATTTTATGCCTCAGATTCCTGCAATTATTGGTGCTATGTCCTGGTAGCTTGTGAAATTGGCAGAATTGATTGAGGTGTTCCCCTGCTTGAAAAACCCCGGGATGAGAAGCAATAGGCCACAGTAGATTCAGTTCCTACAGTTCCATGAGAGCTTGACTGAGAGGTCGGCCAATGCTGGTAAACTGTCTCGGTGTAGAGAAACGCCTAGGTCGAGTTGATGCTTTGGTTTTCTGTTTTGAAACTGGGATTGCTACATCTGGCTTTACCTTCAAAGTCTTGTTGTCCACTCCCCGAGCTTTGAGCTGTCCTACTTGTAACCTGGCACTGTAGGTTTGCGGGCACATGAAACTCTCGCCTAGGGCGGGTGTTGATAATCCCGATTTAGTGCAAAATCTCAAGGAATTTAAACTGGTCGTCTTGGGAGTTTCTTCTGGTTGTCTGCTCACCCTCTCGTGTTCTGCAGCAATTTCCTCGGTATTCCCTTGTGAACCTTGGGCCCTAATAGAGCTAACTTCAATGCAGTTGTGAAGAGAACTAAGAAGCCTGTTCACTAGTTCATTTTGGACTTGACGTCCGGCCTCAAGGGAAAGGGTCTTCGTTTTCAATTCTTCAATTGTGGCAATGTAGTTAGACTCCATGGTGTTCCTGACGGCACTATGTCTCTGCTCCATGGCATTAATGGTGTCCATGTACTTTTGTTCCAAAGCCGCGAGATGGATATCCATGTTGATCGGATTTCCTCCTTCACCAATCCTAGGATTTGGATTTACCTGTTTCCGAAGTGCCGTCTGCTAGAAAACAAAAGAGGACAGAACTGAAATTCTAGGTCGCGAAGATGCCTTACGTTAAAACTTGTTCGGGCCGCAGAAACAGTACATGGGCTGGAATGGTCCCTAAATCACAAATGGGCCTAACTTTCTTCGGACCAGAGAAGATGGTTGCTAAGCCGAAAAAGATTATATTTTCAGGACTTGTGAGTTATTTGAAGTTCAGGTGGATTTCTTTTTTATGGGCCTAGAACTAATTGGATAATTCAAAATTGGGCCAGAAGAGAAATCACCTAAGTCTAGGATTTTGGGCCGAAGCCCGAACGACTCACATGTTAAACTAAACAGGGCCTCTGGGCTGCAAACAAATAGAGCTGCCAATTCGCGTTGGGCTAGGTTGATGTAGGAGAAGTTCCTATCAATTTCTAGGCTGGGTAGTAGGCCGATCACACAAGCAAACAAGGCCCACACAAATTCAACATGTCCTTACTAGATGTTTTAACCGAACCAGGTATGGATCGATCCGGAGAGGTGCTTGGGGCATGGGCCCAGGTCACCACAAAGGAATAGGGCTTGCACGCTATTCTCTTTGGGCTTCCCCACTTTTTCACATCACCTGAAGGTGTGTCTACGGTCGGGTCTTTGACTGACCAAACAATGGGCTAGGTAAGGACACTGCCAGGAAAACGCTTGGGGCTAAAGCCCAGGTATTAAGGGGATGTGGTTAGACGACATCCTCCTCTTTTCCCCCGCTTATTCACATCACCTAAAAGGTGTGAGTCCCTGACAGGGGACCCTCAAACGGGTACCGGGGTGAAATTGGTTTGTGTGGACCCTCGCTCTCATATGATGCGAAGGTGCAGAAAATTAAAGTGCGCACGAAAGTAAACAAACAGAGTAATAAATCCATAAATAAACATTTTCGAGTTAAGCCCTCTTTCTTAAAATTAAACAAGTTAATATTAAGAAGTTTATCCCTAGTAGAGTCGCCAGTCTGTGAGCCTCGATTTTAAACCCTATCCTGTGTGGATTAAGGCTGATTAGGATCTGTGAGCCTCGATTTTAAACCCTATCGTGTAGATTAAGTTGATTAAGATCTAATCGGGTTTTAGGTCCACTTATAACCTAAGATTAATAACTATGTCATATAACAAAATTATTAAAAACCTAGGCTAGCTCACTGGAACCTATTATGAGTCGCCACCTAATTTTAACCTAGATCAAATTAGGAAAGGAGAGTTCGGGTTTGGGGGCTTGATATTCGACTTAATTAGGGTTCAAATTACTTTCATTACCCTTCCTAGGTCGTTTTTCCTCTACTTGGTTTATTTACGGCTTTCTACAAAGTTGTTTTAACCTAGGTGTGCTTCTGTTTTTTATTTTTTTACGTTTTTTTGGTAGAAAATTAAAGTGGAAGTTAAAATTACCTAAACTAGGGTTTCGGAGGCAGAATTAGGTCAAATTTTGTTTCCGTCCGTAGCCACGGACCTAATGTCCGAGACCACGGACCCCAGTTAACCTATATGAAAAATAAAAGTCGAATTAAACAGATAACAGAAAATTGTGAAGTCCGGGGCCACGGACAGGCTGTCCGTGGGCCCGGACATTATTAGAAAACCTAAATTTTTTAAAATTTAAAAATCCCGCCGCCGTCCGTGGGCGTCCGGGCTTACGGACAAGGAGTCCGGGACCCCGGACATGACGTCCGTGGGTGCGGACAGCCCTCGGACGGCGGCGTTAAGGTTGTTCCCGAAGGTGTTTTTGGCTCATATTTTATGGGTGTGCAGCCTGAAAGATGTACAAAACGTTAGTGATTGAAAGTTTTCAATTTGAGTTCGAATTAAGCACGAAACTTAGTGAACAAGTTATTGGACAGAAGTTTAAACAAACGGCAATACAGAAGCGTACGAAGGTTAGTTTGAGCCCAAAATTTGACAGAGAGTTAATAAGGTCGTGGGGAACTAGAAAAGTAGAGTTGTAACCTGTTTTACCTTCGAATTCAAGGTGATTCTTCACACCGGGATTCGTCGAGTGCTTCGTTGATGGCAGACCCAAAAGGATTTCGAACCAAGCTTCTGGTTGTTGGTTGTTCTTGCTGTTCTTCATGTTTTGGTGGTGTTTTTGTGGGGCTTTGATGACTATTGATGCTTTGGGGATTGGAAAACGTGTTTAGATGGTGATTTCGGGGGATATTCGGTATGAGTTGGGTGGCCGGGTGTTGGAAAACGTGAGAGTGAGAGAGGAGTGTTTTCTGACTCTCTAGGGTTCTTAAGCATATGAGGTTCTGATTTATCCAAAAACCTATCCCCTATATAGACTTTCATAAAGATAAAGAGAATCTAGTAAAAGTAAGATTTTTCGATATTTTAGTTAAGTGACTTCCCAAAGGAATTTTGCTGTGAAATTTTTAACCACGTGTCAAGTGGGAAACTATGAATTTTCTGAAGTGGAATCGGATTTTTTAAATGTTGGAATATTTTTAAATTGAATTTCTTGTCAGATTCAGTCAGAAATTGCTAGAAAATTATTGGAAACTCGAAAAAATCAAAAATTCCAACGCCATTATGCTTAGAATGTCATCCTCTATCATGGGTTAAAGTATCAAAGCATTTCAAGCTGATTTGGGTATCCTTTGGAGGAGAGAGAAAGCTTATAGGAGGTCTTAGGAGCCTTTAAAGATTACCAAAACGCCCTTGAAAGTGACGAAGCTGCTCCCCATGCCATGGAACGCGTCGATCGAGCCGGAATCCCTCATTACTTGATTAAAATGCCCCTCACAACATCAGGACCTCGTAGACCCTAACCAGGGGGGTCAAAATTTTGGGTATAACACATCTCTCTCTTCTTTTGGTTTTAGATTGGAATTTCCTCCAAGCTTTTCAGATTTGCCTTGCATCCTTTTCCTTTTCCGGGGTTCTTGTGGTTCCCATTTTGGAATTTTGAGAGCTGTCTTTTGATGTAAGCTCTTTGGATCTTGTGTCGCTTTGGGACCATTTACGGATCATTTCATCATCTTGGTAGCGGTGTTGCTTCTTTGGACTTATGAAGTTGTTGTCCGGGAGTCGGGCTTCTTGCTTCCTTAGGTCACCGGGTCGGTTATTCATCATTGGTCGGCTTGTTTTGTGGAGTTTGTAATATTGAAAAAGAGGAGATATGTCAAAAGCTCCACGGGGGTGCCGAGGGTTTAATGCCAGGCTTCACAAGCTTTTGGCTGTGTGGTGTTGTACCTAGGTGCTTCGTCATCCCTAATAGTTGTGTATCCGTTCTTTGTTACTTTTCACAGGTTTAAGTGTAAATTTACAAAGTGTCTCCTTCGATCGGAGTTATGCCATTTACCTCATCTTTGAATGTGACCTCTCTGGAGTCGTGTAAGAATGACATGCTCGTTCTCTCTTGGTTTTACCGCTTAAGGCACTCTCGCGAAATGTTCAATCAAAGACTTGTTTGCGTGTTTTAAAAAAAAAGATATAAACGTTATCGATCTTTAACTCAGATTGCCCCCAGTGTTGTTTTGGGGTCTCTCAACTAGCCTTTTGAATGCCCGGGTTACTTGTGGAGAATGACTGTGTGTGTGATGGTGGATGATCATGGGGTGAACTTGTGAGGAGGTGATGGGTGATGTTGTGACAACATTTTTTTTTGTTTTTTCTTTTTTACGGTTTTATATGTATGGTGAAATGGTGAAGTGATGGGATACGTGGGATGCGTGCGATGAAGGTAGTGTATGCGGGAAGGTGGTCTTGCACTTGATATCTTGTGAAAACAAAGGTTTTATCTTATGATGCCTATGGTCATACATTGTGAGATGATCTTGCCATTATCTCTGCTGACTTGAACTTTGATAGACAAATAAATGAAAAGCATATGTGAGTAACGGTTGACACAAAGACTTGCATAAGAATGAATCTAACTTTTATTCATAACTCGGGAAATCAATCAACAATGTTGAGTTACATACCTAAAGACTCTAATGCGAGAAATAAATACAAAAGCAAAGATCTGAACAACTCATTGAATGTCCCTAAGCCGAAATCTATTCTCCATGGAACATCCATCCGGGCATCGGTTCCTCCTCCGTTGTTGCCGTATCATGTAAATATGGGGAACACGAGCACATGCGCAAAGATGATAACTCAATTGCTGAAACGAAAGGGGAATCCATTGACACACCGAGTCCTTGACGACCAGGATTTGCCGCTGGGGACAGGATGTCTGGAGTTCCTTGGAGATCCTTGCCAAGGCCCTTGCCCTCTTGATAACCATACTTTTCCATGATAATCTTCCTTGACCCGAGCTTGAGTTTCTGAAGAGAAGCTGGGTTGGATTGTTCTGTTACAACATTGAACCTGATCAGGTGGGATGATCCTTCTTCCTCGACCATGCATACTGGCAGCTCTTTTTGGTCTGGTTCGCCCTTGATGACGTGAACCTTTTCGTCCCTTTTGAACTTCAAACACTGGTGCACCGTAGAAGGTGCGGCTTTCAGATCTTGAAGGAAGTCGCGTCCTAGACTCAGGTTAAAGGAATGGGGAATTTGCAGGACCATGAATTTACCAGGTGAATAACCATTCCAAACTTGAGCGGAAGATCCAAGAACTGAAGACATGCCTTGGGTTGTCATTGTATCCACGCAACACTATTTGACAGGATTCAAACTTGTCATAGCCCATGCCTTCTGCCAATTTCTAAGGGCAAATGCTAACACACTAGTAGAAAAAACGTTTTATAACACGGTTGTTTTCCTATATATAACACGGTTATGGAGGGTGTTATATACTGCGGTCGTATATTCTTTTTAACTTTACAACACGGTTGAAAACCGTGTTAAAAAAATGTTTTATAACACGGTTATGGACTGACTAACCGTGTTATAAAAGTGCTTACCACACTTCTTTTTTTTGCGCCAAATCAAGTTTATAACACGGTTCTTCTTTAAAACCGTGTTATAAAGTCGACTTTTACAACACGGTGACGTTAAAACCGTGTTATAAAGTCCACTTTTACAACACGGTTACACTAAAACCGTGTTATAAAGTCTTTCCCCGAAAAAATATGAAGCTGTTTTATAACACGGTTCTTATATAAAACCGTATTATAAAGTCTAATTTTACAACACGGTTACATGAGAACCGTGTTATAAAGTCTTTTCCGACGAAATTTGAAGTTGTTTTATAACACGGTTATATAAACAACCGTGTTATAAAATTTGGTTTTTTTTTTTAAAAAAATCTGTTTCTCTACACTACTTCACTACCTACAATTAACAATCAATGATGTCTATTACACACATGACACATTCAATATTCAGCCACACCAGCTTGCAAAAGAGCCACTAAATTCATTTGCCATATATACACACTTTGTAACATTCACAAAATTCGACAATCGATCTCTTGTACAAGTACTACAAAAATAAATTACCACCTACTCTAAATAAATTCGACAATCGATCTCTTGTACAAGTACTACAAGTAAAGCGCAGCCAATGCAGAGTTTTCAGACTAACTCCACACAAACAGTTACATTTCAAACAGAAGCAGACTTCAAGATAATTTATACAAAATCCTACGCAGACTGAGGTGTTTTGCTGTAAAGCATCTGATCTGATCTCCAACATCAAGTACAGAAGATCAAACCACTAAATCTAGTAATAATACATACACTGAACAAAGTGTCGAGTAACAAACTTATATGCTTGTACTGGCTCCTGCATAAATAATAAACAAAAGGAGATTAGAAGACTACTCAGGGATAAAGAATAGTAAAAAAAAGTCCATATTATGATGGTTTCTCACGCCTTTGCGAAAATGAACACATGTCACAAAAGAGCAGGAAAAAACTTTTGCCAATTCAACCAAAACTGTGATAATGTTAGCACAGCTGCAATTTACATGAGATGTTCTGATGCTTCTTACCTCTGAATGGCTGTTTTTAACTTCAAATCAGCATGCCAATGCATTCGGTACTACAGGAAAAGCATCCGAATTGTTCATCATTTTAAAGCAATAATAACTTATGCAATGATAAGTGATTAAACTGGAGCACTTGTTAGAGCTAAAAAAAAGAAAAAATCAAGAGATCAACTGCTGTACACTACGCTTTCTCCTTCCCATCGGACACCCTCTTATCTCCAGACAAGTTCTGATGCCCCACCCTGGCTTTCTTTCTTCTCCCAGAATTGCTCAAAGAGCCTTCAACTGCATAACATCAAAAGTAAATACCACATATCATCACAAATTTTCCAACAAAAAAAAGAAAAGGGTAGAGAACAAAGTAATTACAGAGAGCACCACACAGATAACATTCTTTAGAAAATTGATATATGCTTCTCAAACGATCTTCAACGTTGAGAAAAGACAGAAAGCCATCATAGACAACAGTGTATAACTCTGACTACCTTGCCATTCCCACACCACCTTAGATTCCCCCTTCACAAGCTTTGGATAACACTCCAGTCCGAGAATCCTCGCCCATCAATTGTTCAACCTGCCAAAATAATAATGAAAACTCAAAAGAGTGTGAGTGCCCTCCAGTACAGTAATATGAATGCAGAGACAAAGGGTTGATCATTAGCTGATCACTGCCTTAGTAACAGAATTACTATGTGATGAGGAGAAAAATAGACTAGAAGAACCAATAAAATGAAACATAACTACCTTTTTCCAAAGCTGTTGATCTTTCCTTTCAGAAGGTGAAAGAACATGGTCCCGCAGCCTAGAGGAAACTACCCAAGGTTCCCCGCCATTCATGCTCTTAGACATAATTGCATTTTCTTCAAGTATGTCACAAACCTGATCATGCACCAAAATCATAATGCATATCAAAAATATTAAATAGGAACAGACATTCTAGATTAGGCTTCATTTGCACCAGGTTGAAATGCAAATCAATAATATAGTCATAGAATAGCATATCATCATGCCCATAAAGTTATGATCGTAGTTCACTAAAACAAATTATACTTTATGTTCCTCAGAAGAAGTTATTGCTTTACCTGCTCGTACAACTCTACCGCTGTCTCAGATAAATACCATCTTCTACGAAGTCTTGATAGCAAAAAGATGACAATCCCAAACTGTAAAACTCAATATTACTAGCAGGCATGTCAACAAGCAGAGCTAAATCTTCAGAGAAAGAACAATTGTGCTTAACAGTAATACCGGTGCACTAACTGACATGAGAATTAGAGAATGCCTTGCTATCCATTGTCTGGCACGACAACTGATCAGCCTATAACATTCAGCCAAGGCCTTAGGACATTTAAACTCGACTACCCTTCAAGAAATGGATATGAGATATGCTCAGAATAATTGGCTAATTTAGAATGCAAACTTTGAAATGGAAACTACCTAAAACCAATATGCCTAGGTTTTGATGGAAACCATTACTTGTTATCATTTAGCCTGGTATCCAGTACGTTATTGATCTTCTCTATGGCTCTTTTTTTTGCAAATGCATATGCCACAGTGTCTACACGATATCTCTCCTGATTAAAGAAACTATCCATGTCGTTTCTCAGCTCCTCCTCGGATGCCTAAAGTAGCAGAAACAATCGAATGCATACATTGATCATAAGAAGTAGCTGCACATAGATACAGTAAAAAACATGTCCAGCCATCCATGAGTCACAACAGCAAGTATACAACCAGAATCGGAGTTGGCTGACAGTAGCAATATAGGGAGTTGTAGATACAGATTAAGTTTCCCAATGTTTAAGTGTTTACACTGTGACAGGTTCTGGAAAAATCAGCTAATAGAGAGGATTCAGTTTGGTTAACTGATCAGATTATACTTTTTTTTAACAACTGAAAGTGCATATATTTTTCACAGAATTTCTGCAATTTCTGAAATTGAAAAACATGAAACCCCAACTTTATTGATAAGGTAAAATAAGACGTCTTTAAGAAGTTATACAATATATATGCTATTTGAAATTTTCAGTGCATTAAAGCTAAAACTGTTTGTTAAAACAGCAGCAACAGGAGGCATGTACCATGCTCTTTCTATTTAAAACATCCTATTAACAAGGCTTTTAAAAACAGGTACAGAAAGAGACACTAGAACGGTCCTAAAATAGACCAAGAAATGCACATCTGATTGTTCAACCGAGATAGTACTGGTAATAATTCTTCTGCGCAGAAACTCAAGTTTATTTAAATAAAATGTTCATGAGCATATTGGATATTAGTTCAGAAAAAAAGGAGTACCATTGTAATCATGCAACAAATGTTAAATGCAGAAGCTGAGCAGAAATCAAAATGTTGTTCCAAACAGACCTTTGTTGCTTGATATATTTTCACTGAAATCAGATTGTTACCAGGGAAAATTCCCCTGAGCGGGAAGTGCAGAACTAATAGCTATATTAGTCTAAAAGAGTTCAAGAGTCTCCACAGTTAATTAACCGAATTGAACTGGCAATGCAAGTTTAGTTGAGACAAACTGCGACTAAATATTAAAGAGAAACAAGTGGTGAACTCTAGATCCTTGTTAGGACAACACAACAAGAATGACCACAGAAAAATAATATTCACATCCAAACCATAACTGTCGGTAATGATGGCAAGCTCGGCCAAATCAATCAACTACACACACAACAAATATTTATAGAAAGCATACATTCATTGCCAAGTTACAGACTGAGACTTGCAAAAGCAGTATTGCTGAATATCAGAAAAGACACCAACCCTAGATCAACCAATTTAATGAGCCGCCGGGTACTGTAGGCAGCCTCCCAAGCGGTCCACATGTTCAAGCCTCGTCCAAAGCTCCAATTATGTAGGTACCTCGGTCAAATTACGAAGGCAGAGGGTCAAGAAATATTTGCACATGAATCATATACTGGAAAACACACAACTCAGGTCTGCATCCACCGGCAACATCCATAGTAGCTAATACAAGGAACATATGCGATTAATCAACTCAAAGAAATCATAATCACCTTCTTTCGTTAATCACACACCTTAAATCCTAGTCAAATGTTAAACAATCTACAACATCAAATCCGAGTACACAGTTCCAAGCCTTTTTTTATTTTCCCTGTTGTTTAAAGACTCTAAGAGGAAAACAACGCCAGACTATCCAGAGCTAATTAAACCAAAACCTGAGAACATAATAAACACATGTACTCCAGATAATCAGAGAGTTGGAGTGAAAACCTTACCACCGAATTTGAACACTGCTGAAATGAGATATATATAAGAGAACACTTGAAACACTCACCAACCATTGCACAGAAAGAGACAGAACGCAAGAGCTTATGCGAATACAACAAGCGCAGAGCATTTTACAACCCCAAAGCAGGAATCAAAAAACATAACTACTGGACCATCACATGAGATGCTTGAACGCATTCAGAATAGATGATATCAGGTGTTACCAAAGTGAAGACATCAGAATGTCCTGCAATGAAAATGGAGAAATATAACAAGAACACAACAAAACACCAAGATTGATTAGATTACAAAACAAAAAAAACGGATTGATGAAGTATTGAATGAGAAGGGCACGGGTGCTTGCGCGCTGAAGATGAAACATAACCAGAACTCCTTACAGAGGCAGTAGATTTTAATTGCAATGGAACAAATTGGTGAACCAAAACATAACTAATGACAGGCATGCGGCTTCAACCAGGGTTAGATTCAGATTACCGAGGCTTATTTCAAGACAAAACTCAATGTGAAATCGATTATACCAGGTGCAGTGGTGAAGGGAATCACAATAATACTCTATTTAAGAAAATCACACTCATTGGCATGAAAATAAACCTTCATAGATGCATTTCGAACGACAGTAAAAATGAAGAGAAAGGTAGAGATATTTTCACTAGGAACTTAATTCCGAATCTGCAACTTGACTCCATTCGACCCTTTAAACCCAAAACCCATGGTGAATATGGTATTCAATGAGGTATGCGAGTGAATTATCAAACAAAATAAGATAAATGCGAGAAATGACAGGGGAAGAGATGACACTGACATCTGGAAAATTCCAACGAAGTCATCTTCTAGTCCTCACCCTTTAATTTAAGGAGTTCATCGGTGATTAAAAATTTGAAACCAAGATCGAAGGAGAGGTTTCTCCGTTCGAAAAAAAAAAATTAGAAAACAAAACCAGAGGAGAGGGAGATACGTGATGCTACTTTCTCTTATGAAAACAAAAATGGAGAAATAGAGCAGCGGCAAGAGGCAGATGAAACCTTCGGCGAACAACTATGGAGATTTCAGGCTCTTCGAGCAGGAGGTTTTCGTGGTGGCTCGAGTGGAAGAAGGTTTCTGGTGTGATGGGGTTTCTCGGGTTGCTTGGGTTCTGGGTCTCGAGAGGGATGGAGGCGGATGAAAAATTGAAGAAGAAGCAGCAGGAAGAAGATGAAGGCGTAGGCTGGGTTCTTCCAGGTGAAGGAAAATGAGAGTCGGAGGTGGGTAATGAAAAGAAATCAAAGAAGACTAGGGAGGAAGAAGACGGGGGGCGGGTGGTTACTTCGCGAGTTAGGGTTGAAATTCATGAAGGAAATGAAGAGAGACGCAGTGTGTGTTCTTCGCGAGTTAGGGTTGAAATTCGTGAAGGAACCATTGCAACCCATTATTCGGTTTCGTCTTCGTGTCTGGCTTCTTCTCTCATGAACTGGGGCTGCGGAGGAGATGGTGGAGCTCGAACTGAGAAACAAAGATGAAGCTCGACGGGAATGGAGGAGTTCAAACAGAGAGACAGAGAAGCGAGGAGACGGTAGAGGGGGGAAAGAAAATATTTCGCAGAGTTCGAACTGAAGCGAGGAGATGGTCGAGGGGGAAAGAATGTATTTGTGAAAAATTAAAGAAGATTATAACACGGTTGTTATAAGAAACCGTGTTATAAAAGGTGTTCTACTGTTTTTAACTTGGTTCCAATATTCAAACGTGTTATAAAAGCCGATTTATAACTCAGTTCTAAATAACCGTGTTATATACTAATAACTTATAACATGGGTTAGGTACAACCGTGTTAAAAAATCAATTTTCCAGCAATACATTATTTCTTTCACATAATTTAACACGGTTATGTTACACAACCGAGTTGTAAAAAATTTTATAACACCATTATGTTATAACCGTGTTATAAAATGCGTGTTATATAATATTTTTTCTACTAGTGACATCCGCTCATGTATCAATGAGAACCTTAGGTACCTTGAAGGCCCAGCACCAAACAGTAATACAGAGTGCCTTTCCCAAATCCTTAGAGATTTCACAATCGTAGAAACTGATCTCTTCTTCTTGCTTTTGCCAGAGGGCTGCGACCATCCTTTCCGAGGCCAAACTTTCCTCAGGCCCACCTAAGTGCTTAGCAATAGCTTGTCGGTGCTCTGGAGAGATTGTAAGCAAAGACCAGATTGCCATGGGGATGGTTGTCGCCTTTAGTTTTCGAAGTAACTCTTGTTCACCAGGAACTTCTTCGGCTACTGGGTAGGTAGTACTGGCTCCTTCTCCCGCACTGGTACCTCAGAAGTTCCGTAGTGCCTACCCGACCGAGTGACGTGGCCGTTCGCAGGAACGAAGCTGACTGGAAGCGTGGGTTTTTGTCCCATTCTTTATGCTGGTTTCTTGTCATCCCAGAAAACAGTAAAAGTAGCACATCGGGCTTCTGACTCCGAATCCTCAAGGTCATCCCTACGTTGATACCCCTGGTCAATTAGATCCTTGACCCGATGCCTTAGAGCTTTACAATCATCGGTATCATGCCCTGCTAGCTGATGGTACCTGCAGAATTGACTGAGCTTATTCCCTTTTTGCGTTTCTCCGTGACAAGGTGTGAGTGGTTGTATGAGCCCTTCATCTTGAAATTCCTGGATTGACTTAAGGAACATCCAATGGGTGCGAATTCTCTCTTGGTTTTCCGGGGAAGCTCTGGTATCGGGGTCGCAATCTAGATTTTTCCTTCTTGGGCCAGTGACAAAATTTTTTGGACCTTAGATTATGACAATCATTTGTAGAGTACCCTGTGAGTAGGTGGAAATGACAGAACTGCTCGGGATGTTTCCCTAGACACCTCCCGAGAAGCCGCAGGATTCTGAGTTGGACTAGTTTCAGCCCCAAAAGCATCCTTAGAATCTGACTCTACGGTTGCTACAAATCTACAATAGGTACCTGTGCGGCCCGCTTTTGTTGTGGTTCTAGGTCCTCTTATGGTTCACCCCCGTCCATGTTAGGAGCAAGGTCTAAAGGGATAATTTCCCCAAGAGCATGGATAAGCGCTCTTGCTTCTCTCACAGCCGATATAAGTCTTGAGCTTAGCTCCTCTAAAGCGTTCATGTGGACGAATTCTAATTCAGCGAGCTTTCCAATTAGATCCACAAGCTCAGAAAGCTGAGTGCTTCTGTCGTTAGTTCCGGATGACATCCTGGCTGTAAAGGGGTTCTGCCTTGTTTAAAAAAAAAGAAAAGGTCAGCGTTGTGGAGATGAAAACGGAACTAAACTTAGAAACACGGGCCGAGGGCCAGTGTGTTTAAACCAAAAGAGATTAGGTGTCTGTGATGTAAACTGGATTTAGGATTTCAAAGGGGTTCATTTTTGGGCTAGAAACCTGGGCCATGAGTGTGTCGGTCATGCCGGTACGTAATCTATTTGGGCAGAAGGACTGAGAATGCGGATTGGGCCGATAGTTCTGAAGGAATCCATTTTGAACTAAGATTTCCAAACTCATCTTGAGGGGATGATATTGAGGAAGTGAAAGTTTTTGGGCCATAAAGGAATTTTTAGACATCTTATTTAGGCTGAAAGTAATTGAAGACTTGATACAGACATTGGGCCTGAGGCCCAAAACGGGTACACACAAACAGAGATCATACAAAGAAGGTTATGCAAATGTCCTCACAAAACGGTTCAGTCCAACAGGCATGGATCGATCTGGAGAGATGCTTAGGGTGTGGGCCCAGGTTCCCACAAAGGAATAGGGCTTGCATGCTATTCTCTTTGGGCTTCCCCACTTTTTTTGTCACATCTCCCTAAGGTGTGCGTCTACAGTCGGGTCTTTGAATGACCAAACAAGGCTAGGTAAGGGCACTGTCAGGAAAATATTTGGGGCTAAAGCCCAGGTATTAATGGGATGTGGTTAGACGACATCCTCCTCTTTTCCGCCACTTATTCACATCACCTTAAAAGGTGTGAGTCCCTGACAGGGGACCCTAAAGCGGGTCCCGGGGTGAAATCGGTTTACGTGGACCCTCGCTCTCATATGATGCAAAGGTGCCAAAAATTAAATTGTGCACGAAATAAACAAACAATGTAATAAAGCCATAAAAAACAATTTTCGAGTTAAGCCCTCTTTCATAAAATTAAACAAGTTTAACATTAAGAGTTTATCCCCAGCAGAGTAGCCATTCTATGAGCCACGATTTTTGAACCCTATCCTATGTTGATTCAAGTTGATTAAGATCTGGTTGGGTTCTAGGTCAACTTTTAACCTAAGTTTAATAACTATGTCATAAGCATTAATTATTAAATCCTAAGTTAGCTCACTGGAACCTATTATGAGTCACCACCTAATTTTAACCTAGGGTAAATTAGGAAAGGTAGAGTTCGGGTTAATTTCATTACCCCTCCTAGGTCGTTTTTCCTCTACTTAGTTTATTTATGGCTTTTTACGAAGTCGTTTAAACCTAAGTGCGCAAGCTACTAATTTTTTGCATTTTAAACATTTTTTGACAGGAATTAAAGTGAAAACTGAAGTTACCTAAACTAGGGTTTCGGAGGCAGAATTAGATCAAATTTTGTTTCTGTCCGTAGCAACGGACCTAATGTCCGAACCCACGGACCCTAGTTCACCTATGTGAAAATAAAAGTCGAATTAAACAGAAAACACAATTTTGAAAAGTTCGTGGCCACGGACAGGCTGTCCATGGGCCCGGACATGTACTATTAGAACCCTAAAAATTTGAAAAAATAAAATCCTACCTCCGTCTGTGGGTGTTCGTGGCCACGGACAACCCGTCCGTGGTCCCAGACCAAAGATCCGAGGTCACGGACCACCCAGGAACGATGGGTTTTTGGTGGTTCCCGACGGTGTTTTTGGCTCAAAATTTATGGACGTGTACCCTGAAAGATGTACAAGATGTTATGTAACACCCCATCCAAAGCCATTCGTGGTTATCGCAAAACTGAACACTTAATCGAATACGTCGCAGCGGAAATAATAAACACCTGGACCTTGCCACGGTCTAATCGTTAGAATATACCGGCCTTAACATTTACAATACTTATCCAACTCAAAACATCACCATCCACAATACCACAACCAACCGAGTACAAATATCTTAAACACAATCACAACCTTACATCAGTTTAAACATAAACGGTCGGGTGCACAGGCGCAACCCGAACTCAAAATAAACATCCCACCCTAAGTCTAACCGCTCCTACTCTCGTAGTGCGTCCTCATGGGTCTCTTACCTGCAAGTGTAAAAATAGCCCCCAAGGGGGTCAGCACGAATGCTGGTACACCCTCTCATGGCCCCCAAGCTAACGGGGCTACGACGACTAATTGTCGATAGCATGGAAATTGATTACATACACAAGCATAATATGAAGTGCAATAACAATAACCACAGATGAACACATATAGTTCACAAACAATGAACGACTCAAGCGTTCCCTTATCAAAGGGGGTTAGTAACCCCCTCCTTAGTCCTCATTTCCTTAATCTCAGTTCCTTACCTTACCTTAATCTTAATCTTAATCTCAGTATACAAACCTTTTCTGGAAGGGAATGGGTGTAGCTTAATTCGAACCTGGGATTTAGGTGATCCCACCGCACCATCTTAATGCCACCTACTCTGGACGGGAGTCCAGTGTAGCTGAGCCGGCAACCGGCCCTAGGCTACAAGTCCGAAGACAAGTCCTTAAGCGGAGGGCGGATCTGATTCAGATACCGTCCTCCTTTTTCCTTAGCATGCATGACCGGAGATCGGTCCCGGGTTTCCTCACTCAAGTTCCAGTTAGTAGACATCTTAATCACCATGTGCTAGCTAAGCCTTAATGGGCATTAACCAACAACCATCAAACTTAACTCTTATTCTTAACTCAGTAAGTACTAAACTTGGTTAGTAACCATCTCAAGCCTCGCTGGTTAGTGTAAACATAACACATACACAACGAGAACAATATAACCGGTTGCATGCTTCATCTTGTTTTAGTCATAGCAATTAAACAGATAGCACACAAGCCGAGGGACACCTCGTTAGCAAGCAGGTCACAAGAAGGATTGTACCGTTCACCGTCGATCGTTGTTTGTTTAACCTTCTTCGGGGTCCCAATTCACAAACCTAAAACATTTATTCATTTTTAGGTCATTAGTTATTTGCATCTTACTTAACTCACTTAGTCCCTAAGGATTCCCATTCAATAATCTCTCAAGTCTTTGCCACTTAGCTTACAAACTTAACTTTAAACATTAAAATTTATACTTAACTTAACTTAACTTAACTTAATCCCTAAAGTTCTTAGGGTCACAATCATTACCACCCTACCAAAGGTATACCTTATCACCAATTACCATTCTTAGAATTCAAAATTTCTTTTTTTTTGAAGTGTTAAGGGCCGACCGACCCACCGACCGACCCAACCCCGGGGTCGGTCCGTCCCATAAACTTTTCCGTCTTTTGAAACCCATCCGACCGACCTGGAGCTAGACCGACCGACCCAAACCCTCTGGGTCGGTCCATTACAGAACCCATTTCCTACGTTAAATCTTTGCCCGACCGACCCAAAGCTAAGCCGACCCAAACCCTCTGGGTCGGTCCAGTCTAGAGACATTCCGGCTGGCTCAACATGGCCCGACCGACCCAAAACTGGGTCGGACCCTGGGTCGGTCCATACAGATTTTTCTTAAATGCTCTTTCAATTCCAAACTCTTCCACAAGTGTCCTAATAGGTCCAACACCATCTTGGCACATTAAACCCACCTTATAACCTCCACCAAACTCATTAAAACAACTTCCAAAGATCTTCTCAAACATTTACTCAATTCTTACAAGACTCCCAACACTTAGCACTTATTTTCTTACCTTTCTCACATGCAATCCACCAAGAATTTCAATTAACCAAATGCTCCCTCCTTAAGAACTTGACCACACCATGTACACCACTTCCCAGCCTTACTGCATTTACCAAACCTTCCTTAGATTCTATACTCTAGTTCTCACCTAAACCATTTCAAAGTTTCACACTCACTTACATCTAACTTACCCAAGTTTTCTAGCTTCTTTTATCAACATTTACCTAAGTCCTAAATACCCAAGTACACTCTTTTGTTTCCTAAATCCTTCATTGTGATGCCTAAGTCATTACAAGTCATTTAAACACCCCATTCTCACCCTCTTTCATCAAGACAACCTCTAGAACTTCCTAGTACTTCCTTAGTCATGAAATCTCCTTAGAATATCTTGAACACTTAGGTTCTCCTTTAAATTTTGCCATGGGTTCTCTAGTACATAGCACATCCTAACACATGGTTTTTCTCCATCAAACAACCAATACCACTAAAATTCTTATCACAACATCTTAACACACAATTTACACCAAAACCACACCACATCATCATATAGTGCTTAAACTTAAAATGCTTGGCACTTAGGCCCTTAAATGACAATAATCTTAACCACTGAATTTCCACATATATTTGCCTTCAACCTGCGAATACACACAACAAGGCTCCCATTGAAATAAAATGCTTCTTGTAATTCACCTTGATGTTCTTAAACTATCTTTTTTCTCATTTGCTCCTTAGTCACAAGTTCACAAGTATAGTCATTGTTTCTCCTAGGTTTTATATAACCCTTTTCTAATGTAAACTCTACACTAATCTCATCACATATCTAAATCCCATTCCCTTAAACAATAAAGCACCTTAAGGTAAGTAATTTACCTTGTTCCTTTACAAGCTTTAAAAGCTTTCTTCCTTAGGTTTTTCTTTGTTCAATCTCGGTCACCAATGTATATCTCCGTGCCAATGTTCTTGGTTTCTCAAGACAAGCTTCGATATGAAGCAAGAAGGACCTCCTCAATCCTTTGAAGTGTAGAAAACAAGCTAGAACAAGGCATAAACATGGAGTCCCATGAGTGTAAATTTTCGGACAAGGAAGAAAATGATGGAAACCTAGATTTTCTTACACTTTCTTTACCTTAAGAGAATGGAGAAGCCAATTGAGTCTCCAAACTTGAATTTCCTCCTCTAATGGTGGTTTGACTTGGCACCAAAATGAAGCTCTTGAAGTTTTGAAAAGATAGAAAGAGAGAGCTTGAGCTAACTAAGAAGAATATGTAATTGTTTTGGTTTTGGAGCTAAAATGAGTGAGTTGTGTGCAAAGCTAGATGGAGCTAGCATGGAGTTGCTCTTCACGTTAATGGAGAAGGGAGAGAGAGCAAGAAACCGTGGGAAACAAAGGAGAATGAAGAAGTGAGGAGAGAGAATCACTAAAGTGTGATATTTTTGTAAAAGGTGAATAGTACTTTTACTTTACAAATCTTTATTTGCTTAATGAGTCATGAAGGTGGTGACTCACCTTACAAGAAACCGGCCCCCATTAGTTACAAGGGGTACTTGAGTCATTGTTGAGCAAATATCTCACTTATATTGACTTATGTTATAAACTAGCTTAAACAATTTACTATTCACAAAACAAGGCACATTGTTGTGAAATTTTTGATTTCCCATTGATATAGATTTCCAAATGTGATACTATATAGTACACATGTTAATTAAAGAGTAATGATGGACATTTAGCCATTCAAAACTCATTTACAAGACAATTTTTCCAAAACGTGCTTTAAGACTCCTTAAAGCACATTTTGTGTTTTAACTTGTTTTCAAGCTTGGTTTTCTTTGGTAATTGATTTAAAATGACCATTAGGATATTACTAAGGTCTTAGAACAACATTTGGGTACTCTCCCAAGTCTCTCCAAGCTTAGAGCACGTTTTTGCTTAAACTGCTCTTTTGGTGTTTCCTTATATTTTCTTTGATTAGAAATGTTTCTTAATGTTTATTAGGCATTATTTAGCCTCCTTATATCTTAGTTTATCATTTAAACACCACATATAAGTTTGGGGTATTTCAATCTACCCCCCTTAAAAGAACTTTGTCCTCAAAGTTCACATATGTGCTTACTCATTCACGGTACTTAATTCCCTTAATCTTAACACCACATCTTATATTCACATTCACATCTCAAGACTCAAAGGTCAATCTCAAATACAATACATAAGTATTATACATAACTCAAACTTACACCGAAGTGTAGCAACTTACACAAATTCACATCTTAAACAACCAAACAAACGACAAACATGATCGTTTCCTAACTCAAAAGCGAGGAGGCTCTACCCCCCTTAAAAGGGGTACGCCCCGTACCCTATACAGACGATCTAGTCAGTAAACAAAGAAGGGTACTTCGCCCTCATCTTATCCTCTAACTCCCACGTGGCCTCTTCGACATCCTGGTTAGACCGAGAACCTTCACCAGTCGCACTGACTTGTGGCGAGTGTCCCTAGTCTTACTGTCCAAGATTCTCTGAGGAGTCTCCACGGATCTCATATTTGGTTCTAAAGTCAACCTCTCAGGTTCTACACACATGGGAGGGGTGGTGCATGTATTTCTTTAGCTGTGAAACATGAAAAACATCATGCACTTTACCCAGCTCAGTAGGTAAATTCAACCTGTAAGCAACCGGGCCCACCCTCCGTAATCTCATAAGGACCAACAAATTTCGGGCTTAATTTGCCCTTCTGCCCAAACCTGAATACACCCTTCATCGGTGAAACTCACAGAAATACCTGGTCGCCCACTGCGAACTCCAGGTCCCGTCGTCGAACATCAGCATACGACTTCTGCCTATCTTGAGCAGCTTTCATATTCTCCCTGATTTGCTGAACTTCAGCCTTAACTTGTTCTAAGTACTCTGGTCTTATAATGACCGTCTCACTCGACTCATCCCAGCAGAGCGGTGTACGACATGGTCTACCGTACAACGCTTGAAAAGGTGCCATATTGATCGAAGCGTGATAGCTGTTGTTGTATGAAAACTCGATCAGATGCAATCTGTCAATCCAACTACCCTGGAAGTCTAAGGTACATGCTCTCAGCATGTCCTCGAGTGTCTGAATAGTACGCTCAGTCTGACCATCTGTCTGAGGATGGAACGCGGTACTCAGCTTGAGTTCTGTACCCAACGCTTCTCTGGTAGCTCTCCAGTACCTCGAAAGGAATCTGGTATCTCTATCTGACACTATGGTCTTTGGTATCCCGTGATGTCTCATAATTTCTTTCTCAAATAACTCAGCTAATTTGGTCACCTTCCACGTATCCTTCATCGGTATGAATCGGGCTACTTTGGTAAGGCGATCCACCACCACCCATATCATGTTGAGACCTCCCCTAGCAGGTGGAAGCCCAACTACGAAGTCCATGGAGATATCATGGAACTTCCACTCCGGAACTGGCATCGACTGTACCATTCCGCCTGGTCGTCGGTGCTCGAATTTCACCTTCTGGCATGTGAGACACCTCAAGACGAACTCGGTAACGTCTGTCTTCATCCCCGACCACCAGAAGTATCTCTTCATGTCTTTATACATTTTAGAGGCTCCCGGATGGATGGAAACTGAACAACAGTGTGATTCTCTAAGTATACGATCTTTCAGATCCGTGTTGCCCCGTGGTATGCATAACCGGCCCTTAAGTCTGATCAGATCATCATTATGAAGTCGGAAGTCGTATTTCTGACTCTCAAAGGTACCCTCTGTCAGCTTCTGTCTGACCTCTCTCATGTACTCATCTGTCCTCTGAGCCTCTCGCACCTCATCAACCAAGCTGGAGAAAGAAACTAGCGAATGGAGTGAGTGTGCTCGATGGCTCAGGGCGTCTGCTACAACATTGGCCTTCCCTTCTTTGTATTGGAGGTCAATGTCATAGTCTTTCAGAAACTCTAACCATCTCCTCTGTCGAAGATTTAACTCCTTCTGCGTGAATATGTATCTCAAACTCTTGTGATCGGTGTAGATCGTGACACTAACCCCATATAAGTAGTGGCGCCATATCTTCAAAGCGAAGACTACAGCTCCCAGCTCTAAATCATGTGTGGGGTAGTTCTCCTCATGTTTCTTCAACTGGCGTGAGGCATATGCCACCACCTTGCCATGTTGCATGAGCACGCAACCCAGCCCTCTGCCGGATGCATCACACTAAACCTCAAAGCCCTCTGTACCGTCTGGAATGGTCAGAACCGTTGCAGTGGTCAGTGAGTCCTTCAAGCGCTGAAATGATCTCTCACAGTCAACTGTCCACAAGAACGGTGCATCCTTCTTCATCAGACTGGTCATCGGCTTCGCAACCTTGCTGAAATCTCTAACAAACCTCCTCTAGTAACCTGCCAGACCGAGAAAGCTCCGGATATCGGTAACAGTCTTCGGCCTTGGCCAAGTACGTACGGCATCAATCTTTGCTGGATCCACTGCGATCCCAGCATCTGAGATGACATGACCTAGGAAAGAGACCTGGTCAAGCCAAAACTCACACTTGGAGAACTTAGCATATAGCTGGTTCTCCCTCAATATTTCCAATACCCCTCCTCAGATGTTCCTCATGCTCAACCTTAGACTTCGAATATATCAAAATGTCATCAATAAAAACCACAACCGACTTGTCCAGCTGCTCCCGGAACAAGCGGTTCATCAGATCCATAAACTTTGCCGGTGCGTTCGACAAACCGAACGGCATCACTGTAAACTCATAGTGGCTGTATCGTGTCCGGAATGCCGTCTTCTCAATGTCCCCCTCCTTAATGCTATCTGATGATACCCCGATCTGAGATCAATCTTGGAGAACACCGATGCTCCCTTCAAGATCGAACAGATCGTCAATGCGGGGTAGTGGGTACTTATTCTTCACTGTCACTGCATTCAGCTCTCTGTAGTCGATGCAGAGGCGGAGACTACCATCCTTCTTCTTCACGAAGAGGACTGGCGCTCCCCTGGTGACACACTTGGTCTAATGAATCCCTTATCCAATAAATCTTTCAATTGTTCTTTTAACTCAGTCATTTGCCGGAGCCATACGGTATGGTGCCTTGGCTATCGTCCGGTACCAGGTAGCAGCTCGATGGTGAACTCTACCTCCCGAGTGGGGGAATGCCGGGCAGTTCCCGTGGAAATAAGTCAGGGAACTCGACACTACCGGTAAGTCGGGGTCGAACTCAGGGTCTCTCTCTATGTCCTGTACATAGCAAGGTATACTTCTTCCTTTCCCTTAATTCCTTATACATTTCCATGGCGGTGATGATCTTAGTCGAAGGCTCTCTGGGCCTCTGGCGGTATGATATTGTTACCCCAGACGGACTCCTGAGCAGCAATCTATGCTCGGCGCAGAGGATACGTCCCTTGTGCCGCTCCAACCAGTTCATCCCGAAGATAACGTCAAATCCTAGCTTACTGAACTCAATGAAACTACTGGAAAGTCTTCTCCCTTAATTCTGATAGTGGCTCCTTGGTAGTAACGAGTGCAACGAACCTTCTCCTTAGACGGGAGCGTAACCGTGAAGTCGGGTAGCTCATCAGCGTCTAGCCCCAACCTGCTCGCGAATGATGCCGAGACAAAGGTATGCGAGGCCCCTGAGTCGAAGAGAACTGATGCCTCAATCCCATTAATCGGAAAGGTGCCGGTGAGGATAGTACCGCTGGCGTCGGCCTGTGCTCTGTAAGTATGCTTAGTGCACCTTCCGTACCGAGTCCATAACTAATTGTGTTCACAAACTTCATGAGTATTGATGGTATAACAAGAGTCGTAACAATTATATGAACAACACTGTTATTTTATTCATGACCATCCTGTTTACAACATGTGCTTCAATATTACATTTCATTCCTCATCTCATTCAACATTACATGGCTAATATTGTCTAAAGGTTAGGTTTAGTCTTCCTGGTCTCATATGCGTCGCATTGATTACTGCTGACGGTGCTGTATTCAGCTTGATTCTCTTAATCCCATGGTATAACATCCTTGATTCTCCTCCCATAATTAACACATCACCTGACTTAAGTACCAACTTATCTGCACGGTCCGCACGCTTCTGCTGCGTATAAAAACTCTGCATCATCCCCAATGGACCAAGACACTACGGGTATCCCTCTTTCGAGAACTCCGTTGTCTCGTCCTTATCCTGGTGTAGTCCCAGTCTCCCATCCTCTCATAAAAGTTTACAATGCAAATGTCTGCCTGGATGTCTGGAATCGGTTCAGCTTCCAACTGCTGAGCGATTTCCACGACTTGTGTAATAACTGGATGGAACTCTTCGGGTATTCCCGGTGGTGAGACTCCATCTTGCACTCTCATGGTTTGGTAATTCTTGGCATACGGATTCCAATCCTTGCCCAAGCTCATCATTTTTAATCTCATCCTTGCTCCCACTGGGTACTCCGGTGTGTAAAAACCTCCCGGTCCCATTCCTAGTTGATTGCATCTTCTGATGATGGCTATTTGTGCTTCAGGTGTTAGGTATCCCCTTAATAGAATCATACCTGGGCGGATAACCTGACATTGTTCGGTTGGAAAGTCTATGGTTTCGATGTCGGTGTGCTCCGGGTTAGGTGTAGATGGTATTGGGTAGAAGATGTTGAATCTTCCTAAAGTAGTAGTAGGTTATATCCTACTTAAGTTCTAATCTCATCTTATTCTTACTTAACTCATTTATTCACCAAACAGGCATGATAATGCGGTAAGCAGGTAGTTTTATTACTAAATGGTTATAGTGGTACGTGGCCTCGATGAGGGTTCAGGCTCATCGTCCCGGTCCACCATGTGTAAAGTGGGTCCCGACTTCTGGGTCACCCGTGGGTTCTTGTCCGCCGGCTGCTGCACCTTCCTCTGACCGTCAGATCCAGCCCCCTGATCGGTCTTGCCCTTGCCCCTGGTATCGGGCCTATAGGCTCTGCGAGTAGGGTTCCGATAACACTCATACGCTCGGTGTCCATACACTCCACAAAAAATTGCACTCCACCTTATTCCCCTTACAATCGAGCCCGGGGTGGTCCTTGTGACACCACCTACAGATGTAGCGTCGCTGGTAGCCACCACCAGCTCCCTTCTCAGTCTCAGATCCTGATGATATTAATGTCAATTCTCATATCTCAAACGGTTACTAATTTGTTTCTTGACTCATTTAATATCAATTTCTTACCCTTTGGCGCCCTAGAGCGCAGGGGTGTAGCTGTAATAGCATTCGTCAACTTCAATGGCTCTTCCGGAGCCTTCTCTTTTTCCTCCTCCCCTTTGGGTTCTGATTTTTCTGGGCCTGAGGCTGGTACTTTTGTTTCTTGTACCCTCCTTGCCCTTGACTTTCTGAGCTCTTACCAGCACTCTTCCTCTTAGCATTCTCCTCGTCCCTCAGCTGGACGGTTATCTCAACCTTAGCAGCGGCATGATAGCACTCCTGCTTTTGCACGGTATTAGTCACTCTTATTTCTCATAATCTAAATCTTACTCATTACTTACTCAAATCTCAATCATTCTTATTACCTGCAAGGTAGTGTAACTCGTCGGCCCCATTGCCGTAGCGGAGTCGATGGCTAAGCCCGCCATAGAAGCGGTCCACCAGGATCTGGTCAGAATATCCAAGACCTGGCAGAAGACGGAGCAAGGCAGTGAACTCCGAGTAATACTCATCCACTGTCATCTTGTCCGTCTGCCTAAGCGCATCCAACTGCAAGCGCTTCTTCGTCTGGACATGGGCGGGGTAGTACTTTGCTCGTAGCAAGGCGGTGTACTGCTCCCAGCCGAACTCTGGATTGGCCACATGCTCGGCCCTCACCAGCTTCCACCAATCGCCTGCCGCCCCCTTCAGGTAGAAAGCAGCCAGGCGCACCTTGATCCCAGCTGGGACATCAAGGGTCTCGAAGGCGGTCTCCAGCTCGGAGATGTACGCCTCAAGCTTGGCGGGATCGGTCTCCCCCTTAAAATGAGCGGGTCGAAGATCTGCAAGACTCTTCACCCAGTTTGGTTCCCTAGGTTGTGGCGGTGGAGGTGGTTTGTTTGTTTAACCTTCTTCGGGGTCCCAATTCACAAACCTAAAACATTCATTCATTTTTAGGTCATTAGTTATTTGCATCTTACTTAACTCACTTAGTCCCTAAGGATTCCCATTCAATAACCTCTGAAGTCTTTGCCACTTAGCTTACAAACTTAAGTTTAAACATTAAAATTTATACTTAACTTAACTTAACTTAATCCCTTAAGTTCTTAGGGTCACAATCATTACCACCCTACCAAAGGTATACCTTATCACCAATTACCATTCTTAGAATTCAAAATTTCTTTTTTTTTTAAGTGTTAGGGGTCGACCGACCCACCGACCGACCCAACCCCTGGGTCGGTCCGTCCCAGCAACTTTTCCGTCTTTTGAAACCCATCCGACCGACCCAGAGCTAGACCGACCGACCCAAACCCTCTTGGTCGGTCCATTACAGAACCCATTTCCTACGTTAAATCTTTGCCCGACCGACCCAAAGCTAAGCCGACCGACCCAAACCCTCTGGGTCGGTCCAGTCCAGAGACATTCCGGCTGGCTCAACATGGCCCGACCGACCCAAAACTGGGTCGGACCCTGGGTCGGTCCACTAAGATTTTTCTCTTAAATTGCTCTTTCAATTCCAAACTCTTCCACAAGTGTCCTAATAGGTCCAACACCATCTTGGCACATGAAACCCACCTTATAACCTCCACCAAACTCATTAAACAACTTCCAAAGATCTTCTCAACATTTACTCAATTCTTACAAGACTCCCAACACTTAGCACTTATTTTCTTACCTTTCTCACATGCAATCCACCAAGAATTTCAATTAACCAAATGCTCCCTCCTTAAGAACTTGACCACACCATGTACACCACTTCCCAGCCTTATTGCATTTACCAAACCTTCCTTAGATTCTATACTCTAGTTCTCACCTAAGCCATTTCAAAGTTTCACACTCACTTACATCTAACTTACCCAAGTTTTCTAGCTTCTTTTATCAACATTTACCTATGTCCTAAATACCCAAGTACACTCTTTTGTTTCCTAAATCCTTCATTGTGATGCCTAAGTCATTACAAGTCATTTAAAAACCCTATTCTCACCCTCTTTCATCAAGACAACCTCTAGAACTTCCTAGTACTTCCTTAGTCATGAAATCTCCTTAGAATATCTTGAACACTTAGGTTCTCCTTTAATTTTGCCATGGGTTCTCTAGTACATAGCACATCCTAACACATGGTTTTTCTCCATCAAACAACCAATACCACTAAAATTCTAATCACAACACCTTAACACACAATTTACACCAAAAACCACACCACTCATCATATAGTGCTAAACTTAAAATGCTTGGCACTTAGGCCCTTAAATGACAATAATCTTAACCACTGAATTTCCACATATATTTGCCTTCAAACCTGTGAATACACACAACAGGCTCCCATTGAAATAAATGCTTCTTGTAATTCACCTTGATGTTCTTAAACTATCTCTTTTCTCATTTGCTCCTTAGTCACAAGTTCACAAGTATAGTCATTGTTTCTCCTAGGTTTTATAACCCTTTTCTAATGTAAACTCTACCTATCTCATCACATATCTAAATCCCATTCCCTTAACAATAAAGCACCTTAAGGTAAGTAATTTACCTTGTTCCTTTACAAGCTTTAAAAGCTTTCTTCCTTAGGTTTTTCTTTGTTCAATCTCGGTCACCAATGTGTATCTCCTTGCCAATGTTCTTGGTTTCTCAAGACAAGCTTGGATATGAAGCAAGAAGGACCTCCTCAATCCTTTGAAGAGTAGAAAACAAGCTAGAACAAGGCAAAACATGGAGTCCATGAGTGTAAATTTTCGGACAATGAAGAAAATGATGGAAACCTAGATTTTCTTACACTTTCTTTACCTTAAGAGAATGGAGAAGCCAATGGAGTCTCCAAACTTGAATTTCCTCGTCTAATGGTGGTTTGACTTGGCACCAAAATGAAGCTCTTGAAGTTTTGAAAAGATAGAAAGAGAGAGCTTGAGCTAACTAAGAAGAAATGTAATTTCTTTTGGTTTTGGAGCTAAAATGAGTGAGTTGTGTGCAAAGCTAGATGGAGCTAGCATGGAGTTGCTTCACGTTAATGGAGAAGGGAGAGAGAGCAAGAAAACCGTGGGAAACAAAGGAGAATGAAGAAGTGAGGAGGAGAGAATCACTAATGGTGATATTATGTAAAAGGTGAATAGTACTTTTACTTTACAAATTTATTTGCTTAATGAGTCATGAAGGTGGTGACTCACCTTACAAGAAACCGGCCCCCATTAGTAACAAGGGGTACTTAAGTCATTGTTGAGCAATATCTCACTTATATTGACTTATGTTATAAACTAGCTTAAATAATTTACTATTCACAAAACAAGGCACATTGTTGTGAAATTTTTGATTTCCCATTGATATAGACTTCCAAATGTGATACTATATAGTACACATGTTAATTAAAGAGTAATGATGGACATTTAGCCATTCAAAACTCATTTACAAGTAATTTTTCAAAACGTGCTTTAAGACTCCTTAAAGCACATTTTGTGTTTTAACTTGTTTTCGCTTGGTTTTCTTTGGTAATTGATTTAAAATGACCATTAGGATATTACTAAGGTCTTAGAAAAATATTTGGGTACTCTCCCAAGTCTCTCCAAGCTTAGAGCACGTTTTGCTTAAACTGCTCTTTTGGTGTTTCCTTATATTTTCTTTGATTAGAAATGTTTCTTAATGTTTCTAAGGCATTATTTAGCCTCCTTATATCTTAGTTTATCATTTAAACACCACATCTAAGTTTGGGGTATTTCATGTTAGTAATTAAAAGATTTCAATTTGAAGTCGAATTAAGCACGAAACATAGAAAACAAGTTAAAAGGCAGAAACTGAAACAAATATCAATTCGGGAGCTGTAAAAGGTTAGTTTGCACCAAAAATTTGACAGAAGGTTAATGAAGTTGTAGGGTTTCAGAAAAATAAGATAGTAACCTGTTTAAACCTCCAGATCAACAAAGCTCTTCACGTCGCGATTCCCCCAGTACCCCGTTGAAGTCGGTTCTGCATCAAGTTCGAACCTGGCTTCTGACTTTGAATGTAGATGATGTTCTTCACGTTTTGATGGTGTTTTGGTGGAGGTTTGATGATTGTTGATGTAGTGGGAGTTGAAAAACGTGTTTTGGTGTGGATTTTATTTGGTATGATTTTGGGGCTCGGGAGTGCAAAAAAGAGAGAGACTTGAGACGGCCGTGCTGGCTGATGTTCTAGGGCTTGAGAGCTTCTGATTTGATCAAGGGTTAAGGTCCCTTATATAGGTTTCCTTAAAGATAGCAAAAATCCTGCAAAAACTAAGATTTACCAACACTTTAGCTCAAAGGCTTCCAAAAGGAATCTGATTATGAAATTTTAACCATGTGTAAAGGACGATGTTTCTGATTTTTCCAAGGTAGAATCGAATTTTTTGGATTACGGAATATTTTTAAATTCAATTTCTCGTCAGATTCAATCAGAAATTACTAGAAATTTATTGGAAACTCGGAAAATCAAAATTCCAAAGCCATTATGCTCAAAATGTCATCATTTATCATGGGTTATAATTTGAAAGCACTCTGAGTTGATTTGAGCCATTTTCGGAGGAGAGAGAAAGCTTGTAGGGGGCTTAGGAGCCTTGAACATTTACGGAAATGCCAGTGAAGATGACTAAACTGTCTCTAGCGCTCTGAAATGTGCCGATCAAATTGGAAATCCTTGCTACTTGACCAAGATACCCTTTTAATACCTGTGCCTTAAGAGACTCTCGTCTGGGGGGTTACAATTTTGGGTATAAGACCGAAATAAAGATGATGTTTGAGCCGACTTAGCATACTCCTGTTGGGGCTGAATATCATATGTTTCAGGTTCCTTTGATCCATTTTTCTCTCACCGTGGGGGACCCCACGAGTTTGAAGCTTGTCCCGAGATAGAAGAGATGAGGTGGATTAAGGAGCAACTTGAATATAAGCAAAGGAAAAATCTTTGTTAAGAAATAATGATAAGCTAGAGGAGATGATAGACAAGCTAGAGGCCACCCAGGTTTTATACCCAAAATTTCAACCCCCTCGGAGTTGTCTCTAAGGCATACGTGTTACAAGGGCGAAATGGTTAAAATACACCAATACAGGATTTTCCAAGGACATTCGCGGGATTTTCTATTTTCATATACCTTGTTCATTATCTCCAAACGCTTCCAAATATCATAGTCATTATGAAAGGCATTTCATGATTTTTTGATAATACTTATTCTGGAAATTTTGCTTTTAATTCATATCATAAGGTAATTTCTTTAATATTTAACACATGAAATAGCCTCAAAATAAAAATAAAAAGGTTTTCAAAATTATAATAAAATTGTCACATGGTTAGCATGACTATATACAGTTGTAAACCTGAATTTGTTTTATTTAGAACCTTAGCCCAAAATTTAAAAGAGAAATTTAATCACTTTTCAAATTTCTCTCTCTTTTGGAAAATACCCAAATCAAGTCCAAATGTCATGAGTTGTAGCACAAGATAAAGAATGATTTTTAAAGACTAACACCGTTGGAATTTTGTTATTTTGACTTTCCAATTGTAAGTTATGAATTATGGGAGATTCCAGATTGTGAGATTTTTATCTAATTGGTTAATTATCAAAATAACCCGATTCTAACTCTCAAAATTTCTAAAAATCGTCCTTTACCGTCAGTAAAAATTTCATAATTTTTATCGGCCTGTAGGATATTTTAAAAAATCAAATTCTCTTAGTGCACATAAAGATTTTCTGCAAAGAGATCTATCTTTACCCTTTTGCTCATCCTTTAACTATAAAAGACCTTCCTAAAAAGGAACTAGGGCAGAGAAGAACACGTCCAAAGTCAGAAAACACAGCCACAAACCTTCTCCCCACGTTTCTACACTTCCAAGCCTCAAAACAATACCGAAACATTGCCGAAGTCACCCTAAAATCACCAAAAACACACCCTTTCTTGTCCCATCGAACTTCCCAGCACAAAAAAACCAAAAATAAAGAGCAAAACCGTGGTTAACAACACAAGGAAGAAGGGTCTAGAAGCTCGGGTCTAAGTAGAACCGGATAGGCCACCAGCGAAGCTTTCGGAGATTCCCGACGTGAAGAAACAACAAATTTTCGAAACCAAAACAGGTTAAAAACCAAATTCTCTAACCCCCCTGACCTCAATACACTTCTGGTTGAAATTTCTAATCAAATCGATTTTCCTTGCTTCTGATCTAAGGTTTGTTTGTCGTTTTGCCTTCTAACATGTCAGCTAAGTTTCGTATTAAGTTTGACTTCAATTTGGATTCCTTCAACTACTAACCTCTTGGAAATCTTTCAGGCTACACATGCATAAGTTTTTAGCCAAAAACACAGTCGGGAACCACCAAAAACCCACTGTCCGTGGGTGGTCCGTGACTCGGACTGATGGTCGGGACATGGACGGGGGTTGTCCGTTGCCACGGACACCCACAGGGGGTGGCGGGATTTCTTGTTTTACAAATTTTCAAATTTTAGGATTTTTAACAGTACATGTCTGGGCCCACGGACACCCAGTCTGTGGCCCCAGACTTTTCAAGTTTTTGTTTTTATTTTAATTTGGCTTTCACAATCATGTAGTTTAACTGGGGTCCGTGGTCGTCGGACATTAGTGGCTACGACATAATTAAAATTTGACCTAATTCTACCTCTGAAACCCTAATTTAGGTAGTTTTCATTTCCACTTTAATTTTCTGTCAAAAAATGTCAAAATACTAAAAAATTAGAAACTTGGGCATTTTGGTTTAAACAACTTTATAATAAGCCGTAATTAGATTAAGTAGAGGAAAAACGACTTCTAGGGGTAATGAAAGTAATTTGAACCCTAAATAAGTCGAATATCAAGCCCCCAAACCCGAACTCTACCTTTCCTAATTTACCCTAGGATAAAATTAGGTGGAGACTCACAATAGGTTGAAGTGAGCTTGCTTAGGTTTTAATAATTATGGTTATATGACTTAGTTATTAAACTTAGGTTATAAGTGGACCTAAAACCTGATCAGATCCTAATAAACTTAATCAACCTAGGATAGGGTTTAAAAATCGAGGCTCACAAACTATCGACTCTGCTGGGGACAAATTCTTAATTTTAACTTGTTTAATATTAAGAAAGAGGGCTTAACTAGAAAAATGTTTATTTATGGATTTAATACATTGTTTGTTTACTTTCGTGCGCAAGCCGATTTCACACGGGACCCGCTTTAGGGTCCCCTGTCAGGGACTCACACCTTCTAAGGTGATGTGAATAAGTGGGGGAAAAGAGGAGGATGTCGTCTAACCACATCCCCTTAATACCTAGGCTTTAGCCCCGAGCATTTTCCTGGCAGTGTCCTTACCTAACCTTGTTTGGTCATTCAAAGACCCGACCGTAGACGCACATCTTTTGGTAATGTGGAAAAGTGGGGAAGCCCAAAGAGAATAGCGTGCAAGCCCTATTCCTTTGTGGTAACCTAGGCCCATGCCCCAAGCACCTCTCCGGATCGATCCATACCCAAGTTGGTTAAAGCGTCAAGTGAGGACATGCTGAATTTGTGTGGGCCTTGTTTGCTTGTATGATCGGCCCACTACCCAGCCTAGAAATTGATAGGAACTCTTCCTACATCAACTCAGCCCAACCCGAATTTGCGACTTTATCGTTTACGGCCCAAAGGCCCTGCTTGATTTAAATGTGTGAGTTATTTGTTCGAGCTTCAGCCCAAAATTTTGATTTAAGTGATTTATCCTTCGGCCCAATTTGAATTATCAATTTAGTTCTAGGCCCATGAAAAATAAGTCCACTTAAAATAATCCATGAGACATGAAAATCTATCAGGCCTTTCCATTCCGGCCCAATACCCACTCTAGTCTTGGTAGACTTTTCATTCGGGCTCGAGCCCAAAGTCCTAGATCTTGGTATCATCTTCGAGGCCCAATCAGAATCATTCGTTTAGTCTTCGGCTCAAGTTCCAATCCACATCTGGGTATGGCCCAGAAATCGTTCCGGTCCATGTGCCTCATTTCTAGCCCAAACACATTCTGGCTCAAGCGCCACATTCTCAAACAAATTTCGGCCCAAGCGCCACATCTTCACAACATTCCGGACAAGTGCCACATTCTCACAACACTCTGGCCCTAGCGCCACATCCTTAATTCCGGCCCAGGTGCCAACTCACTTTCAATTCATTTAGGCCCGAGTGCCAATCCACACACAATTTGGTTCAAGTATGCGAAGCATCCAGGCCCACGTGCCTATCCACATTCAAAAAACCATCCAGGCCCGAGCGCCTATCCATATTCATAAAACTGTTTCAGCCCATACACCACACTTTCAATTTGGAAAAGGTTCAAGCTGAGTTCCTCATGCACAGTCTATAGGCATTCCTAGTTCAGAATGTTCACAGGGCCTACTCAAAGTTCAAGAAGAAGACGATCACGGTCATCTCAATGGCATCCCGACGGTCAAGAGCTTGAGTCATCACTACATTGGCATCGGGCAGTTCAGCATCATAAGAAATTTCCATTTTAAGGATTTTCTCAATCAAGTAGTTTTCTTTTCTCGTTTAGTCTTTCTTCCAACTTTTAGGGTAGCTAGCTTCCTTTATCATTTTATGTAGCCTTCTTGAGATTACAATTTTCAGTTATATTTTCATTCATGAGAGCATCGTTCCATTTTCATAATTTTTGTGCATTCATTCAACAAAACAAAAACAAATAAAAAAAAGGTCATCTCACAAAGTGTGGTTGCAATTGTTGAGATAGTATCTTGTTGAACATATCATCATGCATCCTAAAGAAAATCACCACACTCCCCTTTCCACTTGAAACTTTCCTTGCACGGAGAACACCTCACTACCTTGCTTACTTTCACTACCACATCACTTCACCAAAACACCAAAAAAATGGATCAGCCGCCACATCACTTCACCAAAACACGAAAAATGAATGGGTCATCACATCATTTCACCCACATACACCACCTTCATCACAAGTACGACGTGTGTCATACCACCCCGCCATCTTACCATTTCACCAAAACATAAACCGAAAACAAAAAATACTGTCACAAAATCGTCCATCACATTCTCACAAGATCACCCCATCATCATTCACCACACAGACAATCACCCTCTAGAAATAACCTGGGTATTCAAAAGGCTTGTCAAAAGACCCCGAAACAATACTGTGGGAAATCTGAGTTAAGGAACGATAACATTTATTTATTTTGTTTAAGTGCGTGAACAAGTCTCTGTGTGAACATTTCGCGAGAGTGCTTGGAGCGGTAAAACCAAGAGTGAAGTAGCGTGTCATTTTTACACGACCTCAAAGAGGTCACATTCAAAGGTGAGGTAAACGGCATAACTCCTGTATCACCCCGTCCTAAGCCAATCATGGTTACCGCAGACTTAACAACTGAAACATAAACATCGCAGTGGAAAAAAACCAACACCAGGACCTTGCCACGGTCTGAACAACAAGAAATACCGTTTCTTAAACATTTACAACCGATAATCCAAATATATACACCAGCCGAGTTATAAGTATCTCCAAAAACCACATAACATTTCTCAAGTTTCAATATCAACAGACGGGTGCACAGGCGCAACCTGTACTCAAAATAAAGTCCCACCTAAGTCTACCCGCTCCTACTCCCATGGTGTGACTTCATGGGCCGCTTACCTGCAAGTGTAAAAACAGCCCCCAAAGGGGGTCACCACAAATGCTGGTACGACCCTCTCGTGGCCCCCAAGTTAACGGGGCTACGACGACTAATTGTCGATAGCATGGAAGTTGACTAGAATCCCAATCACAGTATGAAATGCAATAAATCAACAAACAACAAATGAACATACATAGTCCACACACAAATGAACGACTCAAGCGTTCCCTTAACACGTGGGTTATCAATAACCTCCTCCAGATCTGATTCCACTTATCCTCAGTTCACCTTAACTTACCTCAGTCTTAACCTTATCTTAATCTCAGTATACAACCCGTTCATAGTTAGAATGGATGCATTTTACCTAAATGTTTATTTGTGTCGGGTCAAAAGCAACCCTAGCCAATGAGCTATTAACTCCATTTGTTGAATAAACAACTTATCTTAGTCTTAGGATTTAGGAGATCCTACCGCACCATCTTAATGCCACCTACCTTGGACGGGAAGTCTAGTGTAGCTGAGCCGGCAAGCGACCCTAGGCAACAAGTCCGAAGACAAGTCCTTAAGCGGAGGACGAATCTGATTCAGATACCGACCCCCTTTCCTTAGCATGCATGACCGGAGTCAGTCCCGGGTTCCTCATTCCCCCCTTAAGTTCCAGTTAGTGAAAATCTTAAAACCATGTGTTAGTTAAACCTTAATGGGTATTAACCAACAGATTCCAATATATAACTCCTCTTCTTACCTCAATAAGTACTAAGCTTAGTTAATAGCAATCTCAAGTCTCGTGGGTTAGTGTAAAGAAAACACATTCACAACGAGAGCAAGTATAACCGGTTGCATGCTTTATCTTGTCTTAGTCATAGCAAGTAAACAGATAGCACACAAGCCGAGGGACACCTCGTTAGCAAGCAGGTCACAAGAAAGACTGTACCGTTCACCGTCGATTGTCCCAATTGTTTAATTCTCCTCGGGTTCCAAACCTCCCAATCCTAAAACATTCATCTAACTTAGTTTATTAATTACTTATACATTACTTGACTTCTTAACTTACTTGACCCTTATTGATCCCCTCTTAACACCTCTTAAGTCCTTACCACTTAACCTTGTAAACTTAATTTTGAACATTAAGGTTTATACTTAACTTAACTTAATTCCTTAGGTCCTTAAGTTTCTAATCATCATTGCCCTCTTAAGGGTATACCCTAACACCAATTAACATCTTTAGAATTTTAATTAAGTTTTTTTTTCTCAAGTTTTGTGCCGACCGACCTTACCCAAGGTCGGTCCATTCCAGAACATATTACTGTTTGAAAATTTTACCCTGACCGACCTTGCAAGTCCGGTCCCCAAGGTCGGTCCATTCCCGAGAGTTTTCTCCTTTGAAAATTTAGGCCCGACCGACCTTGGCAAGGTCGGTCCCAAGTTCGGTCTATTCTAGAGACCAATTCTCGTACAAAATTTTAGGCATGCCCGACCTTGCATGTCCGGTCCCAAGGTCGGTCCATTCCAGAGACTCAATTCGTACACAAAATACAAGCCCGACCGACCTTGCAACTCCGGTCCCCAAGGTCAGTCCATTCCAAAAACTTTTCCGGTAGTGTAAACTGGGCTCGACCGACCTTGCAGGTCCGGTCCCCAAGGTCGGTCGGCTCCAGACCCTTGTTTCTAAATTCCCATTTGACTCCAAACTTCACCCCATATACCCTAGTATGTTCTAACCTCATTTGGGCACTTCAAACACACCTTTAGCCTTCCATTAACCTCATCAAACCACTTACCAAAATCCACTTTAGTCATTATGCATTTTTCTTGTAATAATGCCCACACTTGTAATGTTTTTCACTAGGCTTCTAAGTGGTGTTTCATACCTATTATAACCACTATGCCAAAATGTTTCCTCACCACTATAACATCATCTCCCAAGCATCTTTCACCATCTAAAATTCCTTTACACCACCACTTGAAGTTCCTTCACAAGTTTATGCCTCCTTTTCCCAACTCGTTATTTTCTTCCTACTTGTTTACCAATATTTGCCTAAGTCCTAAATACACAAGTATATCCCAAGACATTCATTTGATTCCTAAATCCTCCATGATGATGCCTAAGTCATTCTAACTCACAAGAACACCTTAAACTCACTCTTTTTCATCAAAACAACCCCTAAAGTTTCCTAGTCCTTCCTTAGTCATGAAATCTCCTTAGAACATCTTAAACACCAAGTTTCTTCACCAAATTTTGACAGGGGTTCTCTAGTATATTGTTACACCAAAACACTTAGTTTTTCACCATCAAAGAACCATGAACACCTAAATTCTCATTAAACCATCTTAACACACATCATACACCAAAACTACACTACATCACAATATAGTGCATAAACTTAAATTGCTTGGCACTTACGCCCTTAAATGACTTGGCTCTTAGGCCCTTAAATGCATAAATCTTAAACACTGAATTTCCCACATGATAATCGCCTTTAACCTGCAAATACACACAACAAGGCTCCCATTGCAATATAAATTCTCTTATAATTCACCTTGACATTCTTAAACTATCTCCTTTGTCATTTGCCCCTTAGTCACAAGTTCTCAAATATAATCACTGTTTCTCCTAGGTTTTATAACTCTTTCCTAATGTAAACTCTACACTAAACTCATCACATATCTAAATCCCATTCCTTTAAACAATAAAACACCTTAAGGTAAGTAATTTACCTTGTTATTTTACAAGCTCCAACAAACTTTCCCCCTTAGATTTTCCTTGCACAATCTCGGTCACCACTTAAACTTCCCTTGCCAATGTTCTAATCAATATTCAATGATTCCAATGAGTGCTAGATAATACATTAACCTTAAGGAAAAAAACCCCAGGTTAAAAATGTGTTTTAAGGTATTAAATTGATTGTTTTACCTTGTAGTCTTAGGATAGGCTTGGAAATGAATCAACAAGGACCTCCTCTATCCCTTGAAGAATAGAAAACAAGCTAGAACAAGGCATAAAAATGGAGCCCCATGAGTAGAGATTTTCAGTAATGAAGAAGAAATGGTGGGAAGCTAGTTTTTCTTACATTTTCTTTACCTTAAGAGAATGGAGAAGCTAATGGAGTCTCCAAACTTGTGTTTCCTCCTCTAATGGCAGTTTGCCTTGGCTCCAAAATGAGGCTCTTGAAGTTTTGGAAAGATAGAAAGAGAGAGCTTGAGCTAACTAAGAAGAATATGTATTTAGTTTTGATTTTGGAGCTAAGATGAGCAAGTAGTGGTCAAAGGAAGATGGAGCTAGCATGGGGTTGCTTCTTACGTGAATGGAGAAGGGAAGAAGATGGTGAAACCGGTGGGAAAGAGAAGAGAATGAAGAGATGAGGAGAGAGGTAAGCAAAGGTAGGATATTTATGTTAAAAGCAAATAGTAACCTTTACTTTATCTATTCTTTTCCAATAAGCTAACTTACTTATATGGTGACTCCCCTTAGAAACCACCCCCTTTATTTATTTAAGGTTGGTCATGGTCTTTTTGACCATCTAATTAGACTTAGTTGATTAAAGACTAAACTAGTCATTATTTGGTTACTATTCACAAATTAGTACACATATTTGTGAAATTTTTGATTTCCCATTGATTTAGGCTTCCTAATGTGATACTAAGTAGTAAAAAAGTTAATTAAGGAGTATTAATGGGAATTTAGCCACTTAAAACCCCTTTCTAAGACAATTTTTCCAAAATGTGCTTTAAGAGTCCTTAAAGCACAATTTGTGTTTTAACTTGTTTTTGAGCTTGGTTTTCTTTGGTAATTGATTTAAGATAACCATTAGGATATTACTAAGGTCTTAGAATGATATTTGGGTGCTGACCCAAGTCTCCAAGCTTAGAGCATGTTTTTGCTTAAACTGCTATTATGGTGTTTCCTTTAATTTAAATTGTTTCCTAATGTTTCTAAGGCATTCTTTAGCCTCCTTATATCTTAGTTTATCACTTAAACATCATATCTAAGTTTTGGGTATTTCAATCTACCCCCATTAAAAGAACTTTGTCCCCAAAGTTCACACGTGTACTTAATCATTCACGGTACTCAATTTCTCAATCTTAATACCATATCTTACATTCATTTCACACACCTCAAGACTCAAAGGTCTCCCACAAGTATAATACATAAGTACTATACATATCTTAAACTTACCACAAGTGTAACAACTTACATAAACTTACACAAACCAAACAAACGACAAACATGTTCGTTACTAATTCAAAAGCGAGGAAGCTCTACCCCCTTAAAAAGGGGTACGCCCCGTGAAATACCCCAAACCTTGATATGTTTTTTAAATGTTAAAATATGATATTTAAAGGCTAAAAAGTGCCTTAGAAACATTAGTGAACAATTTAAACCATAGTAAACACAATAAGCACTAAGACACAGTTGAAGCAAAAACATGCTCTAAGCTTGGAGTGAACTTGGTTAGGACCCAAAGAGCCTACCAAGACTTTATAACATTCAATTATGACTTAATAAGGCTAATTAAGTCCTTAGGAAACTTTGGTAGACAATTAAACCAAAAAAAACACAAATAAATACCTTAAAGCAAATATGGGCGAAAATGTGCTCTAAGCTTGGGATAAGTTTGGTTAAGACCTAATAAGCTTATCAAGACCTTATTTATATCTTAATGAACATATTAAATCAATTACTAAAGAAAACCAAGCTTGAAAACAAGCTAAAACACAAAATGTGCTTTAAGGAGCCTTAAAGCACATTTCTAAAAAATTGTCTTGTAAATGAGTTTTGAGTGGCTAAATGTCCATCATTACTCTTTAATCAGCACGTGTACTACTTAGTATCACATTAGGAAGTCTAGATCAATGGGAAATCAAAAATTTCACAAATATGTGCCTTAGTTTGTGAATAGTGCTCAAATAGTGCTAGTTTAAGTCATAAGTCAACATGTTGTTTAGATGGTCAAAAAGACCATATATATCTCAAATATGTAAGGGGCCACGTTTTAGTGGTGTGAGTCATCACACTTGGCTAGCCAATTAAAGAAAGAAAGAAAAGTAAGTAAAAGGGTTACTTTTGCTTTATAACTTAAATATCTCCAAAACTTACCTCTTCCTCTCTTTCTCTTCTTTCTTTTGATTCCCACGTCTCCAACCTCATCCTCACTTATCCATTCTCGTTTTTGCTACAGCAAGTATCCATCCATCTTTGAATGCTTGTAACTTATGACTCATGCTCCAAAATCAATTTCAAGACTACCTTGTCTTAGTTAGAGTGAGCTCTTCATTTCCTCTTTTCAAATCTTCACGGACTCAATTTTGGTGCCATGGAGATTCACCATTGAAGGAGCTTGAGCCTTCCATGCCTTCTCATTCTCCTTTGTTTCAAGGTAAGGAAAATCAAAAGAAAATCCAAGTTCCCATCATTATCTTTGTATAGCCGAAAATTCACCTTACAATGGTGCCTTGTCTTGCTATTTTCTTAGCTTAATTCAATCTTCACGGGACTAGGAGGAGTCCTATCTTGCCACTTAACCAAGCTCTCTTTCAAATTCCAAAGGTAATCATCAATTTTAGTGTTGTAAGACACTTATGTAAACCTAGGGTTTAATTATGAGTTTGAGTATTAAACTTAATACTCATTACCCTTATATGTGTATTGGTTAGAAGGTTGACAAGTGATAAAAGCTCCTTGCCGATTTCAATCAAGAAAAACAAGAGAAAACAAGTGAGAAAGCTTGGAAAACAAAGAGGTAAATGACCTCTCTAATGTGGTTTTGTTGTACTAGGAAATTGAGCTATTTGCTTAATAATTAACCTAAAGAGCAATGGAAATGAGATAGAAAACTATCCACAAGGTGGACTAAAAGACATGGGATCATTGTTGTGTGTATTTGCAGGTTGAAGGCATATTATGTGGGAAATTCAGTTTAAGGTTTATGCAATTTAAGGGCCTAAGTGCCAAGCAATTTAAGTTTGTGCACTATATTGTGATGTAGTGTTGTCTAAAGGTTTAGTTGTGTGTAAAGAACATCTCTTGTGAAGAGATATCTTTGGTGGTTAAAGGATGAAAAACATATGTTTGTGTGTAAGGAATGTGTATTAAGAGATTTAGTGTTCTTGGTTGTATAATGGTGGAAAAACTATGTGTTTGGTGTAAGGTGATACAAGAGAAGCTATGACGAAAATTTAGTTAATAAACAAAGGAAGTATAATACCTTGTGAAGGATTAAGTATGAACTTGTGGGAAAGACTTGAGGAGTTTGTGTAAAAGAAGTGATGAGGATGCAAAATGATGCTTAGGAGTGGTTATCATATTAAGAAGAAACACCTTGGTTAGTCTAAGTTGTAGGTATGCATTACCACCTAGAAATCCAAAGGAAAAATGTTGTAAGTGTTAGGAATTTTTGTAAGAAATTGAGTAACAAGTTTGGTGATGATTAAGGAAGGTTTGGTGCATATTTTAAGGTGTTTAAACATGTGGGAAACATGTGGAAAGAGTGTGGAATAATGGGGAAAAGATTGGGGTGAATTTGGAGTTCAAAATGAGGAGAAAAATACTTTTAAAATGGGGTCTGCTGTGGACCGCCCCTGTGGGGAGGTCCAGCGCAGGAGAAGTACTTTCTGTTGTGGACCGCCCCTGGGACCTCCCCAGAGGGGCGGTCCAGACCAGAGAAGAAAAAAAAATGTGTTTAAGGCTTCTAATGATGGGGGATTGGATGGTGATGGTTTTAGATGATGTTTAGGCCTTGTTTGGTGACATGTAAAGGCCTTAAAATGTGTAAACAAGTGTTAGGGGTTTGGCGAGTAAATGAGTGAGTGTTTAAGACTTTAGAAGTAAGATGTACGGGCATTTGGGGATGTTATGTGAAGGTTTAAGTGCTAAATGATGTAAAGCATACTAGGATATGTAAGGTGAAGTTTGGAGTCAAATAAGCTTTTTAAACAAGGGTCTGGAGCAGACCGATTGGGGCCCGGACTGCAAAGGTCGGTCGGGCTTTGAATTTTGTATACGGAATATGTCTCTGGAATAGACCGAACTTGTGGACCGGACTTGCAAGGTCGGTCGGGGTAGAATTTTTAAACGGGTAAAAGTGTCTGGAATGGACCGACCTTGGGACCGGACTTGGCAAGGTCGGTCGAGGTGTAAATTTTCAAACCTGGATGTCACTGGAATGGACCGACCTTGGGTAAGGTCGGTCGGTAAGGTCGGTCGACCTAAAACTTGTAAAAAAAAACAAACAAAGTGTGGCCTAGGTAGTTAACCCTAGGGGGGTATAATGAAGGTAATCAAGGGTAAGTTTACGCATAAAACATGTCATATAATCATGAAAAATGCTTAGTAAACCGGAAGCTAAATAAGGTAATTAAACGTTATTAATCATATTTAGGAACTACGTTTGGCGGGACTCGAACGCAGCAGGGACCAAGTGTTATACACCAAAATTTTGACCCCCTGGGTTAGGGTCTACGGGGTGCTGGTGTTGTGAGAGGCATTTTAATCAAGTAGTGAGGGATTCCGGCTCGATCGGCCCGTTCCATGGCATGGGGAGCAGCTTCGTCATTTTCAGGGGCGTTTTGGTAATCTTTAAAGGCTCCTGAGACCTCCTATAAGCTTTCTCTCTCCTCCAAAGGATGCCCAAATCAGCTTGAAATGCTTTGATATTTTAACCCATGATAGAGGATGACATTCTAAGCATAATGGCGTTGGAATTTTGATTTTTCGAGTTTCCAATAATTTTCTAGCAATTTCTGGCTGAATCTGACAAGAAATTCAATTTAAAATATTCCAACATTTAAAAAATTCGGTTCCACCTCAGAAAATTCATATCCATCCTTGACATGTGGTTAAAATTTCACAGCAAAATTCCTTTGGGAAGTCTTTTAATTAAAATACCAAAAAAATCTTACTTTTACTAGATTTTCTTTATCTTTAAGAAAGTCTATATAAGGGGATAGGTTTTTGGATAAAAGCAGAACCTCATATGCTCAAGAACCCTAGAGAGTCAGAAAAGACAGCCTCCTCTCTCTCTCTCACGTTTTCCAACACCCGGCCACCCAAATCATACCGAAAACCCCCCGAAATCACCATCTAAAACGTTTTCCAATCCCAAAGCACCAATAATCATCAAAACCCCACAAAAACCCCACCAAAACGTGAAGAACAGCAAGAACAACCAACAACCAGAAGCTTGGTTCGAAAACCTTTCGGGTCTGCCATCAACGGAGCACTCGACGAATCCCAGTGTGAAGAATCGTTGTGAATCCGAAGGTAAAACAGGTAGACACTCCACTTCCCTAATTCTCTACGGTATTATCTGTCTTGCCTCAAAATTTAGGCTTAAACTAACCCTTCTACGCTTCTGTATTGCTGTTTGTTTAAGATTCTATCCAATAACTTGTTTACTAAGTTTCGTGCTTAATTCGAATTCAAATTGAAAACTTTCAATCACTAACGTCTTGTACATCTTTCAGGCTACACACCCATAAAATTTGAGCCAAAAACACCATCGGGAACAGCCTCAACGCCGCCGTCTGAGGGCGGTCCGCACCCACGGACGTCATGTCCGGGGTCCCGGACTCCCTGTCCGTAAGCCCGGACGCCCACGGACGGAGGCGGGATTTTTTTTTTAAATTCAAAATTTAGGTTTTCTAATAATGTCTGGGCCCACGGACAGCCTGTCCGTGGCCCCGGACTGTGTAATTTTCTGTTTTCCTTTAATTTCGACTCTTCTGTATAATTAGGTCAACTGGGGTCCGTGGCCTCGGACATGGAGTCCGTGGCTACGGACGTAAGCAAAATTCGACCTAATTCTGCCTCTGAAACCCTAGTTTAGATAGCTTTTAATTTAACTTTAATTTTCTGTCAAAAAATGCTAAAAAACACAAAAAAAACAGAAGCTCGCGCACTTAGGTTAAAACGACCCGTAATAAGCCGTAAATAAACCAAGTAGATGAAAAACGACCTAGGATGGGTAATGAAAGTAATTTGAACCCTAAATAAGTCGAATATCAAGCCCCCGAACCCGAACTCTCCTTTCCTAATTTAATCTAGGTCAAAATTAGGTGGCGACTCATAATAGGTTCCAGTGAGCTAGCTTAGGTTTTAATAATTATTGTTATATGACATAGTTATTAATCTTAGGTTATAAGTGGACCTAAAACCCGTTTAGATCATAATCAACTTTAATCAACATAGGATAGGGTTTAAAATCGAGGCTCACAGATTGGCGACTCTGCTGGGGATAAACTTCTTAATTTTAACTTGTTTAATTTTAAGAAAGAGGGCTTAACTTGAAAATGTTTATTTATGGATTTATTACATTGTTTGTTTACTTTTGTGCGCAATTTAAATTTTGTACTTTTGCAACATATGAGAGCGAGGGACCACATAAACCGATTTCACCCCGGGTTCCATTTGAGGGTCCCCTGTCAGGGACTCATACCTTTTAGGTGATGTGAATAAGTAGGGGAAAAGAGGAGGGTGTCGTCTAACCACACCCCCTTAATACCTGGGCCTTAACCCCAAACATTTTCCTGGCAGTACCATTACCTAGCCCATTGTTTGGTCAGTCAAAGACCCGACCGTAGACGCACACCTTCAGGTGATGTGAAAAAAGTGGGGAAGCCCAAAGAGAATAGCGTGCAAGCCCTATTCCTTTGTGGTGACATGGGCCCGCGCCCCAAGCACCTCTCCGGATCGATCCTTACCCGAATTTGATAAGCGACAGTGAGGACATGTTGAATTTGTGTGGGCCTTGTTTGCTTGTATGATCGGCACACTACCCAGCCTAGAAACTGATAGGAATTTCTCCTACATCAACCTAGCCCAACCCGAATTTACGGCTTTATTGTTTGCAGCCCAAAGGCCTTGTTTGGTTTGAATGAATTGATTGTTCGGGCTCAGGCCCAAAAGTTTAGACTTAGGTGATTTCTCTCTTTCAGCCCAATTTGAATTATCAACTTAGTTCTAGGCCCGTGAAAAACAAATCCACCTAAAGCAATCCGTGAAAATCCATCGGGCCTCTTCATTTCAAGGCCCATTCTGGTTTAAGAAAAACTTCCACTCGGGCTTAGGCCCAAAATTCTAGATTTAGGTGTCATCTTTTAGGCCTAATCAGAGTTACTCGACCCACACAAGTTTGAAGTTAGAACACCATCTTACCAAGTATTCCTTCCCGGGCTAGAACTTCAGTCCAGTCCTCTTTTATTTTCTGACGGCATTTTGAAAACAGGTAAACTGTCATCACAAGCATGGAGAGAAAAGGAAGGTTAGTTACACCAGAGGATAGAATGGAAGAGATAGAGCTTAGGCTAAAAGCCATGGAGGAAGCCGTAGAAGAGTTGAGAAACAAGATCAACTCTCGGGATCCGGACATTCATAGAGCCGCTAATGCAAGAGAGAATGGCCAAGCTGAACTAGAAGCCATGGAGCGGAGACATGGTGCTGTCAGGGATGCCATGGAATCCAACTATATTGTTGTAATTGAAGAATTGAAGGCAAAGGTTCTCTCCCTGGAGGCCAAACGTCAAGCTCAGGACGAACTAGCGGGCAGGCTTCTTAACTCTCTTCATGATCGTACAGAAGCTGGCCCCATCTGGGCCCAGGGTTCACAGGGAAATGTCGAGGAACTTGTTACAAAATTCCAGAAAGCTATTAAGCAGCCGGAAGTGGTCAACCAGGCAACAACTTGTATTCAAGGTTGCACCCGAAAAAGGACTAGACAGCATGAAGAAGGCGTCAGTGGGTGGATAGGAGGACCACGTTGGGACGTTAGAGCAATAGGGTCACCACAGCAGAACCCTGATCTGAGACAATTTACTAATATTGGCCAGATGCTAAGTCAAGCGCTTGAGGAACTTCGAAGGAGAAGTCTGCTACAACCAAAGGCCCCGAAGGCAGGACTTGCTCGATTGGGGAAAGATCTGAACCAATTCTGTGACTACCATCAGCTTCCCGGTCACGACACTGACCATTGCAGGGCCTTGCAGCATAAGATCCAAGACTTTATTGACCAGGGATTTCAGTTCCTGAAGCACGAGAACATTTTTGGAAGTTCCATGCCAGAGCATAGCTAAGAGTTATATTTATTTTTGTTTCCCTACTTGTTTCCTTAGTCATTCGGTGTAGTTTTTCTTTTTTTTCCTTAATTAGCTTAGTTGGTCGTTGCCTTTCTTTTGAAATAGTCTAAACAATAAGGGATTTTGTTGTCGCACTTGTCTGCTATTAATAAGAGAAATGTTCGTTTTGCTTTCATAAAAAGTCTGAATTGGTATTTATACATTCATTCTCGCATCTTTTGAAAAAAAAAGCATGCTGTCTCATGGAACTCACCTACAAGTGTTATAAGGTAGAACCCTTGTTTTCCACCAATCCCTGTGCAAAGACAACTCCGCATACGGACACCACTTTCATCATATACATCCCATATGTCTCACCACTCCACTTTCTCAACACTCCACCAAATACGTGAAGCCAAAAATTTGTTCTCACAAAATCACCCATCACCTCCCCACAAGATCACCTCATCACCACTCACCATTACACACACAGCCATCCACCACGAATAACCAAGGTACCCAAAGGGCTCGTAAAAAAACCCCACAACAATATCGGGGGCAATATGAGTTAAGGAACGATAATGTTTATTTCTTTTGTTTAAATGTGCAAACAAGTCTCTGAGTGTATTTTCACGAGAGTGCTGTGAGCGGTAAAACCAAGAGCGAAAGAGCGTTTCATTTTTTTACACGACTCCAGAGAGGCCACATTAAAAGGTAAGATAAACGACATAACTCCAACCGAAGGAGATAATTTGTAAATTTACACTTAAACCTATGAAAAGTAACAAGGAACGGATACACAACTATTAGGGATGACGAAGCATCTAGGTACAGCACCACGCAGTCAAAAAGCTTGTGAACCCTGACATTACACCCTAGGCACCCTCGCTGAGCTTTTAATATATGACCTCTTTTACAACACTACAAGCTCCATAAATAAGCCAGCCAATGATGAATAACCGACCCGGTGACCAAAGGAAGCAAGGAGCCCGACTTCCGAGCAGCAACTTCACAAGTCCAAAGAATCAAAATTGCTACCAGCATGACGAAGCGATCCGCAAATGGTCCCAAAGTGACACAGGATCCAAATGAGCTAACATCAAAAACAGCTCTCAAAGTTCAAAGCCGGGAAACACAAGAACCCTGAAGTAAAGGAGATTCAAAGAAAGGCAAATCTGAAAAGCCTCGAAGAAATCCAAAATCGGAAAAAAGAGAGAAGATGCAAGGAACAATCCAAAAGTTCCAAGTCCCAAGTCCACAAGCGAAGTCATCACGAAGTAGCCGAACGACTTCAAGGCAAAGAAGACAAGTCCGGGAGACGGTGCAAGTTGCAGCTTTGGTCATCCTTAAAGCTCCACATATCCTAAACATTCCTCCGTTATCCTGTTGTCATTCATCACACCCCATAGCCACGTTATAAGCTCAAAAGACTTCCGACTTAGTAGTTGTGTATCCAATCATGTGAAAGTAACAGGTTGAATGCATAAATCTAATAAATGTCAAATTCAATGGTTGAGAAGTTGTGACCGTAAGCGAGAAACGAGTGCAAACACCAAACATGTCGAGTGTAGGTTAGGAAGCACCACATCAAAACATAAGCCTTGACCCTGTAAGGATAAGACTTGTTCGCACGTTTAACCAAAGAAAATACTGGGGGGAATCGATCGTTCTGATCGATTGCCATGAATTCTAGCTCAGATTGTCTTGAGGGAAAATACTGGGGGCAATTGTTGGTTCCAACAATTGCTGTGACAACGCCAATTGGAACCCAAAGCTCAAACATCACCACCGCCATCGTACATCACACAGGCCCGTCCTAAGCCCTACCTCCACATTTAAACATCCACAGGCCCGTCCTAAGCCCTACCACCACACCCAAACATCCGTAGGCCCATCTTGAGCCCTACCATCTTCAGATTTGACATAAACCCTAATCCTTTTACATCCATTTAGACCCATCATACATTTTACTCACTTTCACTTAGAACAACCTTTAGGCTCGTCATAAGACCTAGATCCTTCCTTAGGCTCGTCATAAGACCTAGAACCGTCCTTTAGGCTCGTCATAAGACCTAGAACCATCCTTTAGACTCGTCATAAGACCTAGATCCAACCTTTAGGCTCTTCATAAGACCTAGAACCATCTTTTAGGCTCGTCATAAGACCTAGATCCAACCTTTAGGCTCGTCATAAGACCTAGATCCTTCCTTAGGCTCGTCATTGTGGAGGGTGATTTTTCGGTATGAGGGGGGGTCTATCTAAATATGGTCTGACTGAAAAGCCGAGATCCTGGAAAATGCCATTCTGTGGAGGGTGAAAACCCGTTATTCTGGCATCCCTCAAATACCTACTACATCGTCCGTCTTTCCCAGAAAGCTTATGGGGAATGCTAGTGAGCACTACACCCGCTCTCGATGGGCTCCACGCAGACTTATGCCCTAAGGGTGGAAATGACTAGAGTCGCCACCTAGTTTGACCTAAGAACTAGGAAAGGAAGAGAAGGGTTCTAAGAACTGTTAATTGACTCTGAGATTGTTGCCTGTGGATAGGACTTATCTGGTCATGTCAGAGATTCTATTGTGGGTTCGCACTGGGTTACACCCCTTAGAAGTGGCAACGACCACGACTTCGGATTGGTGCCCGAGGAAACCTCGGTCTCCAATTATCGGGATTACCTTCTTTCAAAACCTTTTTAGAGAGATTCATTTAAAAGCCAAGGACAGGATTAGGACAGGAGGAGAGAAAACGAGTGGATGAGGCGAGCTTTTCTGCCAAGCTAGCGCTAGAAGAAGAGTTGATGAATTCGATTGAGTATAGACTGAAAGATTTGGAATCTGATTTTGAGATTTGAAGAAGTCGAGAGTTTGTGGGAGTCAGAAGGGATTTGAATGTTTGACAGACATGAATACCGCTTTAGAGTTGGGAAAAGGGGTTTTTTGGATTGGAATGGGGTCGCACCCTAGATGGGTTGCCTACGTACTCAACTCCCTGTTGAGATAGACCTTACATAGTTCAGGCTTTTGGGTTTGGAAGTTTTGATGCTTGTGGAGCTTGAAGATATTTGTAGTGTTTGAGATTTAGAAGAGTTCGAAGTTTCAAGAAGTTTCAGGGTTTGGGGAGGTTAGAGTCTGTAAGACGCCCAGGTCTATGAGACATTGAAATCTCAGAATGATTGAGTCTATGAGACACTCAGGTCTGTGAGACATTCGAATTCGCGAGATGTTCGAGTCTATGAGACTCTCGGGTCTGTGAGACTTTAGAAGTTTGAATGTTTGAGTTTAATGCAAGTTGGAGTTTTGAAGATGATTGAGTGTGTGAGGCAATTGGTATTTGAATAGAGATCTCGAGTTTTTTAAATTTGAGGTTTGAAAGCGATTGAGGAAAATTATTTTATTATAAAAGGGCGGATAATCCCGAGGGATTACCCTATGTACCCCCTCGAACACGACACTTAATTAATGGTAAGTGCCGAGGCTCGAAAGATGGGGCAATGTATTTATGTCAAAAACTAGGGTTTAGAGAGAAACACCATGAATGAGATGCCCTCGGTCAAACCCTAATAACGTCTCTAACTCCCGGGTTTTAAAACGTTAAAACTAAAAATATTGAAAACGAGTGGAAGGGAGTTAGACGATTCTGAAATCCCGGCTGCAACTAGGAAGGCAGTCACATCCCTAGCACCCCGCCTCGTAAAAATCTAGGCTGCAATTAGGGGATGTTTATCACCCTAATGCCCCGCCTAAAGAAGTCCAGACTGCGACAAGGGATGTGACGACCCCAGTGCCCCGCCTCGGATTCTTATTTTGGAAGGGAGACAAGTGATGTCTAACTAAGGAGAAAACGTTTTGAAAATGTTAGACATTTCTTGTTCCCTGAAAATGGTTTAATTTTGAGTTTGAAAACTGAGTTGGAAAACTTTTAAAGTTCTTCGGAATTCTTGATGAAGAAACACTGATTTTGAGAAATATTTTTAGGAGAAAACTTTCTGTATATGTGAGAAGAACTTTCTGTTTCGTTTAAGAGGGTTTTCTATGTGTGAGAAGAGTTTTTCCTTTGAAATTCCACAAAATGGTTTCTTTCGAAAACTTGATGAAGTTTGAATAAAATGATTGTTTGAAAGTTTGAGAAAGAACCTTTTTTCAGGATTTTTAAATTAAAGCTGAATAAGGAGGAATGTTTTTTTTTTTTGGATTTTTGGAGTTTGGATGGGATTTACAAGTCGAGTTTGAATTGGATTGGATTGAATCAGGCTTGGAAATGGGACAAGTCAAACTTGGGTCAAGGTCAACGTTTGGGTCAAGGTCAACGCTTTGGGTCAAAGTTAATGTTTGGATCAAAGTCAACTTTTGGTTGGTCAAAGTTGGACTTGGTCAAATTTAAAGTTTGGGTTGGTCAAAGTTGGACCGGGTTGGGCCTTGGTCAAGATTTGGACCGGATTGGGCCTCGGGCAAGGTTTGGGCTTTGATTTGGGTTTTGGACCTCGGGTTTTGGGCCTCAATTTGTGTTTTGGATAGTGGACTTGGGCTTTGGGCCAAATTGGGTTGAAGTTTTTATTTGGGCTTGATTTTTGAGATAATAACAAGCGGGATGGATCAATTAGTTTATTAACTCTTGATTAAGGGTGCGTTGAAGGCAAAGAAGGATTCCACCCACATAAAACGAATGAGAGATCCGCTAGGCATGGGGTGGTTTCGCATTCTAAGCCTTCCTAAGATAGCCTTAAGGGCTTTTTTTTTTTTTTGAAGTTTTTGTTCCTATATAATATAAAGGTGGTTAAGGTATTTTCTGAAGTTATAGGAGATTATTGCCCCACGAAACGAATGAGAGACCCGTTAGGTATGGAGCGATAATACATCCAAAACGTTTCTGTTAGTTTAAGAGGTCCTAAGGGGATAATAACTAAAGCTTACGATTGGTTAGAGTACAAGGAAATGAAATGAAATTTGCAACAAAATCTATCGAAAACATATACATGCATAATGCAAGAATGTAATTAAAAAATTAAGTTGATGGTGAACGGGTCCGATACCAAATCAAATGTACATTCACGTGTTGGTTGGTTTTTCATTCAACTTGAATCAAGATTTCGAGTGACAATTAAAAGTCTGAAATTAGGCAATAAGAATTACGGACCATTAAGCCTAAAGACAAATTCAAATAACATATCTCTGTCCGTAAAGGGATGTTAGCCGAATTGAAATCTTCAAAAAATAAAACCATGAACTAGTACATAAAGTAATTGCAAGGTTAAAGCTTAATTACCAAATCGTAAGGTAATCAGAAAAGGGCGAAAACAAACATTGAAAGCAGTAGCATTATCAAATCAACATTGACATACAAGAAGGGGTGAAATTTTAGACAGGTCATCACGTCATATAATTAAGAATAGCTGACCGACCATTTTTCCAGATTCATAAGAGCAGTTGGCTAGATAGAGACCAACAAGCTCTGTCCAGTAAGATCAGCTTCAAGCCAAACAAAAATCTGATTCAGTCCACACCTCCAAGCGAAAGGTACCTCAGCCAAGACATGAAATCAGAGTGTAAACAAAAACCACATAATGTGAATACCGCAAAGGATACTGGAAAACAAAACACGGCAAAGTCATAATGAGACTCGTAGTGCATCAGTTCCCAAACCAGACAAGGAACAGATACCAAACCGACATCCACAACTTTGGTCAAGTTGCAAAGCCAAGGTTGAATCCGAGCCAAGCAAAACCAGCCAAGCTCATCAGTATTCCAAGTACCGAAGCCAGAGCCAGATACAAACCACATAGCGCAAAAGAAGTCTAGGCCAAACGCTTTCTTTCGCCAGCAATCCACATCGCAAATGACAGGTAATACATAAACCTGTGTCGCACGAAGCAATAGAAGTTCACGCATATGGATTCAACTGCCAGCTATCGTTTTTACCAACATGTTCACCTCGCATCGAACCCAGGCATCAACAAATTCGCAGGGATTAGTAATAACATCACAGTATATCAATAGCACGAGAGATAAACGAATGAATGTAGAGATGAGGTTGAACAAAGTGGAAGTAACCGCAAGTGCAGATATCAAAATGAAATCAAAACGGAACTAATCATTAACTCTAAGCCACGACTGAAATCGGGTGAACCTTACCATGTGGTTTCCACCTTCTCAAACCCTCATGCATCTCACAACTAAACCCAGAACTCGGGTTACAGACCATAATGCATCAGATCCGCGAAGGAAATAGAAATCAAATTTCTCAGGACAACTTGCAGAGACCGTAATTCAGTCTAGAATTCGACCTTGCTCAATATATAAGCTACCAATGTTTTCACTGAGGTATGCTAAACAAAGATTGAAAGGGGCAGAAAATATACCTTTGATTGGGAATAGAAAGACGGTTGGCAGAAAATGAAGAACAAGGGTGTGATGACCCCAGACTTTAACTACCTTCACGGTGAGCTTCACGTTGCTCTTCGAACACAGCGAAGATGGGTCGAGAAGTTGCTTCAAGCTCGATGGTGAGGAGGGAAATCGAAAGGAGTGGTTCCTTGCTCCGCCAGGTCGAGTTGTAAAATTACCGTTTGTGAAGAGAACAGAGAGTGCAGAGCTAGTATGTTCGTGAGTGAGGAGAATGCTCAGAATGGTGAGAGCATGTAGCTTCCTGGTGAAGATGAGTGATGTTGGTGGTGATTTACGGTGAGGGAAGAAGATGGGTGGCGATGGTTGAAATCCTCGACGGATGAACCAAGCGGGAGGAATTTCTCGGCGGTGACAATTCGGAGGCAGAAGAAGATTTTCCGTCGATCCTTTTCCCTTTGCTCTTCTTGCCAAATGCGAGACAGTAAAAAAAAACCTCAGAGAGTATGAACTCCGCTGGGCAGGGGTGAGTTTCAGGCGGCGGATTAGTCGCACTCATGGTGGTTCTTTGGTGAGGAGAAGGTTATTCTTCTGGTCCTTTTTTTGTGTTCTTCTGGTCCGAATCGAGAAGAAGAGAACGGGAGAGGCGGGTGAAGAAGGAGAGGTAGGGGATGAAAGTGTTGGTTTCGAAATGAAGAAGATCCATCGGAGAAGAGAAGAAAAGCGATGGAAGAAGAAAAAATCAGACGCCGCCCCTCTACCTCGAAAGATGAAGGCGAGATCCATTTTTTAAGGGAGGTTCGCCACCTTCAAGCTTCTACCGAGGAAGCGTGCAGAGAGTGTGGGGCAATCGGCTCCTTCAAGAATTAACTCCATAATGCAGTGTTTTCATCGGTCTTCAAAAAACATGTCCCATACTTTTGTGTTATGGGCTTTATTAGAGGCAATAGGATAATAAAAATCGAGTCCAAGTTGGATGCGCTGCGTTTGGGCTGGGGAGAAAGGAAAACAAGACCGAAAAAATAACAAAAGAAACTTGTCCCAGCCAAGTTTTGAACCCAGGTTTTCAAGCACTGCCCATCACACCTTGACCACTTGAGCTGTGGCGAATTTGCTAAGTAAAAGTGAAGAAATAAAATAATAAGAACCATGTTGCGAGCTGAGGCAAAATTAAGAAAACACTTTTCGTTCATGCAGGAATCGAACCCAAAACAAATGGGTTGTATAGCAAGTACCTTTACCAGTTACGCTGGGTCGAATTTCAACATTTTCATGGGAGAAATAATTCAAGAGCGTTAATTTCAATTGGATAATTCTTCTAAAAATGCTACGAGCTTAAAAGAAATTATATAAGGAAAAAAATAAGACTAATCTAATGGCATGAAATTATGGAATGTAAATAATAAGATAAGTAAATAAAACAAGATGAATGGGCTTAAAACCGGATTATTGTTTGAAAATTCATTTTTTGGAAAATCGTGTTTTTATGAAATGCTTTGACAAAGGTTATAAAATGACGGTTTGTTATGCCACGCACGCTAATATGTTTTTGAAAAAGAAAGGCGACGACCCCTCTATTTCATTTCTTATTTTGGAATTTGCTTGATGGGGTGAGAATTTTTGGTGTCTACAGTCATAAGACCTAGATCCTTCCTTAGGCTTGTCATAAGACCTAGAACCATCGTTTAGGCACGTCATAAGACCTAGAACCGTCCTTTAGGCTCGTCATAAGACCTAGTTGCATTTCCTTAGGCTCGTAGTAAGACCTAGCATTACCTTTTAGCTTACCCACTCTCATCAAACACATTGCATTCATCTCATTCATATAGGCTCGTCATAAGACCTAGTTGCATTTTCCAGGCGCGTCACAAGACCTGGCGGCAGAAAAGTTGGCGAGGTGATGGCAATAAATCCTCCTTTTACGATGTCAACTTATTTTCGGGATCAACGAATGGTGGGCGAAGGCAATAAGTCCCCAGGGTTTTTACCAGGAGTTATCCCTGCACACCGGCTTGGGGGGCGATGGCAATAAGTCCACATTGGGTCCAGCCAGGAGCATTAGTACGGGTTTCGGTCCCCAGAAGCATCCGAGCATCATCAGCATCAGCATCAGCATCATTAGTATCGTTGGCATTTCAGCATTCTCGCATTTGCATAACACCCAGTTCTCACATCATAGGTAGTCAACGCCTTAGAATCGCTTGGCATTGCATCATTTCATGTATTATAGGTAGTCGACGCCTCAGAACCGCTTGACATTATTTCGTTTTCGTCACCCAGGTAGTCAGCGCCTTAGAATAGCTTGACACATTTTCACTTATGGGTAGTCAGCGCCTTAGAATAGTTCGACGGCGTTTTGTTGCTTAGGTAGTCAGCGCCTCCGAATAGCTGGACGCAGTCAACGCGGTTTCGCACAACATGGAGAATTTCGTGAAGTCCAAAATTTTGGGGCATCACTCAAGCATCAACCAGACTTTTCACATCCACTACAAAGTCTAGTTGACGGGGGGCAATCTGTTATACCCAAAATTTTGACCCCCTGGGTTAGGGTCTACGGGGTGGTGGTGTTGTGAGAGGCATTTTAATCAAGTAGTGAGGGATTCCGGCTCGATCGGCGCGTTCCATGGCATGGGGAGCAGCTTCGTCATTTTCAGGGGCGTTTTGGTAATCTTTAAAGGCTCCTGAGACCTCCTATAAGCTTTCTCTCTCCTCAAAGGATGCCCAAATCAGCTTGAAATGCTTTAATATTTTAACCCATGATAGAGGATGACATTCTAAGCATAATGGCGTTGGAATTTTGATTTTTCGAGTTTCCAATAATTTTCTAGCAATTTCTGACTGAATCTGACAAGAAATTCAATTTAAAATATTCCAACATTTAAAAAATTCGGTTCCACCTCAAAAATTCATAATATCCATCCTTGACATGTGGTTAAAATTTCACAGCAAAATTCCTTTGGGAAGTCTTTTAATTAAAATACCAAAAAAATCTTACTTTTACTAGATTTTCTTTATCTTTAAGAAAGTCTATATAAGGGGATAGATTTTTGGATAAAAGCAGAACCTCATATGCTCAAGAACCCTAGAGAGTCAGAAAACACAGCCTCCTCTCTCTCTCTCACGTTTTCCAACACCCGGCCACCTAAATCATACCGAAAACCCCCCGAAATCACCATCTAAACACGTTTTCCAATCCCCAAAGCACCAATAATCATCAAAACCCCACAAAAACACCACCAAAACGTGAAGAACAGCAAGAACAACCAACAACCAGAAGCTTGGTTCGAAAACCTTTCGGGTCTGCCATCAACGGAGCACTCGACGAATCCCGTTGTGAATCCGAAGGTAAAACAGGTAGACACTCCACTTCCCTAATTCTCTACGGTATTATCTGTCTTGCCTCAAAATTTGGGCTTAAACTAACCCTTCTACGCTTCTGTATTGCTGTTTGTTTAAGCTTATGTCCAATAACTTGTTTACTAAGTTTCGTGCTTAATTCGAATTCAAATTGAAAACTTTCAATCACTAACGTCTTGTACATCTTTCAGGCTACACACCCATAAAATTTGAGCCAAAAACACCTTCGGGAACAGCCTCAACGCCGCCGTCCGAGGGCGGTCCGCACCCCGGACGTCATGTCCGGGGTCCCGGACTCCCTGTCCGTAAGCCCGGACGCCCACGGACGGCGGCGGGATTTTTTTAAAAAATTAAAAATTTAGGTTTTCTAATAATGTCCGGGCCCACGGACAGCCTGTCCGTGGCCCCGGACTGTGCAATTTTCTGTTTTCCTTTAATTTCGACTCTTCTGTATAATTAGGTTAACTGGGGTCCGTGGCCTCGGACATGGAGTCCGTGGCTACGGACGTAAGCAAAATTCGACCTAATTCTGCCTCCGAAACCCTAGTTTAGATAGCTTTTAATTTCACTTTAATTTTCTGTCAAAAAATGCTAAAAAACACAAAAAAAACAGAAGCTCGCGCACTTAGGTTAAAACGACCCGTAATAAGCCGTAAATAAACCAAGTAGAGGAAAAACGACCTAGGAGGGGTAATGAAAGTAATTTGAACCCTAAATAAGTCGAATATCAGCCCCCGAACCCGAACTCTCCTTTCCTAATTTAATCTAGGTCAAAATTAGGTGGCGACTCATAATAGGTTCCAGTGAGCTAGCTTAGGTTTTAATAATTATTGTTATATGACATAGTTATTAATCTTAGGTTATAAGTGGACCTAAAACCCGTTTAGATCATAATCAACTTTAATCAACATAGGATAGGGTTTAAAATCGAGGCTCACACCAAGGTATGATTTTCTTGCAACCTGTGTCCTACCGGATTACACCGGCTTGTATGCCAATGTGTTTTTTTGTATGTTTGCCACGTTATAAGATAAATCATGAAATGAGTTTATGGTCGTTATTGTTGTTGTGTGTTTACGTACCGATACCGGTAACCTCGAATGCGCATGAAAGGCTAGTTAACCACTATTAGGTAACGTAAGAGAACGGTATCCGGTAATAACGTTTCCAACCTAAGGAACATTCTAACCACGGCTATGCGTGAGTTGGTTGTGTGATGTTGCTGTGAATGTGTGACCCTCCTTTGTGTGATTAACTCTGTTGTAATACTGTATTGTGTGCTGATGTGATAGGTTCCATAGTGGGGCTCTAACTATTTACCTATAAGTAAATATGTACTAACGGGGGGTGAGGAATCCAGTCGTTCCGGTCGCGCGTTGTTTGGGAGTGGGTATCCTTCTTAGCTTTACCCTCCTCTCTGTTATGGTTGTTTCCTCCACGGGTTACGATCTCCCATTAGCTTACTCCAAAGCTTAGCTATTCTGACTTATGATCGGTTTAGGGGGAACTTGTGTTTGTGTGGTGTGTTCGGGTCACTATATCCGATCCATCTTTAAGTTAAGTTACTCGTCCGACTATTAGGACGGTAATGAGTGTTGTATAACGAGCTTAACATGAGGGTGATATCATTCTCTAGGCTCACCAGTGAATTAACTATGTTTGGGTCGGTTCCTAAGAGAACCGTTCCCGTTATGTTATGTGTTCTTGTTGTACAACAATGCTTATTGCGATGTGATATTATACGTTGTTTAAATGTGAAGTACGTGGATCATGGATATGAATCTCAGTTTATAAAAGAGACGTTTATGGATAACCCGACTAGTGGGTAAGGGTTGTCTATTGAGGAGATAGCTCCATTAGAGGACAAACACTTTAGGGTCAAGAACGCGAAGAGTGATTTATTAAGTGTAGATGTGTTATCTGTTTTTGTTGAGACCATTGTTGTGGATCGTAATGTGTTGTGTGATTATAGTTTACATGCATGATTTAAATATAATCAACCGCATGCTAAGACTACAAATAGTTGTGCGTGGCCCGGTAGCATGCGGGCTGCGGGATTACCATACCAGCAAAGGTGCTGAGCCCCCTGGGGGGCCACCCTTTCTTTCCTTTTCTATTTTAGGTACAAGGAGCTGGAGACCGTTCGAGAGTAGGGCAGGGTAGTTGTCTTTACATGGTAGTTATTTAATTTAGTATGTGTTGTAGGTGTAGTAAGACCGAAACTGTTATCGGCATTAGTTTGTAAATACTCAGTACAATTGGAATGTAAATGTATAATGAATGTTGGTAATGGAAAGAGAATGTAATGTGTAGTTGCTCGGGAATCTAGTCCATCAGACCGATACAATGTATATGTATTAGCCTTGTTAGTCACGTGGGTGGCTAACGGCGTGTAACACCAACGAGTTAAGTAATGTGATGATGTATGTTTTCCGCTGCAAATGGTTGTTAAGTGTAATGTGGTTGTTGGGGTGTTACACCCCGTACCCTATACAGATGATCTAGTCGGTAAACAAAGAAGGGTACTTCGATCTCATCTTATCCTCCAATTCCCACGTGGCCACTTCGACATCTTGGTTAGACCAGAGAACCTTCACCAGTCGTACTGACTTATGGCGAGTGTCCCTAGTCTTACTATCCAAGATCCTCTGAGGAATCTCCACTGATCTCATATTCGGTTCTAAAGTCAACCTCTCAGGCTCTAACACATGGGAGGGGTGGTGCATGTATTTCTTTAGCTGTGAAACATGAAAAACATCATGCACTTTACCCAGCTCAGCCGGTAAATTCAACCTGTAAGCAACTGGGCCCACCCGCTCCGTAATCTCATAAGGACCAACAAACTTCAAGCTCAATTTGCCCTTCTGCCCAAATCTGAATACACCCTTCATCGGTGAAACTTGCCGAAATACCCGGTCGCCCACTGCGAACTCCAGGTCTCGTCGTCGAACATCAGCATACGACTTCTGCCTATCTTGAGCAGCTTTCATGTTCTCCCTGATTTGCTGAACTTCAGCCTGAACTTGTTCTAAGTATTCTGGTCCTATAATGACCGTCTCACTCGACTCATCCCAGCAGAGCGGTATACGACATGGTCTACCGTACAACGCTTGAAAAGGTGTCATCTTGATCGAATCGTGATAGCTGTTGTTGTAAGAAAACTCGATCAGATGCAACTTGTCGATCCAACTGCCCTGGAAGTCTAAAGCACATGCTCTCAGCATGTCCTCGAGTGTCTGAATTGTGCGCTCAGTCTGACCATCTGTCTGAGGATGGAACGCGGTACTCAACTTCAGTTCTATGCCCAACGCTTCTCTAGTAGCTTTCCAGTACCTTGAAAGGAATCTGGTATCTCTATCTGACACTATGGTCTTCGGTATCCCGTGGTGTCTCATAATTTCTTTCTCAAATAACTCAGCTAATTTTGTTACCTTCCAAGTATCCTTCATCGGTATGAATCTGGCTACTTTGGTAAGGTGATCCACCACCACCCATATCATGTTGAGACCTCCCCTAGCAGGTGGGAGTCCAACTACGAAGTCCATGGAGATATCATGAAACTTCCACTCTAGAACTGGCATCGATTGTACCATTCCGCCCGGTCGTCGGTGCTCGAATTTCACCTTCTGGCATGTGAGACACCTTAAGACGAACTCGGTAACATCTGTCTTCATCCCCGACCACCAGAAGTATCTCTTCATGTCTTTATACATCTTAGAGGCTCTCGAATGGATGGAAACTGAAGAACAGTGTGATTCTCTAAGTATACGATCTTTCAGATCCGTGTTGCCCCGTGGTATGCATAACCGGCCCTTTAGTCTGATCAGATCATCATCATGAAGTCTGAAGTCATATTTCTGACTCTCAAAGGTACCCTCTGTCAGCTTCTACCTAACCTCTCTCATGTACTCATCTGCCGTCTGAGCCTCTCGCACCTCATCAACCAAGCTGGAGAAAGAAACTAGCGAATGGAGTGAGTATGCTCGACGACTCAGGGCGTCCGCTACAACATTGGCCTTCCCTTCTTTGCATTGGAGGTCAATGTCATAGTCCTTCAAGAATTCTAACCATCTCCTCTGTCGAAGATTCAACTCCTTCTGAGTGAATATATATTTCAAGCTCTTGTGATCGGTGTAGATCGTCACACTAACCCCGTATAAGTAGTGGCGCCATATCTTCAAAGCGAAGACTACAGCTCCCAGCTCTAGATCATGTGTGGGGTAGTTCTCCTCATGTTTCTTCAACTGGCGTGAGGCATATGCCACCACCTTGCCATGTTGCATGAGCACGCAGCCCAGCCCTCGGCCGGATGCGTCACAGTAAACCTCAAAGCCCTCCGTACCCTCTAGAATGGTCAGAACCGGTGCGGTGGTCAGTGAGTCCTTCAAACTCTGAAATGAACTCTCACAATCAGCCGTCCATACTAACGATGCATCTTTCTTCATCAGACTGGTCATCGGCTTCGTGACCTTGCTGAAATCCTTGACAAACCTCCGGTAGTAACCTGCCAGACCGAGAAAGCTCCAGATGTCGGTAACAGTCTTCGGTCTTGGCCAAGTACGTACGGCATCAATCTTTGCTAGATCCACTGAGATCCCAGCATCCGAGATGACATGACCTAGGAAAGAGACCTGGTCAAGCCAAAACTCACATTTGGAGAACTTAGCATATAGCTGGTTCTCCCTCAGTATCTCTAACACCCTCCTCAAGTGTTCCTCGTGTTCAGCTCTCGATTTTGAGTATATCAGAATGTCGTTGATGAATACCACAACCGACTTGTCCAGCTGCTCCCCGAACAAGCGGTTCATCAGATCCATAAATTTTACCGGTGCGTTCGACAAACCAAATGGCATCACTGTAAACTCATAGTGGCCGCATCATGTCCGGAATGCCGTCTTCTCAATATCCCCCTCCTTAATGGCTATCTGATGATACCCTGATCTGAGATCAACCTTGGAAAACACAGATGCTCCCTTCAACTAATCGAACAGATCAACAATGAGGGGTAGTGGGTACTTATTCTTCACAGTCACTGCATTCAACTCCCTGTAGTCGATGCAGAGGCGGAGACTACCATCCTTCTTCTTCACGAAGAGAACTGGCGCTCCCCATGGTGATACACTCGGTCTAATGAATCCCGTATCTAGCAAGTTTCTCAACTGATCCTTTAACTCATTCATTTCTGCAGGAGCCATGCGATATGGTGCCTTGGCTATCGGTCCGGTTCCTGGTAGCAGCTCGATGGTGAACTCTACCTCCCGAGTGGGTGGCATGCGGGCAGTTCCCGTGGAAACAGATCGGGGAACTCCGACACTACCGGTAAGTCGGGGTCGAACTCGGGGTCCCTCTCTATGTCCTGGACATAGCAGAGATATACTTCTTCCTTCCTCCTCAACTCTTTATACATTGCCATAGCGGTAATGATCTTAGTCGAAGGCTCTCTGGGCCTCTGGCGGTATGATATTGTTACCCCAGACGGATTCCTGAGCAGCAGTCTATGCTCGGCACAGAGGATACGACCCTTGTGCCGCTCCAACCAATTCATCCCGAAAATCACATCAAATCCCAATTCTTTGAACTCAATGAAACTGACCAGAAAATCTTCCTCCATAATTCTGATGATGGCTCCTTGGTAGTAGCGAGTGCAACGAACCTTCTCCTTAGACGGGAGCGTAACCGTGAAGTCGGGTAGCTCATCAGCGTCTAGCCCCAACCTTCTCACAAAAGATGTCGAGATAAAGGTATGCGAGGCCCCTAAGTCGAAGAGAACTGATGCCTCAATTCCATTAATCGGAAAGGTGCTGGTAAGGATAGTGCCGCTGGCGTCGGCCTGTGCCTCTGTAAGTATGCTTAACGCACCTTCCATACCGAGTCCATAACCTAATTGTATTCACAAGCTTCATGAGTAATGATGGTATAACAAGAGTCGTAACAATTAATATGAACAACAGTGTTACTTTATTCATAACCATCCTGTTTACAACATGTGCTTCTTTCTTACATCTCAATCTTTACTTCATACTTAATACATTACATAGCTTATATTGTCTAAAGGTTAGGTTTAACCGTCCTGGTCTCATATGCGTCGCATTGATTACTGCTGACGGTGTTGTATTCAGCTTGATTCTCTTAATCCCATGGTACAACATCCTTGATTCTCCTCCCATAACTAATACATCCCCTGACTTAAGTATTAACTTATTACCACGGTCCGCACGCTTCTGCTCGCCGTACAAAAATTCAGCGTCATCTCCAATGGACCAAGACACTACGGGTATCCCTCGTTCGAGAGACTCCGTTGTCTCGTCCTTGTCCTGGTGTAGTCCAAGTCGCCCACCTTTCTCATAGAAGTTTACAATGCAGATGTCCGCTTGTATGTTTGGAATCGGGTCAGCTTCCAACTGCAAAGCGATCTCCACGACTTGTGTAATAACCGGATGGAACTCTTTGGGTATTCCCGGTGGTGAGACTCCATCTTGTATCCTGGTGGTCTGGTAGATCTTGGCATATGGATTCCAATCCTTGCCTAAGCTCATCATCTTTAATTTCATCCTTGCGCCTCCTGGGTACCTCCCGGTCCCACTCCTAGTCGACTGCATCTCCTGATGATGGCTATTTGTGCTTCTGGTGTCAGGTATCCCCTTAATAAAATCATACCTGGGTGGATAACCTGACATTGTTCTGTTGAAAGGTCTCGGGTTTCGATGTCGGTGTCGTCCAGGTTAGGTGTTGAAGGTATTGGATAACAAATGTTGTAGTTTCCTAAGGTGGTAATAGGTTATATCTTACTTAAGGTTTAATCTTTTATTATTCTCACTTAACTCATTTATTTACTAAGCATGCATGTAATGTGGTAAGCAGGCAATTTTATTACTAAATGGTTCGTAGCGGTACCTGGCCTCGATGAGGGTTTAGGCTCATCGTCCCGCTCCACCATGTGTAGTGTAGGTCCCGACTTCTGGGCTACCCGTGGGTTCTTATCTGCAGCTTGCTGCACTCTCCTCTGACCGTCAGATCCGGCTCCCTGATCGGTCTTGCCCTTGCCCTCCATCTCGGGCCTAAAGGCTCTGCTAGCGGGGTTCCGGAAGCACTCATATGCTCGGTGCCCGTACACCCCACAATAGTTGCACTCAACCTTTTTTCCCTTACAATCGAGCCCGGGGTGGTCCTTGTGACACCACTGATAGATGTAGCGTCGCTGGTAGCCACCACCGGCTCCCTTATCAGTCTCAGACCCTGATCATTTACAATATTAGTATTCGTATCTTTAACGGTTGCTAACTGTCTCTCAACTCACTCAATATTAACTTTCCCTTACCCTTTGACGCCCTTGAGCGGAGGGGCTTAGCAGCATATGCGTATGTCAATTTCAATGGCTCTTCAGCAGCCTTCTCTTTTTCCTCCTTCCCTTTCTGGTTCTGACTCTTCTGGGCTTGAGGCTGGTACTTCTGTTTCTTGTACCCACCTTGCCCTTGATGCTCTGTGCTCTTCCCGGCATTCTTTCTCTTAGCATTGTCCTCGTCCCTCAGCTGGACGGTTATCTCCACCTTAGCAGCGGCATGATAGCATTCCAGCTTTCCAAAGTATTAGTTTATCTTATTTCTCACAATCTAAATCTTACTCACTTAGTCATATCTTAATCGTTCTTATTACCTGCAAGGTAGTATAGCTCGTCGGCCCCATGCCGTAGCGGAGTCGATGGCTAAGCCCGCCATAGAAGCGGTCCACCAGTATCTGGTCTGAATATCCAAGACCTGGCAGAAGATGGAGCAAGGCGGTGAACTCTGAATAATACTCGTCCACCGTCATCTTGTCGATCTGCTTAAGCGCATCCAACTCTAGGCGCTTCTTTGTCTGGACATGGGCGGGATAGTACTTAGCTCGTAGCAATGCGGTGTACTGCTCCCAACCGAACTCTGGATTGGCCACATGCTCGGCCCTTACCAGCTTCCACCAATCGATCGCTGCTCCTTTCAGGTAGAATGCAGCCAGACGCACTTGATCCCAGCAGGGACATCAAGGGTCTCAAAGGCGGTCTCCAGCTTGGAGATGTATGCCTCAAGCTTGGCGGGATCAGTCTCCCCCTTAAAATGAGCGGGTCGAAGGTCAGCTAGACTCTTCACCCAGTTCGGTTCCTAGGGCTGTGGCGGTGGAGGTGGGGGTGCACCAGGCTGATAGCCCATGTGCCCCAATACGGCAGCCACGATCTCCGCAATCGTCTACCCGTCCGGTATCTCAGCCTCGTTGCCTCGACCATGGCCTCGGCCTCCTCTCCTCCCTGACATATGAATAAGCACAACCCACATTAGATTAGTATCCACAACGGTTTTGGTTCAAGGACTTGTATCGCCCGTAGACGGTAAAGACGATCCACACTTAATAGTGGTCATCTGACTCCACTAACTCTAATTCCTCACACCCTTAACCCAATACTTAAATCTTAACTCATATCCTAACTCGGTTGTCACTTATATCCGGTGTTTCTTGATCAGAGCGTAACTACGCTCTAATACCACTTTTTGTAACACCCCGTCCTAAGCCAATCGTGGTTACCGTAGACTTAACACTGAAACATAAACATCGCAGCGGAAAAAACCAACACCAGGACCTTTCCATGGTCCGAACAACAAGAAATACCGTTTCTTAAACATTTACAACCGATAATCCAAATATATACACCAACCGAGTTATAAGTATCTCCAAAAACCACATAACATTTCTCAAGTTTAAATATCAACAGACGAGTGCACAGGCGCAACCCGTACTCAAAATAAAGTCCCACCTAAGTCTACCCGCTCCTACTCTCATGGTGTGACTTCATGGGCCGCTTACCTGTAAGTGTAAAAACAGCCCCCAAAGGGGGTCAACACGAATGCTGGTACGACCCTCTCGTGGCCCCCAAGCTAACGGGGCTACGACGACTAATTGTCGATAGCATGGAAGTTGATTAGAATCACAATCACATTATGAAATGCAGTAAATCAACAAACCACAAATGAACATACATAGTCCACTCACAAATGAACGACTCAAGCGTTCCCTTAACACGTGGGTTAGCAATAACCACCTTCAGATCTGATTCCACTTATCCTCAGTTCACCTTAACTTTCCTCAGTCTTAACCTTATCTTAATCTCAGTATACAACCCGTTCATAGTTAGAATGGATGTATTTTACCTCAATGTTTATTTGTGTCGGGTCAAAAGCAACCCTAGCCAATGAGCTATTAACTCCATTGGTTGAATAAACAACTTATCTTAGTCTTAGGATTTCGGTGATCCTACCGCACCATATTAATGCCACCTACCTTGGACGGGAAGTCCAGTGTAGCTGAGCCGGCAATCGACCCTAGGCAACAAGTCTGAAGACAAGTCCTTAAGCGGAGAACGATCTGATTCAGATACCGACCCCCTTTCCTTAGCATGCATGACCGGAGTCAGTCCCGGGTTCCTCATTCCCCCGTAAGTTCCAGTTAGTGAAAATCTTAAAACCATGTGTTAGTTAAACCTTAACGGGTATTATCCAACAGATTCCAATATATAACTCCTCTTCTTACCTCAATAAGTACTAAGCTTAGTTAGTAGCAATCTCAAGTCTCGTGGGTTAGTGTAAAGAAAACACATTCACAATGAGAGCAAGTATAACCGGTTGCATGCTTTTTCTTGTCTTAGTCATAGCAAGTAAACAGATAGCACACAAGCCGAGGGGCACCTCGTTAGCAAGCAGGTCACAAGAAAGACTGTACCGTTCACCGTCGATTGTCCCGGTTGCTTAATTCTCCTCCGGTTCCAAACCTCCCAATCCTAAAACATTCATCTAACTTAGTTTATTAATTACTTATACATTATTGACTTCTTTACTTACTTGACCCTTATGATCCCCTCTTAACACCTCTTAAGTCCTTACCATTTAACCTTGTAAACTTAATTTTGAACATTAAGGTTTATACATAACTTAACTTAATTCCTTAGGTCCTTAAGTTTCTAATCATCATTGCCCTCTTAAGGGTATACCCTAACACCAATTAACATCTTTAGAATTTTAAGTAAGTTTTTTTTTCTCAAGTTTTGGGCCGATCGACCTTACCGACCGACCTTACCCAAGGTCGGTCCATTCCAGAACATATTACCGTTTGAAAATTTTACCCCGACCGACCTTGCAAGTCCGGTCCCCAAGGTCGGTCGATTCCCGAGAGTTTTATCCTTTGAAAATTTAGGCCCGACCGACCTTGCCAAGGTCAGTCCAAGTTCGGTCAATTCCAGAGACCAATTCTCGTACAAAATTTTAGGCATGACCGACCTTGCAAGTCCGGTCCCAAAGTCTGTCCATTCCAGAGACTCAATTCGTACACAAAATACAAGCCTGACCGACCTTGCAGGTCCAGTCCCCAAGGTCGGTCCATTCCTGAAACTTTTCCGTAGTGTAAACTGGGCTTGACTGACCTTGCAGGTCCAGTCCCCAAGGTCGGTCAGCTCCAGACCCTTGTTTCTAAATTCCCATTTGACTCTAAACTTCACCCCATATACCCTAGTATGTTCTAACCTCATTTGGGCACTTCAAACACACCTTTAGCCTTCCATTAACCTCACTAAACCACTCACCAAAATCCACTTTAGTCATTATGCATTTTTCTTGTAATAATGCCCACACTTGTAATGTTTTTCACTAGGCTTCTAAGTGGTGTTTCATACCTATTATAACCACTATGTCAAAATGTTTCCTCACCACTATAACATCATCTCCCAAGCATCTTTCACCATCTAAAATTCCTTTACACCGCCACTTGAAGTTCCTTCACAAGTTTATGCCTCCTTTTCCCAACTCGTTATTTTCTTCCTACTTGTTTACCAATATTTGCCTAAGTCCTAAATACACAAGTATATCCCAAAACATTCATTTGATTCCTAAATCCTCCATGATGATGCCTAAGTCATTCTAACTCACAAGAGCACCTTAAACTCACTCTTTTTCATCAAAACAACCCCTAAAGTTTCCTAGTCCTTCCTTAGTCATGAAATCTCCTTAGAACATCTTAAACACCAAGTTTCTTCACCAAATTTTGACAGGGGTTCTCTAATATATTGTTACACCAAAACACTTAGTTTTTCACCATCAAATAACCATGAAGTCCTAAATTCTCATTACACCATCTTAACACACATCATACACCAAAATTACACTACATCACCATATAGTCCATAAACTTAAATTGCTTGGCACTTTGGCCCTTAAATGACTTGACTCTTAGGCCCTTAAATGCATAAATCTTAAACACTGAATTTCCCACATAATAATCGCCTTTAACTTGCAAATACACACAACAAGGCTCCCATTGCAATATAAATTCTCTTATAATTCACCTTGATATTCTTAAACTATCTCCTTTGTCATTTGCTCCTTAGTCACAAGTTCTCAAATATAATCATTGTTTCTCCTAGGTTTTATAACTCTTTCATAATGTAAACTCTACACTAAACTCATCACATATCTGAATCCCATTCCCTTAAACAATAAAACACCTTAACGTAAGTAATTTACCTTGTTATTTTACAAGCTCCAACAAACTTTCCTCCTTAGATTTTCCTTGCACAATCTCGGTCACCACTTAAACTTCCCTTGCCAATGTTCTAATCAATTTTCAATGATTCCAATGAGTGCTAGATAATACATTAACCTTAAGGAACAAAACCCTAGGTTAAAAAATGTGTTTTAAGGTATTAAATTGATTGTTTTACCTTGTAGTCTTAGGATAGGCTTGGAAATGAATCAACAAGGACCTCCTCTATCCCTTGGAGAATAGAAAACAAGCTAGAACAAGGCATAAAAATGGAGCCCCATGAGTAGAGATTTTCGGTAATGAAGAAGAAATGGTGGGAACCTAGTTTTTCTTACATTTTCTTTACCTTAAGAGAATGAAGAAGCTAATGGAGTCTCCAAACTTGTGTTTCCTCCTCTAATGGCAGTTTGCCTTGGCTCCAAAATGAGGCTCTTGAAGTTATTGAAAGATAGAAAGAGAGAGCTTGAGCTAACTAAGAAGAATATGTATTTAGTTTTGGTTTTGGAGCTAAGATGAGCAAGTAGTGGTCAAAGGAAGATGGAGCTAGCATGGGGTTTCTTCTTACGTGAATGTAGAAGGGAAGAAGATGGTGAAACCGGTGGGAAAGAGAAGAGAATGAAGAGAGAGGAGAGAGGTAAGCAAAGGTAGGATATTTATGTTAAAAGCAAATAGTAACCTTTACTTTATCTCTTTTTTTTCAACAAGCTAATTACTTATTTGGTGACTCATCCCCTTAGAATCCGGGCCACTTATTTATTTAAGGTTGGTCATGGTCTTGTTTGACCATCAAATTAGACTTAGTTGATTAAAGACTAAACTAGTCACTATTTGGTTACTATTCACAAATTAGTGCACATATTTGTGAAATTTTTGACTTCCCGTTGATTTAGGCTTCCTAATGTGATACTAAGTAGTACACAAGTTAATTAAGGAGTATTAATGGGCATTTAGCCACTTAAAACCCATTTCTAAGAAAATTTTTCAAAAATGTGCTTTAAGAGTCCTTAAAGCACAATTTATGTTTTAACTTGTTTTTGAGCTTGGTTTTCCTTGGTAATTGATTTAAAATGACCATTAGGATATTACTAAGGTCTTAGAATGATATTTGGGTGCTGACCCAAGTCTCTCCAAGCTTAGAGCACGTTTTTGCTTAAACAACTCTTATGGTGTTTCTTTTGATTTAAATTGTTTCCTAATGTTTCTAAGGCATTATTTAGCCTCCTTATATCTTAGTTTATCACTTAAACATCATATCTAAGTTTGGGGTATTTCAACTCCAATCAAAGGAGACACTTTGTAAATTTACGTTTAAACCTATGAAAAGTAATAAAGATCGGTTACACAACTATTAGGGATGACGAAGCACCTAGGTACATCACCATACAACCAAAAGCTTGTGAACCTTGACATTGAACCCTAGGTACCCCCGCTGAGCTTTTCATATATCTTCTTATTTTCAACATTACAAACTCCACAAAACAAGCCAACCAATAATGAATAACCGACCCAGTGACCAAAGGAAGCAAGGAGCCCGACTCCTGTACAACAACTTCACAAGTCCAAAGATGCAATGCCGCTACCAAGACGATGAAATGATCCGCAAATGGTCCCGAAGCGACACAGGATCCAAAGAGCTCACATCAAAAACAGCTCTTGAAGTTCAAAAACGGGAGCCATAAGAACCCAAAAAAATGAAAAGATGCAAGGCAAATCTGAAATCCTAAAAGAAATCTCAATCTAAAACTAAAAGAAAAGAGAGAAATGATGACTTCAAAGTTCCAAGTCCAACGTCCAAAAGCAAGATCAACGCGAAGTAGCCAAAAGACTTAAAAACAAAGAAGGAAAATCCAAGAGAAGGCACAAGTTGCAGCTTTGGTCACCCTTACAGCTCCACATATCCCAAACCTTCCTCCATGGTCCCGTTGTCATTCATCACACCCCATGGCCATGCTATAAGCTTTAAAGACTTCCGACTTAGTAGTTGTGTATCCAATCACGTGAAAGTAGCAGGTTGAACACGTAAATCTAACAAATGTCAAATTCATGGTTGATACGTTTTGACCAAAAGGAGAGCATAAGCGCCATACACTTTGAGCGTAGGAAAGAAAGCACCACATCAAAATAAACCTTGACCCCGTGAGAACGAGACTTGTTTTTGCGTAATTAATCAAAGAAAATACTGGGGGCAATCGATCGTCCCGATCGATTACCACAAATCGTAAAACTCAGATTACCTTAAGGAAAGATACTGGGGGCAATTTTTGGTTCCAACAAATGCAAGAACAATGCTAATTGAAACCCAAAAGCTCAAACATTACCATCATAAAAACACCTCAGACACCCATAAGCACTACAATCACAAAAATATAACACCTCAGGCTCCCATAAGTCCTATCATACATCTCACCTTCCCAGTCACACATAAGCCCTACCACCACAAAACACCTCGGGCACCCATGAGCCTTACCATACACACTTACCTTCTTAGGCATACATAAGCCCTACCTTGCATTTCTTACCTTACACAAAATCGTCTTTACACACACATAAATCCTACCAAGCATTCCCATTTAGGTACACATAAGCCCTACCTTGCATTTCCTACCTTTTATAAAATCATCCTTAGGCACACATATGCCCTACCTTGCATTTCCTACCTTTCATAAAATTATCCTTAGGCACACATAATCCCTACCTTGCATTTCTTACCTTACACAAAATCATCCTTAGGGACACATAAGCCCTACCTTGCATAGAATCACCTTAGGCACACATAAGCCCTACCTTGCATACTGCATCATTAAACATTCCATACCATTTACATAACCCAGGCTCGCATAAGCCCTAGCTATAGAAGTTGACGAGGTGATGGCAATAAATTCTCCTTAGTTATGTCAGCTTATTCCGGGATCAACGAATGGTGGGTGAAGGCAATAAGTCCCCAGGGTTTATACCAGAAGTTTTCCCTGCACACCGGTTTGGGGGGCAATGGCAATAAGTCCACATAGGATCCAACCAGGAGCATTGGCACAGGTTTCGGTCCCCAAATGTACCGAGCATCATTTACATACCATCCTCATTCGCATATCATACACATTTTATTTTCAATAGCATGTCATACACACAATTCTCATATCTGCAATCTACTCATAGGTTCCCGACACCTTATAATGCTCAGAGTATTCCATTTACCTTCATGTTCCCAGCACCTTATAATGCTCGGAGTATTCCATTTACCTTCAGGTTCCTGACACCTTATAATGCTCGGCGTATTCCATTTACCTTCAGGTTCCCGACATCTTATAATGCTAGGCGTATTCCATTTACCTTCAGGTTCCCGACACCTTATAATGCTCGGCGTATTCCATTTAACTTCAGGTTCCCAACACCTTATAATGCTCGGCGTATTCCATTTACCTTCAGGTTCCCGACACCTTATAATGCTCGGCGTATTCCATTTACCTTCAGGTTGCTGACACCTTATAATGCTCGGTGTATTCCATTTTTCTTCAGGTTCCCGACACCTTATAATGCTCGACGTATTCCATTTACCTTCAAGTTCCTGACACCTTATAATGCTCGGCGTATTCCCTCTTAGTTTAGTCCACTTTTCACATTTTAGGTAGTTGGCACCTCATAATGACCTAATATTCTCAAACTTCTTTCCTAGGTAGCTAGCGACTTATAATAGCACATCACAATCATTAGACTTTTAGTAGAAATCTAATTCATTCCTCACTACTGGTCAAAATTTTGGGGCATCACTCAGGCATCAACTAGTCTTTTCATCTTCATTACAAATTCTGTTATACCCAAAATTTCAACCCCCTCGGAGTATTCTCTAAGGCATACGTGTTACAAGGGGGAAATGGTCAAAACGCACCAATGCGGGATTTTCCAAGGACATTCGCGGGATTTTCTATTTTCATATGACTTGTTCATTATCTTCAAACACTTACAAATAACATACTCATTATGAAAGGTATTCAATGATTTTCTGATAATACTTATCCTGGAAATTTTGCTTTTAATTCATATCATAAGCTAATTTCTTTAATAATTAACACATGAAATAAACTCAAAATAGAAATAAAAAGGTTTCCAAAATTAAAATAAAATTGTCACATGGGTAGCATGACTACATACAATTGTAAACCTGAATTTGTTTTATTCGGAAACTTAGCCCAAAATTTAAAAGAGAAATTCAATCATTTTTGCAATTTTCTCTCTCCTTTGGAAAATGTCCAAATCAAGTCCAAATGTCATGAAATATTAGCACAAGATAGAGAATTATTTTTAAAGACTAACACCGTCGGAATTTCATTATTTCAACTTTCTAATCGTAAGTTATGAATTATAGGAGATTCTAGATTGTGAGATTTTTATCTAATCGGTTATTTATCAAAATAACCCGCTTACAACTCTCAAAATTCCTAAACATCGTCATTTACCTTCAGTTAAAGTTTCATAATTTTTATCGGCCTGTAGGATATTTTAAAAAATCAAATTCTCTTAGTGCACATAAAGATTTTCTACAAAGAGATCTTCCTTTACCCTTTTGCTCAGCCTTTTACTATAAAAGAACTTCCTAAAAATGAACTAGGGCAGAGAAGAACACTTCCAAAGTTAGAAAACACAGCCATAAACCTTCTCCCCACATTTTTACACTTCCAAGCCTCAAATCAATACCGAAACACTGACGAAATCACCCTGAAATCATCAATAACACACCCTTTCTTCTCCCATCGAACTTCCAAGCACAAAAACACCACAAATACAGAGCAAACCTGGTTAACAACACAAGGAAGAAGGGTCCAGAAGCTCGGGTCGAAGTTGAACCGGATTGGCCACCAACGAAGCTTTCGGAGGTTCCCGATGTGAAGGAACAACAAATTTTCGAAACCAAAACAGGTTAAAAACCAAATTCTATAACCCCTTGACATCAATACACTTCTAGTTGAAATTTCTAATCAAATTGGATTTTCCTTGCTTATGAATTACGGTTTGTTTGTGTTTCTGCCTTATAACTTGTCGGCTAAGTTTCGTATTAATTTTAACTTCAAATTGAATTCTTTCAATTACTAACAACTTGGAAATCTTTAAGGCTACGCATGGATAAGTTTTTAGCCAAAAACACCATCGGGAACCACCAAAAACCAACTGTTCATGGGTGGTCCGTGACCTTGGACTGATGGTCCGGGATCACGGACACCCACGGACGGTGGCATGATTTCTTGTTTTGCAATTTTTCAAGTTTTAGGGTTTTTAACAGTACATTTCCGGGCCCACAGACACCCAGTCCATGGCCCCCAACTTTTCAATATTTTGTTTTTATTTTAATTCGGCTTTCACAATCATGTAGTTTAACTGGGGTCCGTGGTCTCGGACATTAGGTCCGTGGCTGCGGAAATAATTAAAATTTGACCTAATTGTGCCTCTGAAACCCTAGTTTAGGTAGTTTTAATTTCCACTTTAATTTTCTATCAAAAAATGTCAAAAATACTAAAAAATCATAAACTTGCGCATTTTGGTTAAAACAACTTGGCAATAGGCCGAAATTAGACTAAGTAGAGGAAAAACGACTTCTAGGGGTAATGAAATTAATTTGAACCCTAAATAAGTCGAATATCAAGCCCCCGAACCCAAACTCTGCCTTTCCTAATTTACCCTAGGTTAAAATTAGGTGGCGACTCATAATAGGTTCAAGTGAGCTAGCTTAGGTTTTAATAATTATGGTTATATGACTTAGTTATTATACTTAGGTTATAAGTGGATCTAAAACCCGATCTGATCCTAATCAACTTAATCAACCTAGGACAGGGGTTAAAAATCAAGACTCACAGACTAGCGACTCCGCTGGGGACAAATTCTTAAATTTTAACTTGTTTAATATTAAGAAAGAGGGCTTAACTCAAAAATTGTTTATTTATGGGTTTATTACATTGTTTGTTTTCTTTCGTGCACAATTTAATTTTCTACACCTTTGCACATATGAGAGCAAGGGTCCACGCAAGCCGATTTCACCCCGGGACCTGCTTTAGGGTCCCCTGTCAGGGACTTACACCTTGTAAGGTGATGTGAATAAGTGGGGGAAAAGAGGAGGATGTCGTCTAACCACATCCCCTTAATACATGGGCTTTAGCCCCAAGCATTTTCCTGGAAGTGTCCTTACCTAACCTTTTTTGGTCATTCAAAGACCCGACCGAAGACGCACACCTTTAGGTGATGTGGAAAAGTGGGGAAGCCCAAAGAAAATAGCGTGCAAGCCCTATTCCTTTGTGGTAACCTGGGCCCATGCCCCAAGCACCTCTCTGGATAGATCCATACCCAAGTTGGTTAAAGCGTCAAGTGAGGACATGCTGAATTTATGTGGGCCTTGTTTGCTTGTATGATCGGTCCACTACCCAGCCTTGAAATTGATAGGAACTCTTCCTACATCAACTCAGTCTAACCCGAATTTGTGACTTTATCGTTTGTGGCCCAAAGGCCCAGCTTGATTTGAATGTGTGAGTTATCTGTTCAGGCGACAGCCCAAAAGTTTGGATTTAAATGATTTATCTTTCGGCCCAATTTGAATTACCAATTTAGTTCTAGGCCCACGAAAAGTAAGTCCACTTAAAATAATCCATGAGACATGAAAATCTATCAGGCCTTTCATTCCGGCAATACCCTCTAGTCTAGGTAGACTTTTCATTCGGGGTCTGGCCCAAAGTCCTAGATCTAGGTATCATCTTCGAGGCCCAATCAGAATCATTCGTTTAGTCTTCGGCCCAACTTCCAATCCACATCTGGGTATGGCCCATAAATCGTTCCGGCCCTGGTGCCTCATTTCTAGCCCAAACACATTCTGGCCCAAGTGCCGCATTCTCAAACAAATTTCGGCCCAAGCGCCACATCTTCACAACATTCCGGCCCAAGTGCCACATTCTCACAACACTCCGCCCCAAGCGCCACATCCTCAATTCCGGCCCAGGTGCCGACTCACTTTCAATTCATTTAGGCCTGAGTGCCAATCCACACACAATTTGGTTCAAGTACTGTGAAACATCCAGGCCCATGTGCCTATCCACATTCACAAAACCATCCAGGCCCGAGTGCCTATCCATATTCATAAAACTGTTTCAGCCCATACACCTCACTTTCAATTTGGAAAAGGTTCAAGCTGAGTTCCTCAGGCACAGTCTATAGGCATTCCTTGTTCAGAATTTTCACAGGGCCTACTCAATGTTCAAGAAGAAGATGAGCACGGTCATCTCAATGGCATCCCGACGGTCGAGAGCTTGAGTCTTCACTAGATTGGCATCAGGCAGTTCAGTATCATAAGAAATTGCCATTTTAAGGATTTTCTCAATCAAGTAGTTTTCTTTTCTCGTTTAGTCGTTCTTCTAACTTTTAGGGTAGCTAGCTTCCTTTATCATTTTAGATAGCCTTCCTGTGATAAAAATTTTCAGTTATGTTTTCATTCATGAGAGCATCGCTCCATTTTAATAATTTTTGTGCATTCATTCAACAAAACAAAAACAAAAACAAATAAAAAAAGGTCATCTCGTGAAGCGTGGTTGCAATTGCTGAGATAGAATCTTATTGAACATATCATCATGCATCCTAAAGAAACTCACCACACTCCCTTTTCCACTTGAAACTTTCCTTGCATAGAGAACACCTCACTACCTTGCTTACTTTCACTACCACATCACTTCACCAAAACACCAAAAAAATGGATCATCTGCCACATCACTTCACCAAACACCAAAAATGAATGGGTCATCACATCACTTCACCCACATACACCACCGTCATCACAAGTATGACGTGTGTCATACCACCCAGCCATCTTACCATTTCACCAAAACATAAACCGGAAAACAAAAATTACTGTTACAAAATCATCCATCACATCTAGACCTGGCAATTTGGGTCGATAGGTCGGGTTGGTATCAACCCTTACCCAACTCATTTAAAATATCATCAACCCAACGCAACCCAAAAATGGATGGGTTAGAAAATCATGACCCTAACCCAACCCGTTTAAAATGCTTCAACCCTAACCCAACCCACCCAACCCATATTTTAAGCATACAACAATTTAGATGGATTAGGAGTAGAAATTAATAATAAAATAATTCATAAACCTCAAGTGCTAGCTGGCACAACAATTAGGATGAAACCAAAAGAAGAGAGGTAATCTTGCTTGATCGACCCAACTGTAAACGAATTCCATGTTCTGCGAAGAATCTAAAGTACTGCACCAATTTCCTATGAATAGAAGTACTTTTTCCATTAGTTTATTTTTATCAATATGAGCATAAAGCTCTACCACTGTTGGGGAACATCCTATCTAGATATGCACATGATCCTAGTACCCTTAATAAAAAGGGGAACAAAAATCAAAATCTTCATTTTGCATTAGAGAAATATACTAAAGATAAATCTTGTAACGTTAGAATTAGTTTATAAATTGACAACTCAAAGCCTCAAACTATGATCGAGTTTTAAAATAATTACACCTATTTCAACTGAGGGTTCATGCCTTAGAAAAGTACAATCACAATCATCTAATCGTTACCAACAGTTGATGAACTTTTATGCAATATGCTATTTGTATTGCTAGCTTCAGAATTCACTAAGAGGTCTATAATCAAGATCTTACTCACAAAAAAGTATATATCACCTACTTTTGTTCACGCTTCTAGATAATCTAAACATACCTATGTTCACAAGAAAGTAATGGCAGTGAGAATAAGAAAAACAAACCTTGGGCAGAGATGAAGAGCGACATAGACATGAGGAACAGTGTAGAGAAGAAAGATGGATGTGAGTCAGAAAGACAAGAGCATTATGGTTTTTAACATTTATCTTAAGGTCTAGTTGGACCCTTTGTTTGACATGCAACTGGTTCGACCGTCTGTTTAGTTAAGACTGTATGATATTATTAAAGGTTGGATAGTCCAAATGCACTTGGGCTTAAGGCTAATTAGTATTTTTATTTTTTATTATTGACAAATATATTTTCAGGTTTCGGGTTGGGTCATGGGTTTAGATCTCTACCCTAACCCAACCCACAAAATTAGCTCATTACCCTAACCCAACCCAAAAAATGGATGGGTCAATAATCAAGACCCTAACCCACAAAAGTATGGGTTGGGTTCGGGTTGGGTTTTGGGTTGGGTCAAAATTGCCAGGTGTAATCACATCCTCACAAGATCACCGCATCATCATTCACCACACACACAATCACCCTCTACAAATAACCTGGGTATTCAAAAGGCTTGTCAAAAGACCCTGAAACAATACTGGGGGCAATCTGAGTTAAGGAACGATAACATTTATTTCTTTTGTTTAAGTGCGCGAACAAGTCTATGAGTGAACATTTCGCGAGAGTGCTTGGAGCGGTAAAACCAAGAGTGAAGTAGCGTGTCATTTTTACATGACCTCAGAGAGGTCACATTCAAAGGTGAGATAAACGGCATAACTCTAATCGAAGGAGACACTTTGTAAATTTACGTTTAAGCCTATGAAAAGTAATAAAGAGCGGATACACAACTATTAGGGATGACGAAGCACCTAGGTACAGCACCATACAACTAAAAGCTTGTGAACCTTGACATTGAACCCTAGGCACCCCCACTGAGCTTTTCATATATCATCTCTTTTTCAAAATTACAAACTCAACAAAACAAGCCAGCTAATGATGAATAACCGACCCGGTGACCAAAGGAAGCAAGGAGCCCGACTCCTAGACAAGAACTTCACAAGTCCAAAGAAGAAATGCCGCTACCAAGATGATGAAATGAACCGCAAATGGTCCTAAAGCGACACAGGATCCAAAGAGCTCACATAAAAAACAGCTCTCGAAGTTCAAAAATGGGAACCACAAGAACCCTGAAAAAGGAAAAGATGCAAGGAAAATATGAAAAATCCTAAAAGAAATCCCAATCTAAAACTAAAAGAAGAGAGAAAAATGATGACTTCAAAGTTCCAAGTCCAACGTCCAAAAGCAAGATCAACGCGAAGTAGCCAAATGACTTCAAAACAAAGAAGGCAAATCCAAGAGAAGGCACAAGTTGCAGCTTTGGTCACCCTTACAGCTCCACATATCCCAAACATTCCTCCATGGTCCCGTTGTCATTCATCACACCCCATGGCCATGCTATAAGCTTTAAAGACTTTCGACTTAGTAGTTGTGTATCCAATCACATGAAAATAACAGGTTGAACGCGTAAATCTAACAAATGTCAAATTCAATGGTTGAGACGTTTTGACCAATAGGAGAGCATGAGCGCCAAACACTTTGAGCATAGGATAGAAAACACCACATCAAAATAAACCTCGACCCCTGTTATACCCAAAATTTTAACCCCCCGGAAGAGAGTCTCTACTAATAGGCTAGTTTGGTCAAGTAGCGAGGATTCCCAGTTCGGTCGGCACATTTCAGAGTACTAGAGACAGCTTAGTCATCTCCAGGGGCATTTTCGTAATTGTTCAAGGCTCCTAAGCCCCCTATAGGCTTTCTCTCTCCTCCAAAGAAGGGTCAAATCAATTTAAAATGCTTTGAAATTTTAAACCATGATAGATGATGACATTTTGGGCATAATAGCGTTGGAATTTTGATTTTTCGAATTTCCAATAATTTTCTAGCAATTTCTGATTGAATCTGACGAGAAATTGAATTTAAAAATATTCCAATATCCATAAAATTCGATTCCACTTTAGAAAAATCAGAAATACCATCTTTTATCCACGTTTAAAATTTCGTAGTCAAATTCCTTTTGGAAGCCCATAAGCTAAAACGTCGGTAAATCTCGGTTTTTACCGGATTTTTCGATCTTTAAGGAAGCCTATATAAGGAACCTTATCCCATGATCAAATCAGACCCTCAAGAACCTTAAGCAACCAGAAAACCTAGCCGTCTCAAGTCCCCCACGTTTTAACACATACAAGCACCAAAATCACATCAAAAATCCCCTGAAATCACCACCTAAACACACTTTTCAACTCCTAACACATCAACAATCATCAAACATCAACCAAACCACCTCCAAAACATGAAGAACACCTCAATAATCAACAACCAGAAGCTTGGGTTGAACTCAATCCAGAACCGGCATCAACGAAGCACCAAAAGATCCCCGATGTGAAGAGTCTCATTAAATCCGAAGGTAAAACAGGTTGAAATCATGCTTTTCTGACTTTGTTCAACTTTAACTACTCTGTGTTAAAATTTGGAGTCGAATTGACTTTTTACCGCATCTGAATTAGCATTTGTTTTTGCTTCTGCCCAATAACTTGTTTGCTAAGTTTCGTGTTTAATTCGAATTCAAATTGTAAACTTTCGATCACTAACGTATTGTATACCTTTCAGGCTACACGTGCATATTTTTTTAGCTGAAAACACCTTCGGGAACCACCAGAAAACCCTGTCCGTGGGTGGTCCGTGACCTCGGACCTATGGTTCGGGACCACGGACGGGTTGTCCGTGGCCACGGACAGCGGCGGGATTTTAAGTTTCAAAATTTAGGTTTTGCTAAACTATGTCCGGGCCCACGCATCCTGTCCTTGGCCCCGGACTTTTCAAAATTGCGTTTTCTGTTTAATTCGACTTTTTTTGTAAAACTAGGTTAACTAGGGTCCGTGGTACCGGACATTAGGTCCGTGGCTACGGACGGAAACAAAATTTGACCAAATTATGCCTCTGAAACCCTAGTTTAGGTAATTTTAATTTCCACTTTAGTTTTCTGTCAAAAAATGCTAAAAAACATAAAAAAACAGAAGCTCACGCACTTAGGTTAAAATGACTCGTAACAAGCCGTAATTAAACCAAGTAGAGGAAAAGCGACCTAGGCAGGGTGATGAATGTAATTTGAACCCTAATTAAGTCGAATATCAAGCCCCCGAACCCGAACTCTCCTTTCCTAATTTGATCTAGGTTAAAATTAGGTGGCGACTCACAATAGGCTCCAGTGAGCTAGCTTAGGTTTTAATAATTATTGTTGTATGACATAGTTATTAATCTTAGGTTATAAGTGGACCTAAAACCCAATTAGATCCTAATCAACTTTAATCAACATAGGATAGGGTTTAAAATCGAGGCTCATAGACTGGCGACTCTGTTGGGGACAAACTCTTAATATTAACTTGTTTAATTTTAAGAAAGAGGGCTTAACTCGAAAAATGTTTATTTATGGATTTATTACTTTGTTTGTTTACTTTTGTGCGCACTTTATTTTCTGCACCTTTGCATCATATGAGAGCGAGGGTCCACTTAAACCGATTTCACCCCGGGACCCGTTTGAGCGTTCCCTGTCAGGGACTCACACCTTTTAGGTGATGTGAATAAGCGGGGGAAAAGAGGAGGGTGTCGTCTAACCACACCCCCTTAATACCTGGGCCTTAGCCCCAAGCGTTTTCCTGGCAGTGTCCTTACCTAGCCCATTGGTTGGTCAGTCAAAGACCACGTCGTAGACGCACACCTTCAGGTGATGTGAAAAAAGTGGGGAAGCCCAAAGAGAATAGCGTGCAAGCCCTATTCCTTTGTGGTGACCTTGGCCCAAGCCCCAAGCACCTCTCCGGATCGATCCATACCAGATTGATTTAACCGTCAAGTGAGGATATGTTGAATTTGTGTGGGCCTTATTTGCTTGTGTGATCGGTCCACTACCCAGCCTAGAAATTGATAGGAGTTTCCCCTACATCAACTTAGCCTAACCCGAATTGGTAGCTCTATTGTTTGCAGCCCAAAGGCCCTGTTTGATTTAATATGTGAATAATTTGGGCTTCGGCCCAAAAGTTTAGACTTAGGTGATTTCTCTCTTTCGGCCCAATTTGAGTTATCAATTTAGTTCTAGGCCCATGAAAAACAAATCCACCTAAAGCAATCCATAAAAATCCATCAAGCCTTTCCATTTCAAGGCCCATTCTAGTCCAGGAAGACTTCTCACTTGGGTTTTGTCCCACGATCCTAGACATGGGTATCATCTTCAGGCCCAATCATAATTACTCGGCCCAAATTCCAATTCACATCCAGAACATGGTTTAGAAATCACTTCGGCCAATGCGCTTTACTTCTAACCCAAACACATTCTGGCCCAAGCGCCCAATTCTCAGAACATTTCAGCCTAGGCACCAGTGTACAGCTCATGAATCATTCCGGCCCATGTGCCTCTCTTCCAACTCATTTCGGGCCTCAGTGCCAACCCACAATCTTCAAAACATTCCAGCTCATATGAAATACCCCAAACTTTGATATGTTGTTTAAACATTAAACTATGGTATTTAAAGGATAAAAAGTGCCATAGAAACATCAGTGAACAATTTAAACCATAGTAAAACACAATAAAGCACTAAGACATAGCTTGAGCAAAAACATGCTCTAAGCTTGGATTGAACTTGGTTAGGACCCAAAGAACCTACCAAGACTAAATAATATTCAATTATGATTTAATAAGGCTAATTAAGTCCTTAGGTAACCTTGGTAGAAGATTAAACCAAACAAAACACAAATAAATACCTTAAAGTCAATATGAGCAAAAATGTGCCCTAAGCTTGGGATAAATTTGTATAAGACCTAAAGGTCATATCTATACCTTAATTATGTGTTAATGAACATATTAAATCAATTACTAAAGAAAACCAAGCTTGAAAACAAGTTAAAACACAAAATGTGCTTTAAGGAGCCTTAAAGCACATTTTTGAAAAATTGTCTTGTAAATGAGTTTTGAATGGCTAAATGTCCATCATTACTCTTTAATTAACATTTGTACTACATAGTATCACATTAGGAAGTCTAAATCAATGGGAAATCAAAAATTTCACAAATATGTGCCTTAGTTTGTGAATAGTAACTAAATTGTACTAGTTTATAACATAAGTCAATATAAGTGACTTAGTTGGTCAACAAAGACCACCAAAGAGCCTAAACTACTAAGGGGGCCGGTTTTTTCATGTGTGACTCACCACACTTGACCAATCAAATAAACAAGGAAAGTAATAAAGCATAGTTACTATTTGCTTTTAGCTAAAATATCTCCAAAAGCAAGCCATTCTTCTCATTCTCTTCATTCTCCTTGCTTCCCCACCGTCTCCAACCTCCCTTCTCCCTTCTCATTCTCGGTTTGCTACAGCCCACACAACTACTCCATCTTTGAATCCTTGTAACTCCTAGCTCCATATACCAAATCAAATTCTAAGACCATATTTGTCTTAGTTAGGCCAAGCTCTATACTTCTCTCTTTTCAAATCTTCAAGAACTCCATTTTGGTGCCATGGAGATTCACCATTGAAGGAGCTTGAGCTCATATTTTCATGCCTTGTCATTCTCCTTTGCTTCAAGGTAAGGAAAATCAAAGAAAAACTCCATTCCCTCTTGTTTTTGTATGTGACCGAAAATCACCATTAATGGTGTCTTCTCTTGTTCTTCCTTAGCTCCATTTCAATCTTCCAAGGGCTTGGTGGAGTCCTCTCTTGATGCTTATTCAAGCTCTCTTTTGTTTCCAAGGTAAAACAACTATCCTAATGTCTTAAGACAATATTTATAACCTAGGGTTTGTAAGTGAGTTTAAACATGAAGCTTGAATGCTCATTGGTTTTACTTGTGTATTGATTAGAACATTGACAAGTAGCCAAGTCCTCTTGCCGGTTTCCAAACAAAGAAGAACAAAGGTGTTCAAGTAAAAATCTTGAAGAAAATATGTAAATGTGTTAACCTAATGTGGATTAAATGCATTAGGAAAAATGAGCTTAAGTTGTTCATTAAAACTACTTAAGGAGCTAATGGTAAATGAGTTAGTAAAATGCTCTCAAGGAGTTTATTAAGGGCAATATGAGGTGTTGAGTGTATTTGCAGGTTAAAGGTAATTACTATGTGGGAAATTCAGTGTTTAAGTTTAATGCAATTTAAAGGCCTAAGAGCCATGCTATTTAAGGACCTAAGTGTCAAGCAATTTAAGTTTATACACTATGTTGTGATGTAGTGTAGTTTAAGGATTTAGATGCGTGTAAAGAACACTCTTTGTGAAGATGAGTGTCTTGGATGGTTAAAGGATGAAAAAAACAATGTGTTTGTGTGTATTAAATGAATAAGGGTTCTTGGTTACATTAAGGTGAAAAATTATGTGTTTTGGTGTAAGAAGATTCAAGAGAAACTAAGTCAAAATTTGGTTAATGAACAAGGAGTTTTAGGTGTTCAAAGATGTTTGGTGACCTAGGTTGAACTAGGAATGATTAAGGTTTAAATTGGTGAAAGAAGGTGAAATAAGGTCTTCTTAGGTGTTAAAATGCCTTGGGTGTTATCTTGGAGGAATTAGGATGCAAATGAGAATTTTAAGGATACTTCAAGATCATGGTGAGTTGTGTTAAGGATTTATACCAGTTTTAGTACCAATGAGGAAGTAAGGTGTTGTAAGGAAGATGTGTGAAAATTGTGGAGAAGATTCTTGGAAGGACATAAAGTATTTTGGTGGGCTAAATAATGTGTGGGAACATGCTATAAACCTAAGGGGGAAATATTATAAGTGTTGAGCATTTTGGCAAGAAATGAGTAAGTGTTTAAGGGAGTAGAAAATAAGGTTCTTGCCACGTCCGAACTTCCGTCTAAACATGGACGTTCGGACATGCCCTGTTGCGCATAAGTTTCCTGAGCTTCGACCAGTGTCCGAACTACCGTCCAAATTCGGACGTTCGGACACACCTACCTCTATTCTCTGTTTTGGCCTCGAACAGTGTCCGAACATGGGAAGCTCGGACGCATGTTTGGACAGTCGTCAGTTACACCCTTTTGAGTCTCGAATAGTGTCCGAACTTGGGAAGTCCGGACACAAGTTTGGACAAGGCGCTATTTTGAACAAAAACTTTGTTTAAGTTTAGAAAATGATATCTAATGATGGGGATTGATAAGTAATGATGTTATGAGATTGTTAAGGACGTGTTAAGTGAGTTATAATGTCAATTTAGTGGGTGAAAAGTTGTATTAAAATATAAAAGTAAAACAAGTTAAAATGTGAAGTTATATAACTAGTTAACGGGAGTAAGTCATGAACTTTAAACTTTAAACAATCAAGTTACCCTGATGTTAACGAAAGTAAATGTAATGTTACCAGTTGTTCAAAGATGTTACAAGGAACATGTGATGGCACGTTAGAGTGAAACCCCGGTGACAGGTATGGTCTTCTTGCAACCTGTGTCCTACCGGATTACACCGGCTTGTATGCCAATGTGTTTTTCTGTATGTTTGCCACGCTATAAGATAAATCATGAAACGAGTTTACAGTCGTTATTGTTGTCGTGTGTTGCGTACCGATACCGGTAACCTCGAAAGCGCATGAAAGGCTAGTTAACCATTATTAGGTAAACATAAGAGAACGGTATCCGGTAATAACGTTTCCAATCTAAGGAGCGTTCTAACCACGGCTATGCGTGAGTTAGTTGTGTGAAGTTGTGTGTGACGTTGCTGTAAATGAATGACCCTCCTTTGTGTGATTAACTCAGTTGTAATACTGTATTGTGTGCTGATGTGATAGGTTCCACAGCGGAGTCTTTATCTGTGAATATATATATTATGGGGGGGTGAGGAATCTGGTAGTTCCGGTCGCGTGTTGTTTGGTAGATGTTGTATACAGTTTCTTCAGCTTCCTCTCAGTTGGTTGTCTTCCTTCATTGGTCTTCGATCACCCCTGAGTTTAACCAAGGCTCTTGACTCACGTCTGTTGGGGATTATGTATGTTGTTCGGGTCACTAAATCCGATCCATCTTTATGTTAAGTTATCCGTTCGTCTAACAGGACGGTAGCGAGTTATGTAAACGAGCTTAGCATGAGTTTGACAGCATCCTCTAGGCTCTCCCAGTGAACTAACTATGTTTGGGGCGGTTCCTGAAGAGATCCGTGCCCGTTATGTTATGTTATTGATGTACTGCAATGTTATTTGCGATGTGATGTTATGTGTCGTTTTAATGTGAAATATGTGGATCATGGATATGAATCCCAGTTTATAAAAGAGACGTTTATGGAAACCCGACTACTGGGTAAGTGTCGTCTATTAAGGAAATAGCTCCATTAAGGGAGAAACACTCTAGGGTCAAAGAACACAAGGAGTGATTTATTAGGTGTAGATGTGTTGTCTATATTTGTTGTGACCTCTGTTGTGGGTTGTAATGTGTTTTGTGTTATTGGAGTACATGCATGATTTAAATGTAATCAACCGCATGGTAAGACGACAAATAGTTGTGCGTGGCCCGGTAGCATGCGGGCTGCGGATTACCATACCATCAAAGGCGCTGAGCCCCTGGGGGGCCACCCTTTCTCTTCTTTTTCCTATTTCAGGTACAGGGAGCTGGAAGCCGTTCGAGAGTAGGACGGGGTAGTCGTTTGTACATGAGTAGTCATTTAAGTTGTATATGTACAGTATGTGTAGTAAGACCGAAATTGTTATCGGCATTAGTTTGTAAACACTCGGTACAGTTGGAAGGTATGAGTATGTTTTGTTGTTAATGGAAAGGGATAGTAATGTGTAGCCGCTCGGGAATCTAGTCCATCAGACCGATACAATGTATATGTAATAGCCTTGTTAGCCACGTGGGTGGTTAACGGCGTGTAACACCAACGAGTTAAGTAATGTGATGAAGTATATTTTCCACTGCAGTTTGTTGTTAAGTGTGTTGTCGTTGGATGGGGTGTTACAAAAAGTGGTATCAGAGCGAAGTATCGCTCTGATGACTAAATTACCGAGCTTAGGAAGTACCGAGTTAGGATTTTAGTACTTTGGGTTAAGGGTTGAGAGATAGCGTGAGAGATACGCTAGTTAGGTATTACCAGTGTGTACTGGAAACCTACAATATCCTTCCCGCCCTCCACAATCCCTGTTTATAACTTGGGAAAGAGCGCCAGAGAGAAGGAATTCCTCTCTTACTCGGGAAAACCCGATCTGGCTGTTATTAAACATCGCTGTAAGTAAGGAGGACCAGTTATACGGTAGATCCCGAAGAGTGGGAATCCCGGAGACGGTTTCTACCTGAATAATGTTAACCGCATTAACAGCGAAGAATGAAGAATTTGTGTATAAGAGAATAGAATTTCCGGCAACCTGGGTCGACATGCCGAGCAGTCGAGAATAACCAGCTTGCAACACACCAACCGTGCAACAGACAAGAAGGGGAAATAATGGAACCCGGGATGAGAGTCTACGGAACCACAGTTGTTAAATGATACACCAACGGTATACCAACCGACAAAGGAACTACAACGTAGTGCCCAAACAGAGACAAGTCTCAGTAACCACGACAAATGCGTGGAACGGGCTACGAAGAGGAAACAATACTAAGAAAAGGGGTCTCTAGAATGGGAAACACCCTAGTTAATGATTATCATGTGAAGACAGTGGGAAGTCTCCCAGAGGATTTATTGTCAGGACTGTAAGATCAAGTAAGGGCCAACAGGGCCACTGATAACAGTGCAGGTGAGAACAATACCGCAACCGGTGTGTGTTTAACCGAGAGCCAGTTAGCATGGCGCACTTGCCATAGCAAGTGCTGCTATAACAGGGCTGTTCGGGAAAATTTTTAACAAATACAAAGTACTTAGTAAAGTACGATGAAGTTAAGTGAGATCATCATGACCATGGAAGGGCTTGATAGCCTAACCTCTGTAATTGGAAATACACCAGTCAGCAGGAAGCTAGACTTGGTTAAGGCAAGAAAACGTTGTGAAACCACGAGAATTTTTCTTTCAAACTTAGAACCCTTTCCAAACCCTTTTTCAAAACCAAAGTTTTCTTCCAAACCAATACTTCTTTCAAACCTTCTTTTAAACCAAACCAGTAAACCCAAGGGTAGTTGATAAAGATACAACAGTGGATAAACTTTCCCTCGATTAAGTTCTGGAAGCACGGAATGCATGTTGTCATGGGACAATATAAGGGAGTTGACAACAGAATACTTCACCTAGGCGTGTGACGGACACTACGAGTGTACCAACTGAAATGTGGGACAACCGCACTCCGATAGGAGCTTGTGGGCCTGACAGACCTACTTATGGGTTAGTTGGGTAAGTAGCAATGTATCAGTATGGTACCCCACATATGTATACAAGTAGAGTCCAGAACACGGGAAGTAGTCGACTCCGTACTACGGTCAACAGTATAAGTCAATCAAGAGCTAAGGATTACCAAGAGTGGTTAAAGTAAAGGAACTCAGTTAAGTTAACGAAACTAAAGGAATTAGGGAATTCATTTCAAGGAAATGTTTAAGAGTCAGGAGGTGCGAAGTGCACTAACTATTATGTAAAGACATCGCATATGTCTAAGAATCTCGAGGGATAAACATGATAGCTGGAACGGTGACCCAGCCTATACATGACGAGGCAGATGCCTAATGTGGACATATTAATGTGCAACGAACGGGATGAAACTCCCAGAATGAGTACCTACACTACCAGGAAATGTTGATCTTCACAGAAGAAGATAATAAGCCAGTTAAGAACGTAAAGTGGCGAGGCTAACTAAATATACCAACAAGCGCGAGCCAGATGTAATAGCATAACTTAGCAACACCCAGAGCAATCCTTGAAGGGTGTTCGCATCAACGATAGTTGAACGAAATAACGTGACTGAAACACAAGGGTTGAAACTAACACCCAGTTTAGACATAAGTTGTCAGGAGACGGACTGACAATCCTAAGGGGCATCCCATGAAAGGAAACGTGATGCAACGACCTTGTCATGGAGCCCAATATGACGTCCAAACCATGTAATGTTGTATAGAGAAGTACATGTGTGTGACACCTACAATGAGCGCAGCTCAAGGCAATAAGGCTTATAAGCCACAAACAAGATATGTAATATAAATTTAATCGATTGTAAAAGTTCATGTTATATAAGTAAGTAAAGCGGATAACGAACCACTGCTAAAGAGTGAATATTGTGAAACCGCTGAAGCGGTAGTTATGTGAACCAAATTCAAGAATATGTTAAGGATGGACGATATTATTATTGCAAGAGAGTAGTTAGTTTAAAGTGAAGCACCGAGCTAAATAACGACGGCTTGTGACTCGAGTGATCAACGCTTAAGGAGCATTCAGTAGTCATCCAAATAAAGGACGAACCAAAATACGAGTGATGTAAGTATATGTGTGGAAGCTAATATGACAGTGAATACCATATAAGTTGATGTTATACAATGAGTAAGAGCACGGTGCCCAGCAAGCGACCGTTGTATAAGTGTTGTTAAATAATGATATGGCAGATAAGACCAGTTATGAATTAGGTTCAGTGGTGATGCAAGGTAAGTGATGATAAACAGACTGGGCAATAAGCCAGTGGTTGGTACTATGTGATAAGGAACTCAGTGTGGATTCCGTTGCTAATAAGAGATTTACTGTCAAGAGTTTACGCATCTGCACTTTGTATGACTGAGTGTTTTGGTATTGCATTTTAACAGTAATGATCGAGTGCGATGGATAGGATTCTGGAAATGTTAATTGTGGTGGAAACAGAAAGCGGCTTATAACGCCATAGTGACTGATGCATAGGAAATGCAAAGACGTACCAATGAAAGAGTACTTGTACAGGACCAAATGTGGAGGCATGATTAAGAACAAGTGACTACAGTAGCACTAAATACCAAATATCGGTATGGAATATACCTCAAGTGTGGGAAATAACAGAAAGAGCACTACACATTAGGTGGTAGCTCAATCTCAACTGACAGTAAGTCAGAAGGAAATAAGTCAATCATTGTGAAACACATAACAGTATACACAGTAAATTATTATGGAAGTGGATAGAAAGTGTATAACTCACCGAATTTGCGCACGGTCAGAGATACCACGCATCGGTTGAGAAACCGTTATTACCAAGATAAAGTGATAATTGGGGATGTACAATACAGTAAGAATAACGAATGGGCAAACTAAGCTCTACAGTTATCAGAGTTGCGCAGCAAAACTAGTGGGCCAGCGATTCAAGTGTTGAATGTGCATAGTGAACAGAGTGAATGGCTAATTATTAATGCCTACAAGCCTCACAGGCCAGAACCGAAACCAGTTAAGAGTTCAAGCAAACTACAAAGAGAATTCTTGGTTTAGGAACTAAACAGCCAATATGGTTAAGATCCTCTAATCAAAATGCATTGTATAATAGACCGCGTGGAAGTTAAAGTACTTCACGACGGCATAACGTTTTAAACCAATGATTCAGTGATTGATTATGTGGGCGTAATACCTTTTAAGGGGGGTAGAGCACAAAACCACTTAGTGTGTATTACCGTACAAGTGTACGTGACCTATATTGTGCATAGCACAAAATAATTGTTTTGATAATTGGTGTGTGTGTTGCGTAAACATACACATTCATTCATGGTTTAATTGTGGTAATTGCGCACAGAAGATGTGAATACCATTGTGATAAGTGTGTTTATTCGTTAACAGTGGTGTGTGATAGTACAAGTGTGGGGAGTAGAGAAACTCCGGGGGAACAAAAACCCCGACAGTGTATAAATGTGAAACTGTGTGTTGTATTTTGATAAAATATATGTGTATGCATACAATATAGTGATTCATGAAAAGGGTATGAAACCGACATAGAACCTAGTGAGAATAAGATTCCCTAGGTAACAGGATTAAAGTGAATGGAGATAATTGATAGACGGAGTTCTATCCTTTGGAGATGTAATGATTATGACTAAAGACTAAAAGATAGAAAATTGGAAATGGGTGTATTATTTGGTGCGTGAAAATGAAGTGGGAGGTGGAACTTGATTTGCATGTGATCAAGGGAAGCCGAACACAAATTGGGGTAGAAGGATAGTTCGACACTGATGTTGATCACATCAGGGTTGGATGATTCTTGAAGCTCCCTATAAGTGGTCGCAAATAACCACGCTAAGGAAAAGAAATAAATAACATAAGTTGGACTTGGAGTTGTATGCGTTTTCAAAAGGATTTTGAATTGATATTTATAAAACGTCGATAGATACCTTAAATTATGAAAATACTTTTACTAAACCTTAACAAAGATTAAGTGATTATTTTGATCTCCCAAAGGAACGGGGACAGGAGGTGTCCATCGCGACCGGGTTCTGCGGGATCACTGTGTATATAAAAGATATCTTTGATTGTTATACATGCTATGACATGTTGTGTGGTATGTGAAATAAATACTATTTTGACCTTGAGTCCTAATGTGGTTGAGTTCCGAAAGTTGTTATGTTACCTAGACCTATGGGTCTAAATGTTGTTATATTACCCAGACCTGAGAGTCTAAGGGTTGTTATGTGAGTACAATGTTGTTAAGATACTCGGACCGTTGAGTCCGAGGTTATCATGAGAGTATGTTATGTTATGTATGGATGTGAATATGTTGCCTGGACCGTCAAGTCTGAGGTTGTGATGTAAAGTATGTTTGGTTATGGAAGTTCTATTTTGTAAGTTATCCCCGTGTTCTAATCCAATGATTTGTGGGAAGTGTGAACTTCGAGGACAAAGTTCTTTTAAGAGGGGTAGATTGAAATACCCCAAACCTTGATATGTTGTTTAAACATTAAACTATGCTATTTAAAGGCTAAAAAGTGCCTTAGAAACATCAGTGAACAATTTAAACTATAGTAAAACACAATAAAGCACTAAGACATAGCTTGAGCAAAAACACGCTCTAAGCTTGAAGTGAACTTGGTTAGGGCCCAAAGACCCTACCAAGACTAAATAATATTCAATTATGATTTAATAAGGCTAATTAAGTCCTTAGGTAACCTTGGTAGACGATTAAAACCAAACAAAACACAAATAAAAACCTTAAAGTCAATATGGGCAAAATGTGCTCTAAGTGGGATAAATTTGTATAAGACCTAAAGGCATATATATACCTTAATTATGTGTTAATGAACATATTAAATCAATTACGAAAGAAAACCAAGCTGAAAACAAGTTAAAACACAAAATGTGCTTTAAGGAGCCTTAAAGCACATTTTTGAAAAATTGTCTTGTAAATGAGTTTTGAATGGATAAATGTCCATCATTACTCTTAATTAACATGTGTACTACTTAGATCACATTAGGAAGTCTAAATCAATGGGAAATCAAAACTTTCACAAATATCGCCTTAGTTTGTGAATAGTAACTAAATTTACTAGTTATAACATAAGTCAATATAAGTGACTTAGTTGGTCAACAAAGACCACCAAAGAGCCTAAACTGCTAAGGGGCCGGTTTTTCATGTGGACTCACCAACACTTGACCAATCAAATAAACAGGATAGTATAAAGCATAGTTACTATTTACTTTTAGCTAAAATATCTCCAAAAGCAAGCCATTCTTCTCATTCTCTTCATTCTCCTTGCTTCCCCACCGTCTCCAACCTCCCTTCTCCCTTCTCATTCTCGTTTTCTACAGCCCACAACAACTACTCCATCTTTGAATCCTTGTAACTCCTCTATATACCAAATCAAATTCTAAGACCATATTTGTCTTAGTTAGGCCAAGCTCTATACTTCTCTCTTTTCAAATCTTCAAGAACTCCATTTCGGTGCCATGGAGATTCACCATTGAAGGAGCTTGAGCTCATATTTTCATGCTTGTCATTCTCCTTTGCTTCAAGGTAAGGAAAATCAAAGAAAAACTCCATTCCCTCTTGTTTTTGTATGTGACCAAAAATCACCATTAATGGTGTCTTCTCTTGTTCTCTCCTTAGCTCCATTTCAATCTTCCAAGGGCTTGGTGGAGTCCTCTCTTGATGCTTATTCAAGCTCTCTTTTGTTTCCAAGGTAAAAAACCTCCTAATGTGTTAAGACAATGTATATAACCTAGGGTTGTAAGTGAGTTTAAACATGAGCTTGAATGCTCAGTTTTACTTGTGTATTGATGAGAACATTGACAAGTAGCCAAGTCCTCCTGCGGTTTCCAAACAAAGAAGAACAAAGGTGTTCAAGTAAAAATCTTAAAGAAAAGAGGTAAATGTATTAACCTAATGTGGTGTAAATGCATTAGGAAAAATGAGCTTAAGTTTTTCTTAAAACTACTTAACGACTAATGGTAAATGAGTTAGTAAAATGCTCTCAAGGAGTTTATTAAGGGCATATGAGGTGTTGAGTGTATTTGCAGGTTAAGGATTACTATGTGGGAAATTCAGTGTTAAGTTTAATGCAATTTAAGGCCTAAGAGCCATGCTATTTAAGGACCTAAGTGTCAAGAAATTTAAGTTTATACACTATGTTGTGATGTAGTGTAGTTAAGGATTTAGATGTGTGTAAAGAACACTCTTGTGAAGATGAGTGTCTTGGATGGTTAAAGGATGAAAAAAAACAATGTGTTTGTGTGTATTAAATGAATAGGGTTCTTGGTTACATTAAGGTGAAAAATTATGTGTTTTGGTGTAAGAAGATACAAAAGAAACTATGTCAAAATTTGGTTAATGAACAAGGAGTTTTAGGTGTTCAAAATGATGTTTGGTGACCTAGGTTGAACTAGGAATGATTAAGGTTTAAATTGCTGAAAGAAGGTGAAATAAGGTCTTCTTAGGTGTTAAAATGCCTTGGGTGTTATCTTGGAGGAATTAGGATGCAAATGAGAATTTTAAGGTTACTTCAAGATCATGGTGAGTTGTGTTAAGGATTTATACAAGTTTTAGTACCAATGAGGAATTAAGGTGTTGTAAGGAAGATGTGTGAAAATTGTGGACAAGATTCCTAGAAGGACATAAAGTATTTTGGTGGGCTAAATAATGTGTGGGAACATGCTATAAACCTAAGGGGGAAATATTATAAGTGTTGAGCATTTTGTCAAGTAATGAGTAAGTGTTTAAGGGAGTAGAAAATAAGGTTCTTGCCACGTCCGAACTTCCGTCCAAACATGGACGTTCGGACATGCCCTGTTGCGCGTAAGTTTCCTGAGCTTCGACCAGTGTCCGAACTACCGTCCAAATTTGGACGTTCGGACACACCTACCTCTATTCTCTGTTTTGGCCTCGAACAGTGTCCGAACTTGGGAAGCTCGGACGCATGTTTGGACAGTCGTTAGTTACACCCTTTTGAGTCTCGAACAGTGTCCGAACTTGGGAAGTCCGGACACAAGTTTGGACAAGGCGCTGTTTTGACCAAAAACTTTGTTTAAGGTTAGAAAATGATATCTAATGATGGGGATTGATAAGTAATGATGTTATGATATTGTTAAGGACGTGTTAAGTGAGTTATAATGACAATTTAGTGGGTGAAAAGTTGTATTAAAATATAAAAGTAAAACAAGTTAAAATGTGAAGTTATATAACTAGTTAACGGGAGTAAGTCATGAACTTTAAACTTTAAACAATCAACTTACCCTGATGTTAACGAAAGTAAATGTAATGTTACCAGTTGTTCAAAGATGTTATAGGAACATGTGATGGCACGTTAGAGTGAAACCCCGGTGACAGGTATGGTCTTCTTGCAACCTGTGTCCTACCGGATTACACCGGCTTGTATGCCAATGTGTTTTTCTGTATGTTTGCCACGCTATAAGATAAATCATGAAATGAGTTTACAGTCGTTATTGTTGTCGTGTGTTGCGTACCGATACCGGTAACCTCGAAAGCGCATGAAAGGCTAGTTAACCATTATTAGGTAAACGTAAGAGAACGGTATCCGGTAATAACGTTTCCAATATAAGGAGCGTTCTAACCACGGCTATGCGTGAGTTAGTTGTGTGAAGTTGTGTGTGACGTTGCTGTAAATGTATGACCCTCCTTTGTGTGATTAACTCAGTTGTAATACTGTATTGTGTGCTGATGTGATAGGTTCCACAGCGGAGTCTTTATCTGTGAATATATATATTATGGGGGGGTGAGGAATCCGGTAGTTCCGGTCGCGCGTTGTTTGGTAGTTGTTGTATACAGTTTCTTCAGCTTCCTCTCAGTTGGTTGTCTTCCTTCATTGGTCTTCGATCACCCCTGAGTTTAACCAAGGCTCTTGACTCACGTCTGTTGGGGATTATGTATGTTGTGTTCGGGTCACTAAATCCAATCCATCTTTATGTTAAGTTATCCGTTCGTCTAACAGGACGGTAGCGAGTTATGTAAACGAGCTTAGCATGAGTTTGACAGCATCCTCTAGGCTCTCCCAGTGAACTAACTATGTTTGGGGCGGTTCCTAAAGATCCGTGCCCGTTATGTTATGTGTTATTGATGTACTGCAATGTTATTTGCGATGTGATGTTATGTGTCGTTTTAATGTGAAATATGTGGATCATGGATATGAATCCCAGTTTATAAAAGAGATGTTTATGGAAACCCGACTAGTGGGTAAGTGTCGTCTATTAAGGAAATAACTCCATTAAGGGAGAAACACTCTAGGGTCAAAGAACACAAGGAGTGATTTATTAGGTGTAGTTGTGTGTCTATATTGTTGTGACCTCTGTTGTGGGTTGTAATGTGTTTTGTGTTATTGGAGTACATGCATGATTTAAATGTAATCAACCGCATGCTAAGACGACAAATAGTTGTGCGTGGCCCGGTAGCATGCGGGCTGCGGGATTACCATACCAGCAAAGGTGCTGATCCCCTGGGGGGCCACCCTTTCTCTTCTTTTTCCTATTTCAGGTACAGGGAGCTGGAAGCCGTTCAAGAGTAGGACGGGGTAGTCGTTTGTACATGAGTAGTCATTTAAGTTGTATATGTACAGTAGGTGTAGTAAGACCAAAATTGTTATCGGCATTAGTTTGTAAACACTCAGTACAGTTGGAAGGTATGTGTATGTTTTGTTGTTATTGGAAAGGGATAGTAATGTGTAGCCGCTCGGGAATCTAGTCCATCAGACTGATACAATGTATATGTAATAGCCTTGTTAACCATGTGGGTGGTTAACGGCGTATAACACCAACGCGTTAAGTAATGTGATGAAGTATATTTTCCACTGCAGTTTGTTGTTAAGTGTGAGGTCGTTGGATGGGGTGTTACATCATATGCTTTTCTTTTGGCCTAAAACTTCTTTGCGGCCCAGAATTTTAGCTCAGGTCACTTTTGTTTTCCAACAGATAAGCCCAAATCTCAAGTATGGCAGAGGGAGGAAATCCAATAAACATGGATGCCCAGTTAGCCGAAGAATTCAATGGGATGCTGAAAAAGATTGAGCGCATGGCGAGGGCCAACAAGCCAGCCGGTTTTGACTACTTTTCTACTGGATATATCCCAAGGTTGATCTCCCTCCAAGGTTGAAATTGCCAACACTTCCTCTATACAAAGGTTCCTCCGACCCACAACTTCATTTGGCAATGTTCGATAGGGAAATGTCCATCCTTTCGTTAAACGACATGCAGAAGGCCAAGGTATTTGCTCACTATCTTTATGAGACCCCTCAACATTGGTACATAACTCAAAGGATAAATACCAAGACCTACGATGAGGTATGTGAAGCTTTTCTGCATCATTTTGACTACGCTAGAAGTTTTGGAGTCACCAGGGCTGATCTTGCAAGCACACAACAAACAAAGGTGAATCAATGTCTGATTTTGTTAAGCGTTGGAGGATGAAGCAGCCGCAATGCTCACACAGATGGACGAACAAGAGCAAATCCAATGGTAATTAAAATATGCAGAAGCGATACAGTGACGAGCTGAAATTCACATACTTTCCTAGCTTCAACATGCTGATGGGACAAGTTGATGTCCTAGAAGAAATGATTCACCAAGGGGAGTTAAAACTTGGGAACTCAAAAAACACCAGGAATGGCTCGAGGACAGCAGCTTGTATCCAAAGTGGCACCCGAAAGAGAACTAGGCAGCATGAGGTAAACACCGTTCGACAGATAAAAGGACCAGGACAAATCGTTGGGGCAATGGAATCATCCCGAAAGAGCTCCCGTTAGAGAAAGTTCACAAACATCGGTCAACCATTGAGCCAGGCTTTTGAAAGACTTCAGGAACGAAACATGTTGCAACCTCTCACCCCTCGACAAAGGGACCCTCAAAAAGGAAGGAATCTGAACCAATATTGTCAGTATCACCAGCTTCCCGGTCATGACACCGACAACTACAAAATTCTGAAGTAGCACGTCCAAGATCTTATCAATCACGGTTTTCAACTCCCCGAGTAGGAATCCGATGTCAAGCACCATCAGAGAATGCTATCTTCAAGTGTTTTCTCCGATTTCTTCTCTTTACTAGTCATTTTTATGTTTTTCCAATGTTTGTAGTAGTTAGTTTCCTTTATCATTTTCGGTAGTTTCTTTAAGTCTGTAATTTCCAACATTATCTCATGATTCATGAATAAAATCATAGTTCTATTTTCACAATTCCTGTACACCATTTTTCATTCATCGAAAAAAAAAAAAAATGCTTTTCAGGGAAAAGGATCACGGAGTAATCATTTCCCGACTATGGAACGGAGCGATTTATCTCTTGTTTCTAAAAGTTGAACATGCCACGCTAAGCATCACAACTCACCCCAAAACATCCAAAACAACCCGCGAAGCGGTTCCAAATCCACATCTTTCAAATTGTTGTCATAAACCTCAAATCAATACTGGGGGCAATCTGAGTTGAAGTTCGTCATCTTTCATCTTTCATTTAAATGTGCGAATGAGTTTCCAAGTGAAAATCTCGCGAGAGTGTCTTGAGTGAAAAAACCATGAGCGAACGAGCGTGTCATTTTTACACGACTCCGGTGAGACCACATTCAAAGGTGAGGTAAACGGTATAACTCCAACCGAAGGAGATAATTTGTAAATTTACTCTTAGACCGTGAAAAGTAATAAAGGACGGATACACAACTATCAGGAATGACGAAGCACCTAGGTACAGCACCACATAGCCAAAAGCTTGTAAACCCTATCATTAAACCCTAGGAACCCCCGTTGAGCCTTTCGTATATCCTTTTTCGATATTATGAGCTCCACAAAATAACCCTGCCAATGATGAATGTCCGACCCGATGACCAAAGGAAGCGAGGAGCCCGACTCTCAGATAACATTCTCATTAGTCCAAAGATAACATTCACATCAAAACAGCTCTTGAAGCCCAAAACCGGGAAACACAAGAACCCCGAAGGCAAAGCCAAGAAAGGATAAAACAAAAGGCAAACCCGATGTGCCTCAAAGAAATCCAAATGACGAAAAGAGAAATGGTGTAAAGGACAACTTCAAAAGTGCAGATCCAGAAGCTCGAAAGCAACGTGAACACGAAGCAGCTAGACGACTTCAAGACAAGATGATTCCGGGAGAAGACACAAGGTGCAACTTTGGTCACCCATATAGCTCCACATACCTCAAATATCCCTCCATGGTTCTGTTGTCTTTCATCACACCCCATGGCCACGTTATAAGCCTCAAAGACTTCCGACTTGGTAGTTGTGTATCCAATCACGTGAAAGTAACAGATCGAATGCGTAAATTCATCAAATATCAAATTCAATGGTCTAGAAGTTGTGACCGTAAGTGAGAAACGAGTGTAAACACCAAACACGTCGAGTGTAGATTAGGAAGCACCAAATCAGAACATAAGCCTTGACCCTGTGAGGACGAGATTGTTCGCACGTTTGATCAAAGAAAATACTGGGGGCAATCGATCAGAACGATCGATTGCCATGAACTCTAGCTCATATTGTCTCAAGGGAAATACTGGGGGCAATTGTTGGTTCCAACAATTGCTATGACAACACCAATTGGAACCCAAAGCTCAAACATCACCACCACCATCCCACCACAGTCACACATAAGCCCTTACCACCACATCAAACACCTCAGGCCCACATAAGCCCTTACCTTCACTTCATACACCACACAGGCCCACATAAGCCCTTACCTCCACACCTCCACTACACAGGCCCACATAAGCCCTTACCTTCACATCATACACCATACCTCACCGACGGCATGCTCATCTCATAGGAGATAAATTATAAATCTGAAGTCTATAGTTAGAAAATGATAATTTCACTTTCCTTTTCACTAAACATAATTTTCTTCAAACACTGCCACGTTTGGCCCCTCTTTCAACAATTTCTTGTCTTGAACAACTTTCCTTTAAACACTTCGGTTTCGTAAACTTCATCATGACCACATTTGGCACACTTTCTAGCAATGTCTTGCTTTGGACAATTTTTGACCCTTAACATTGCCATGTTTGGCACATTTTCCAACAATTTCTTGTTTTGGACAAGTTTCCTACATACACTTTGATTGTATTTTGACATACACATCATCGTTGCCACGTTTGGCATTTTCATAATCAACTTTCATCATGATCATTTGCATAAAGTTTACCTTGCATCCGTCCGTACGAAACTATTCATCATAGACCAGGGATACAGATTCTCACCCCGAAGATACAGATTCTTCAGAGATACAAATTCTCACCCAATCAGAGATACAAATCCTCAGCCGAAGATATAGATTCTTCAGGGATACAGATTCTTAGCCGATGGTACAGATTCTCCAGGGATATAGATTCTCAGCCGAAGGTACAGATTCTTCAGGGATACAGATTCTCAGCCAAAGATACAGACTCTTCAGAGATGCAGATTCTCAGCCAAAGATTCAGATTCACCAGAATAGATGAACTCAACCTCAGGCTCGTCATGAACCCAATTTCCTACCATTCCACTTAGGAACCCATAGGTCCTACTTTACATTCGTCAATTTAGGCACACATCACATCAATCTCATTACATCTCTTTTCATTTTTAGGTTCCCGACACCTTATAATGCTCGGCGTATCCCATTCAACTTCCGGTTCCCGACACCTTATAATGCTCGGCGTATTCCATTCTATCTCAGGTTCCCGACACCTTACAATGCTCGGTGTGTCCCATTCAATCTCAGGTTCCCGACACCTTATAATGCTCGGTGTATCCCATTCAATCTCTGGTTCCCGACACCTTATAATGCTCGGCGTATTCCATTCAACTTCAGGTTCCCGACACCTTATAATGCTCGGCGTATTCCATTCAACTTCAGGTTCCCGACACCTTATAATGCTCGGCGTATTCCATTCAACTTCAGGTTCCCGACACCTTATAATGCTCGGCGTATTCCATTCAACTTCAGGTTCCCGACACCTTATAATGCTCGGCGTATTTCATTCGCTTTCAGGTTCCCAACACCTTAGAATGCTCGGCGTACTTCATTCCTTTTAAGGTAGTCAACGCCTTAGAATAGCTTGACATCATTTCATTCATTATAGGTAGTCAACGCCTTAGAATAGCTTGACATCATATCATCCTCATAGGTAGTCAACGCCTTAGAATCGCTTGACATCCCTTCCACTTTACTCATAGGTAGTCAGCGCCTTAGAACAGCTCGACACAACTTGTCCGATTTCAATTGCATGTAGGGTCTTTTAAGATCCAAAATTTTGGGGTATCACTCATCAACTAGCTTCTCATTTCCATTAAAAAGTCTAGTTGACGGGGGGCAATCTGTTATACCCAAAATTTTAACCCCCCCGGAAGAGAGTCTCTACTAATAGGCTAGTTTGGTCAAGTAGTGAGGATTCCCAGTTCGGTCGGCACATTTCAGAGTACTAGGGACAACTTAGTCATCTCCAGGGGCATTTTCACAATTGTTCAAGGCTCCTAAGCCCCCTATAGGCTTTCTCTCTTCACCAAAGAAGGGTCAAATCAATTTAAAATGCTTTGAAATTTTAAACCATGATAGATGACCACATTTTGGGCATAATGGCGTTGGAATTTTGATTTTTCGAATTTCCAATAATTTTCTAGCAATTTCTGATTGAATCTGACGAGAAATTGAATTTAAAAATATTCCAATATCCAAAAAATTCAATTCCACTTTAGAAAAATCAGAAATAGCATCCTTTATCCATGTTTAAAATTTCATAGTCAAATTCCTTTTGGAAGCCCTTAAGCTAAAACGTCGGTAAATCTCGGTTTTTACCGGATTTTTCTATCTTTAAGGAAGCCTATATAAGGAACCTTATCCCATGATCAAATCAGACCCTCAAGAACCCTAAGCAACCAGAAAACCTAGCCGTCTCAAGTCCCCCACGTTTTTACACATACAAGCACCAAAATCACATCAAAAATCCCCCGAAATCACCACCTAAACACACTTTTCAACTCCTAACACATCAACAATCATCAAACATCAACCAAACCACCTCCAAAACGTGAAGAACACCTTCAACAATCAACAACCAGAAGCTCGGGTCGAACTCAATTCAGAACCGGCATCAACGAAGCACCAAAAGATCCCCGATGTGAAGAGTCTCTTTAAATCCGAAGGTAAAACAGGTTGAAATCATGCTTTTTGACTTTGTTCAACTTTAACTACTCTGTGTTAAAATTTGGAGTTGAATTGACTTTTTACCGCTTCTGAATTAGTGTTTGTTTTCGCTTTCAGCCCAATAACTTGTTTGCTAAGTTTCGTGTTTAATTCGAATTCAAATTGTAAACTTTCGATCACTAACGTATTGTATACCTTTCAGGCTACACGTGCATATTTTTTTAGCCGAAAACACCTTCGGGAACCACCAGAAAACCCCTGTCCGTGGGTGGTCCGTGACCTCGGACCTATGGTCCGGGACCACGGACGGGTTGTCCGTGGCCACGGACACCCACGGACGGCGGCGGGATTTTAAGTTTCAAAATTTAGGTTTTGCTAAACTATGTCCTGGCCCACGGACATCCCGTCCGTGGCCCCGGACTTTTCAAAATTGCGTTTTCTGTTTAATTCGACTTTTTTTTGTAAAACTAGGTTAACTGGGGTCCGTGGTACCGGACATTAGGTCCGTGGCTACGGACGGAAACAAAATTTGACCTAATTCTGCCTCCGAAACCCTAGTTTAGGTATTTTTAATTTCCACTTTAGTTTTCTGTCAAAAAATGCTAAAAAACACAAAAAAACAGAAGCTCGCGCACTTAGGTTAAAACGACTCGTAACAAGCCGTAATTAAACCAAGTAGAGGAAAAGCGACATAGGCAGGGTGATGAAAGTAATTTGAACCCTAATTAAGTCGAATATCAAGCCCCCGAACCCGAACTCTCCTTTCCTAATTTGATCTAGGTTAAAATTAGGTGGCGACTCACAATAGGTTCCAGTGAGCTAGCTTAGGTTTTAATAATTATTGTTGTATGACATAGTTATTAATCTTAGGTTATAAGTGGACCTAAAACCCGATTAGATCCTAATCAACTTTAACAAGTAAATAACAAATAATAAAGCAAGTTACTATTTGCTTTACTACTTAATATCTTCCAAAAGCAAACTTATCTTCATTCTCTCATTTCCCTTGCTTTCCCACGTCTTCTACCTTCCTTCTCCCTCTCTTTCACAGTGATGCTACAGCAACAACATCAACCTCCATCTTTCATTGCCATTATCTCCTAGCTCACTTTGCCAAATCAAAAACAAAGACCACCATTCTCTTTGTCTTGCCAAGCTCTTCAATCCTATCCTTTCAAAACTCCAAGAGCTCCATTTCGGTGCCAAGAGGAATCTCCATGGGAGGAGCTTGAGCTAATCTTTTCACATATTATTGTTCTCCTTTGCTTCTAGGTACGGAAACTCAAAGAAAAATATCATTTCCTTCATGTTTTAGTGATGTCCGATAATCACCATTAATGGTCCCTTTACCTTGCTTGTTCTTTCTTGTTTCCTCTCTTGCTACATATCCAAACTCTCTTTCATATCCAAGGTAAAACAATTATCTAAATGTTCTAAGACAATATATGTATCTAGGGTTTACAATGAGATGAAGCATAAAGCTTGTGTACTCATTTCATTATGTGTATATTGTTTAGAAGTTGACAAGCAATCAAACATCCTTACCGATTTTAATCAAGGAAACAAGAAAGAAGTTTGTGAGGAAAGAGGCAAATGTGCTAACCTAATGTAGTTTAATGTCTTAGGAGAAATGATCTTATATTGCTTATTTAAAACTACCTAAGGAGCCAATGGTGAATGACTTAGTAATGTTCTCAAGGAGACTAGTAAAAGGACATATGTGTTGTTGTATGTATTTGCAGGTCAAAGGCAAATATAATGTGGGAAATTCAGTGTTTATGGTTTATGCTATTTAAGGGCCTAAGTGCCAAGCAATTTAAATTATGCACTATATTGTGATGTAGTGTTAAATGAGTGATGTTTTGTGTACAAGAATGTTCTTGATGGATTTTAGTGTTCTTGGATGTTTAATGGTGAAAACTATGTGCTTTGGTGTAGCAAGATGTTAGTAGAACCCATGTCAAAATTAGGTAATATATAAGAAGTTTTAAGTGTCTAAATGAGTTTAGGTGAACTAGGAAGTGTTAGAAGTGACTAGGTATATTACTAGGGAAAGAAAGTGTATTAAGGTGTTTTTAGAGTGTAAAAAGAACTTAGGCATTATCTTAGAGATTGTAGAAATCAAATGAGTGTTTGGAATGCACCAAAGTCATTTTGGAGTGTGTAGAGATTTAGGCAAATTTTGGTAAATAAGGAGAAAGTCTAAACTTGTAAAGGGATTTCAAGAATGACATAAGGAAATTTGGTTTGTAAGAAAAGATGCTTGGAAGATGATGTTTAATGGAGAGGAAAATACTTTGGCATAATGGTTATTGTAGGCATGAAACACCACTTGGAAATCTAAGGAGAAAACATTATAAGTGTAAGGAGTTTTGATAAGAATTGAACAAGTGTTTAAGAGTGTAGAAAATGAACTTCCTACACGTCCGAACTTCCATCCGAATTTGGAAGTCCGGACGTGCCCTGTTGCGTTTAGGTTTTCTGAATCTCGGCCACTGTCCGAACTTCTGTCCGACCCTTGAAGTTCGGACACCGCCATCGCTTTTCTCTGATTTTTCCTTGACCTATGTCCGAACTTAGGAAGATCGGACACAAGTTCAAACATACGTCTGGGTTCACCCTCTGAGTTTCGACTTGCGTCCGAACTTGGGAAGCTCGGACACAAGTTCGGACAGGCCACAGTGTTGGCCAAAAATGTTGGTTAAGGCTAGAAAACGATGTCTAAAAATGGTGATTAGTTAGTAATGATGATGTGAGGCTGTCTAAGACATGTTAGGTGAGTTATAATGGCAAAAAAGGGTGAAAAGTTATAACAAGTGTGAAAATAAAATAACTAGTTATGTGAAGTAATAAGTTAACAACGAACTAGTGCGTTAATTAACCAACGTTACTAAATGTGTATAGGATTCTCCAACGGTGGAAACCAGTCGTAGCAAGTACCAAGGTATGGTTTTCTTGTAGTCTGTTGCCTACCGGTTTACACCGGCTTGTGTGTTTTTTGTTTTTCTGTGTGTTTATGACCTTGTAAGACTTAAGTCATGTAATGTGTTTACAAATGTTAAATATTATTGTGATGTTAAGTGTGACTCATTTCCCTTGTGTGTGTCTAACAAGACTTAACCACTTGTATGTGATTGTTTGTTGAGTTCGAAGTTGAACTTCTAACAAGTGCTAACTGGGGAGTGAGGAGTCCGGTAGTTCCGGCCACGCGTGTGAGTATGGGAGTCGATGTCATAACCGATTCAATTCTCTTTGTATGTTATGGTTGTTTTCCATTTTGGTTTTCAACTCTCCCTTTAGCTTTTCCAAGGCTATTTTACTGACTCACGTCGGGCCACAGGGGCATACTATGTTTTGTTCGGTGTGCTTGGATCACTATATCCGAGGCATCTTGTGTTAAGTTATTCGTTCAATCTAACAGGACAGTAACGTGTTATGTAACGAGCTTAGCATGAGTTTGGCAACATTCTCTAGGCTCTCCATGGGAACTAATTGTGTTGGTTCGTTTCCTAAATGGAATTGTTCTTGTATGTTGTGTTGATGTTGTTATGCAATATTCTTGCTATGATATATATGTTGTATGTTTAAAATGAATGCCATGTCATCATGACAATTAGTTACGCGTATCCCGGTAGTCGATGGGATGCGCATTAATCATACCAGCCAAGGGTTGCTGACCCCCTCGGGGGCTCCATATTTTTACTGCAGGATGAGGGTCGAGGAAGCAGAATGGCTATAGATTCTAGGCTGCAGAAATACTTTTGGTTATTTTGGATGTTGAGCCCGGGATGCGCCTGTGCTCCCGTGGCGTTATATTTTGGTACCGTTTGTATTACAGTGACGGTCGTTTACAGTTGACAGTGGAGTTCATGTGTACAGTTTACAGTGACGGTTTGTATTAGATACTCGGTATGTTGGTAATGTATATATGTATGGATGTTAGTACCTAATGCTCGGGAGTCTGATCATCAGACCGGTACGCTTGTATTTATTCTGCCTTGTTAACCACGTGGGTGGTTAACGGCGCTGTAGCACCGAACCGTTTAGTTATTGTTTAGTTGTTATTTCCGCTGCGATTACGATTATTTTTAAGTGTGTAGTAGGCGTGTTACAAAAAGTGGTATCAGAGCGAAGTATCACTCTGATGGCTAGAATACCGAGCTTAGGGATATACCGAGTTAGGAAACCTAACCACAGTTACCTAAGAAAACAGTTATGAGAAGGTTAACCACTAACTAAGTGTGGAGATACCTTGTTGTCGGGAAAATGTTACAACCGTTGGACCGATAAGTGTGCAAGCACAATGCTAATGAATGTTCGTGTGAATTCAAATGTCAGGTAGACCACGAGGTCGAGGCCGCGGGTACGGCATAGGTGATACTTGGAACCAGGGAGAGAACCCTACGGCGCAAGTTATGGCCGACGCTGTTGCGGCCGCCGTAGCCCAGATGGTCCCACAGTTGGTAGCTGCGACGCAGCAGCAGCAAGGCGGTGTGGGTCAACAAGGGCCACAACCGCAACCACAGCCGCGCGAGACCAATTGGGTCAAGGCGTTGGCGGATTTGAGACCCCCGTCATGCAGTGGGGAGACCGACCCTGGTAAGTTGGAGGCGTACATCTCCGAGATGGAGACCGCCTACGAGACCTTGAATGTGCTCGAGGAGGTCAAGGTCTGTCTTGCCACTTACTACTTGAAGGGATCGGCTCAGAGTTGGTGGAAACTGGTAAGGGAGGGCAGAGTTGGTGATCCTACTTTCCAGTGGAGGGAGTACACGGCCCTGCTGCGAGCCAAGTACTACCTGATCCATGTGCAAGAGGCCAAGCGCCTAGAGCTCGACAATTTGAGACAAGGGAATAAGATGACGGTTGATGAGTACTACTCCGCTTTCATCGGACTTATCCACCTGCTACCAGAAATGGGTTACTCAGACCGGATTCTGGTGAACCGTTTTTACAACGGCCTCAGCTACCGCCTACGCTATGGTATGGGGCCGAGCGGATATACTACTTTGCAGGTAACGGAACCACAATGTGATGTGAATAAGTATGTGCAGTGTGTTAATGTAATTATGAGTTTGATTTGTGGGGCATAACTAATACCCTAAATAAAGGAGTGCTATCATGCCGCTGTTATTGTTGAGATCACCGTCCGTCTGAGGGACGAGGAGAATGCGCTTTAGCGCAAGGCCACGAGCGAGGGTCTAGGCACGCAAGGGCACAGGGGAGGAAAGAAGAAAAAGCCATACCCCCAGTCCCAGAAAGGACAACAACAGGGTGGCAAAGGCCAAGTCCAGACCACCACTGCTGAGGAGCCTCTGCAGCTCACCTATGCATATGGGCCAAGCCCTTACGCTCTTACCCGCCCAAGGCAGCTAGCACGGGCTCTGGATCCGATCGCCACTACTACTGCATGTGGTGCAAAGGAGACCACCCCGGCAAGGACTGCAAGGGAGATGATGTGAAGTGCTGATACTGCAAAAAGATGGGGCATCGTGACTACGAATGCTTCCAGAACCCGAATGGCAGAGACTACAGGTCTAAGGGGCAGTGGAAGGGTAAGGCCACCGTGACCACCGATGGCCCGAAGATGGCGAACCAGCCACCCCCAGATCAGAGGTACACAGATTCCCAGAAGGGGAAGGGGTCGGGATCCGGCAAGGCCGCCCTGAATGTGGTGGACCGGTCTGAGGCACCAGGGCCCTCTTCTAGACCAGGTACCGCCTAAACCGTTGAATGAAATAAGTGATTGCATACCGCATTTCATGCATGTGTGTTAGTGAGTCTAAGTGTACTGCCATATGAGTAAAGAATTAAAGTATAATGTGAAAGTCACCTAAAATAGGTAATTTGGAAATCTAGGAACCTTCAATATTTGTTATCCAATCCCACCCACACCAAACCCTGAAGAGACCACCATCAACATCACCGACTTCCAATGGAGCAATGTCAGGTCATCAAACCAGGTATGGTACTTTTAAATGGATACCTGACACCGGAAGCACAAATCCACATTATCCGACGATGCGATAAACTAGGAGCAGCACCTGGAGGTTTCTACACGCCCGAATACCCGAGCGGATCGAAGATGAAATTGAAGATGATGTGCATGGGTAAGGACTGGAATCCTTACGCCAAGACATATCAAGATGTGCGAGCTGAAGACGGAGCAACTATACCGATGATACCTGAGGAGTTCCTTGCGGTCGTTAACCACACCGTGGGAATTGCTCAGCAAGTTGAATCAGATTCAATACCAAGTGTTAAAGCAGATTTATGTATTGTGAACTACTACCAGAAAGGTGGACGGTTAGGTTTACACCAAGATAAGGACGAGTCACCCGAGTCTCTAAGTAATGGAGTACCCGTGGTGTCTTGGTCTATTGGTGATACCGCAGTGTTTGTGTACGGCGAGCAGAAGCGTACTGATCTCGCAAGGAAGCTAGTGTTGAAATCAGGAGATGTGTTAATCATGGGTGGGCAGTCAAGGATGCTATATCATGGCATCAAGAATATCAAACTGAATACCGCACCATCGGCAGTAATCAATGCCACACACATGAAACCCGGACGTTCGAATTTGACCTTCAGACAGTTTTAAAGCCTTGTGTAATTATGTAACGTGTTAAACCATGTATGTTAAGGATGTTGTATGTGTTAGTTGTGTCACAATGTAAACCAACTTGTGGTGTAAAGAGTGTGTTAATGAATAAAGTGGAGTTGTTTGAAGTATGTCAACCGTGTTATTACCAAATACTTATTAGTTTGCCAATGAATTAGGCTGTGTACTCGGAACGGGAGGTATACTGAGTGTCTGCAATGAGGCAGAAGCCGGCAAGGGCGGCACAATCCTCACCGGTACCTTCCCAGTCAATGGCGTGGACGCTTCGATCTTGTTCGACTCCGGAGCCTCACATACATTTATTTCGCTATCTTTTGTGAAGAGGCTGGGGTTAGACGGTGAAGAGATGCCTGACTTTCTAGTCACTCTCCCGTCGAAAGAGCGGATCAGGTGTACCCGCTACCACCGAGATGTTGTTGTACGAATCAGAGATGAAGAGTTTCCGATCGACTTGATAGAGTTCGAGGGACTTGGTTTTGATGTGATTATCGGGATGAACTGGTTGGAGCGGTACAAGGGCAGAATCCTATGTGCCGAGCACCGTCTGCTTCTTCGGAGTCCGTCTGGGGTTACCATATCATACCGCTAGAGGCCCAGGGAGCCTTCGACTCAGATCATCACCTCCATGGCCATGTATCGTGAGTTACGATGAGGGAATGATGTATGCCTCTGCTATGTCCAGGACATAGAGAGAGACCCAGAGTTTAGCCCAGATGTGCCGGTAGTGTCGAAGTTTCTTGATGTATTTCCTAAGGAACTGCCGGGCATGCCGCCAGCACGGGAAGTTGAGTTTGAGATTGATTTGGTTCCGGGCACCGGACCAATTGCGAAGGCGCCCTATCGTATGGCTCCAGCAGAGATGACAGAGCTCAAGGAGCAGCTGAGAGACCTACTCGACAAGGGATTTATCCGCCCGAGTGTTTCACCATGGGGAGCGCCGGTTCTCTTCGTGAAGAAGAAGGACGGTAGTCTCCGCCTGTGTATTGACTATCGACAACTGAATGCAGTTACGGTGAAGAACCATTATCCTTTACCACGCATCGACGACTTGTTTGATCAGTTGAGAGGAGCATCAGTATTCTCCAAGATAGATCTACGATCCGGATACCATCAGATTGCCATCCGTGAGAGTGACATTGAGAAGACCGCATTCAGAACCAGATATGGACATTATGAGTTTACGGTTATGCCGTTTGGTTTATCCAATGCACCAGCCAAGTTCATGGACTTAATGAACCGCTTGTTCCAAGATCAGTTGGACAAGTCAGTGGTAGTCTTCATTGACGATATACTTGTGTATTCGAAATCCAAGGGTGAGCACGAAAGCCACCTAAGAAGTGTGTTGCAGACATTGAGAAAGATCAGTTGTATGCGAAATTTTCAAAGTGTGAGTTTTGGTTGAACCAAGTATCTTTCCTTGGACTTGTGAATTCTGAGGCCGAGATCGCTGTTGATCCGGCAAAGATTGATGCAGTGCGCACCTGGCCTAGGCCGAAGACAGTTACGACATACGGAGCTTCCTCGGTCTGGCAGGATATTACAGGAGGTTTGTGAAGGACTTCTCCAGTGTCTCGAAGCCGATGACTTCCTTAATGAAGAAGGATGCACCATTCGAGTGAATCCCATTGTTCTACGACTTTGATTCACCCCGGAGCTTCAAAAATGTATAAGGGTATGAAACATTATTTTTGGTGGACTGGAATGAAAAAGGATGTGAACGATTATGTGTTGAGGTGTCTCACTTGTCAGAAGGTCAAGTTTGAGCACCGACGGCCTGGTGGTATGGTACAGCCAATACCAGTGCCTGAGTGGAAGTTCCATGACATTTCTATGGACTTCGTAGTAGGGCTTCCGCTTACAAGGGGAGGTCTGAATATGATTTGGGTTGTTGTTGACCGACTGACCAAGGTGGCCCGATTCATTCCGATGAAGGACACTTGGAAAGTGGCAAGACTTGTAGAGCTCTTTGATAGAGAGATTGTTCGGCACCATGGAGTACCGAAGACTATCATGTCTGATAGGGATACCAGATTCCTCTCGAGGTACTGGAAATCCACACGGGAAGCGCTTGGTACCGAGCTGAAGCTAAGTACAGCGTTCCACCCTCAGACAGATGGTCAGAGTGAGCGCACCATCCAGACACTCGAGGATATGTTACGTGCATGTGCACTTGATTTTCAGACAGCTGGATTGACAAGTTACATCTGATTGAGTTTAGTTACAACAACAGTTACCATGCTTCGATCAAGATGTCTCCCTTCCAGGCTTTGTACGGTAGACCATGCCGCACGCCATTATGCTGGGATGAGTCGAGTGAGACGGTCATTATAGGACCAGAGTATCTGGAGCAAGTTCAGGCAGAAGTACGACAGATCCGGGCCAACATGAAGTCAGCTAAGGATAGGCAGAAATCATACGCCGATGTGCGCAGACGTGACCTGGAGTTCGCCGTGGGCGATCAGGTATTTCTTAGAGTATCCCCCATGAAGGGAGTGTTTCGTTTTGGCCAGAAAGGCAAGTTGAGCCTGAAATATGTAGGGCCATATGTTGTGACGGAGCGGATCGGCCCGGTAGCTTACAAACTTGATTTACCCGCCGAGCTGGGCAAGGTACATGATGTATTTCATGTGTCCCAGTTGAAGAAATATATGTCTCATCCGTCTCATGTACTTCAGCCTGAGAGGCTAACCTTAGAGCCGACCATGCGATCAGTGGAGACTCCGGTACGGATTCTGGACACTAAGACTCGAGACACTCGCCATAAGTCTGTGAGACTGGTAAAGGTTCTCTGGTCTAACCAAGACGTTGAGGAGGCCACTTGGGAGCTGGAAGACAAGATGAAGGCGAAGTACCCGTCGTTGTTTACTTCTTAGTATTTGTATGTATAGGGTACGGGGCGTACCCCTATTTTAAGGGGGGTAGAGCCGTTTCGGTTATGCGTGTACGACATGTATTCGGATACATTGTCTATGTGTTATGTTGTTATGTTGCTACCTTGTTATGTTACAGACCGTTGTGTCTGAATGATGTTGTGTTGTTATGTTGTTTAGACCTTGTGTCCGGTGCTATGAAAGTATATTGTTAATGTTGTAATTGAAGTATTGTTTATATGTGTTCCCGTGTTCTAATATTTAGGATATGTGGGAAGTATGAACTTTGGGGACAAAGTTCTTTTAAGGGGGGTAGATTGAAATACCCCAAACCTAGGTATGTTGTTTAAACATTAAAATATGGTATATTAAAACTAAAAAGAGTCTAAGAAACATTATTAAACAATTCAAACCAAAGAAAACACAAATAAGTGCCTTAAAGTCAATTAGGGCTAAAATGTGCTCTAAGCTTGGGATAAGTTTGGTTAAAACCTAAAGAGCTTACCAAGACCTTATTTATATATTAATGAACATATTAAACCAATTACCAAAGAAAACCAAACTTGAAAACAAGTTAAAACACAAAATGTGCTTTAAGGAGTCTTAAAGAACATTTTTGAAAAATTGTCTTGTAAATGATTTTGAATGGCTAAATATCCATCATTACTCTTTAATTAACATGTGTACTACTTAGTATCACATTAGGAAGTCTAAATCAAAGGGAAATAAAAAATTTCACAATTATGTGCCTTGTTTAATGAATAGTAACTAAAATAAGCTAGTTTATAACATAAGTCTATATAAGTAAGTTAAATGGTCAACAAAGAATAAAACACCCCTAGATGACTAATGGGGGCCGGTTTTTATGAGGTGAGTCACCACCTTGCAAGTTAACACGTAAATAACAAATAATAAAGCAAGTTACTATTTGCTTTACTACTTAATATCTTCCAAAAGCAAACTTATCTTCATTCTCTCATTTCCCTTTCTTTCCCACGTCTTCTACCTTCCTTCTTCCACTCTTTCACGGTGGTGCTACAGCAACAACATCAACCTCCATCTTCCATTGCCATTATCTCCTAGCTCACTTTGCTAAATCAAAAACAAAGACCGCCATTCTCTTTGTCTTGCCAAGCTCTTCAATCCTATCCTTTCAAAACTCAAGAGCTTCATTTCGGTGCCAAGAGGAATCTCCATGGGAGGAGCTTGAGCTCATCTTTTCACATATTATTGTTCTTCTTTGCTTTTAGGTAAGTAAACTCAAAGAAAAATAACATTTCCTTCATGTTTTAGTGATGTTCGAAAATCACATTAATGGTGCCTTTACCTTGCTTGTTCTAGCTTCATTTGAATCTTCCAAGGGCTTGGTGGAGTCCTCTCTTGCTACATATCCAAACTCCCTTTCATATCCAAGGTAAAACAATTATCTAAATGTTCTAAGATAATATATGTATCTAGGGTATACAATAAGAAGAAGCATAAAGCTTGTGTACTCATTTCATTATGTGTATATTGTTTAGAAGTTGACAAGCAATCAAACATCCTTACCGATTTTAATCAAGGAAACAAGAAAGAAGTTTGTGAGGAAAAGAGGTAAATGTGCTAACCTAATGTAGTTTAATGTCTTAGGAGAAATGATCTTATATTGCTTATTAAAAACTACCTAGGGAGCCAATGGTGAATGACTTAGTAATGTTCTTAAGGAGACTAGTAAAAGGACATATGTGTTGTTGTATGTATTTGCAGGTCAAAGGCAAATATAATGTGGGAAATTCAGTGTTTATGGTTTATGCTATTTAAGGGCCTAAGTGCCAAGCAATTTAAATTATGCACTATATTGTGATGTAGTGTTAAATGAGTGAAGTTTTGTGTACAAGAATGTTCTTGATGGATTTTAGTGCTCTTGGATGTTTAATGGTGAAAACTATGTGCTTTGGTGTAGCAAGATGTTAGTAGAACCATGTCAAAAATTAGGTAATATATAAGAAGTTTTAAGTGTCTAAATGAGTTTAGGTGAACTAGGAAGTGTTAGAAGTGACTAGGTATATTACTAGGGAAAGAAAGTGTATTAAGGTGTTTTTAGAGTGTAAAAAGAACTAAGGCATTATCTTAGAGATTGTAGAAATCAAATGAGTGTTTGGAATGCACCAAAGTCATTTTGGAGTGTGTAGAGATTTAGGCAAATTTTGGTAAATAAGGAGAAAGTCTAAACTTGTAAAGGGATTTCAAGAATGACATAAGGAAATTTGGTTTGTAAGAAAAGATGCTTGGAAGATGATGTTTAATGGAGAGGAAAATACTTTGGCATAATGGTTATTGTAGGCATGAAACACCACTTGGAAATCTAAGGAGAAAACATTATAAGTGTAAGGAGTTTTGATAAGAATTGAACAAGTGTTTAACAGTGTAGAAAATGAACTTTCCTACACGTCCAAACTTCCGTCCGAATTTGGAAGTCCGGACGTGCCCTGTTGCGTTTAGGTTTTCTGAGTCTCGGCCACTGTCCGAACTTCTGTCCGACCCTTGAAGTTCGGACACCGCCATCGCTTTTCTCTGATTTTTCCTCGACCTATGTCCGAACTTAGGAAGATCGGACACAAGTTTGGACATACGTCTGGGTTCACCCTCTGAGTCTCGACTTGCGTCCGAACTTGGGAAGCTCGGACACAAGTTCGGACAGGCCACTGTGTTGGCCAAAAATGTTGTTTAAGGCTAGAAAACGATGTCTAAAAATGGTTATTAGTTAGTAATGATGATGTGAGGCTGTCTAAGACATGTTAGGTGAGTTATAATGGCAAAAAAGGCTGAAAAGTTATAACAAGTGTGAAAATAAAATAACTAGTTATGTGAAGTAATAAGTTAACAACGAACTAGTGCGTTAATTAACCGACGTTACTAAATGAACTACCCCAAACCTTGATATGTTGTTAAACATTTAAACTATGGTATGTAAAGGCTAAAAAGGGCCTTATAAATATCAGTGAACAATTTAAACCATAGTAAAATGCAATAAAGCACTAAGATACAGTTTGAGCAAAAACATGCTCTAAGCTTGGAGTGAACTTGGTTAGGACCCAAAGAGCCTACCACGACTTAATAATATTCAATTATGATTTAATAAGGCTAATTAAGTCCTTAGGAAACCTTGGTAGACAATTAAACCAAACAAAACACAAATAAATGCCTTAAAGTCAATATGGGCAAAAATGTGCTCTAAGCTTTGGATAAATTTGTATAAGACCAAAAGGTCATACATATACCTTATAAATATGTTAATGAACATATTAAATCAATTACTAAAGAAAACCAAGCTTGAAAACGAGTTAAAACATAAAATGTGCTTTAAGAAGTCTTAAAGCACATTTTTGAAAAATTGTCTTGTAAATGAGTTTTGAGTGGCTAAATGTCCATCATTACTCTTTAATTAACATGTGTACTACTTAGTATCACATTTGGAGGTCTAAATCAATGGGTAATCAAAAAATTTCACAACAATGTGCCTTGTTTTCGTGAATAGTAACTAAAATAAGCAAGTTTATAACATAAGTCAATGTAAGTAAGTAAATTGGTCAACAAAGACCAAAACACCCCTAAGTACATAAAGGGGGCCGGTTTTTATAAGGTGATTCACCACCTTTGCTAGTTAACAAGTAAATAAGTAATGATAAAGTGAGTTACTCTTTACTTTAAGCATAAATATCTTACAAACTTACCTTTCCTTCATTATCTCCTTTCCTTCTTTGTTCCCACCGTCTCCAACCTCTCTTCCTCCTCTCCATTCACGGTTTTGCTAAAGCCATATACCATTCTCCATCTTTGAATGCTTGCAACTCATGACTCCATGCTCCAAATTCAATTTCAAGACCACCTTTGTCTTAGTTAAGCCAAGCTCTTCAATTCTATCCTTTCAAATCTTCAAGAACTCCATTTTGGTGCCATGGAGATTCACCATTGAAGGAGCTTGAGCTCATATTTACATGCCATGTTATTCTCCTTTGCTTCAAGGTAAGGAAAAACCAAAGAAAACAAGATTTCCTTCATGTTTTGGTGATGTCCGAAAATTCACCATTTATGGTGTTTTCTCTTGTTCTTTCATAGCTTCATTTGAATCTTCCAATGGCTAGGAGGAGTCCTCTCTTGATACTTATTCAAGCTCTCTTCTAATTCCAAGGTAAAACAATTACCTTAATGTGTTAAGACAATATATGTAACCTAGGGTTTGTAAATGAGTTTAAGCATGAAGCTTGAATGCTCATTGGTGTTACTTGTATATTGATTAGAACATTGACAAGTAACCAAGTCCTCTTGCCGATTTCCAAACAAGGAAGAACAAGAGTGTTCAAGTAAAAATCTTGAAGAAAAGAGGTAATTGTGCTAACCTAATGTAATTTATTCCTAAGGAAAAATGAGCTTGTATTGCTTAATAAAATACCTAAGAAGCCAATGGCAAAAGACCTAGTGAATTTTTCTTAAGGAGATTATTAAAGGGCATATGTGATGTTGAGTGTATTTGCAGGTCAAAGGCAATATATAGGTGGGAAATTCAGTGTTTAAGGTTTATGTTATTTAGGGGCCTAAGAGCCATGTTATTTTAAGGGCCTAAGTGCCAAGCAATTTGATTATGCACTACATTGTGATGTAGTGTAAATTTGGTGAAGTTTTGTGTGTGAGAATACTCTTGATGGATTTTAGGTATTCTTGAATGTCTAATGGTGAAAGCTATGTGCTTTGGTATAGCAATGTGCTAGAAGAACCCATGTCAAAAGTTAGATAATGTATACGAAGTTCTAAGTGTTTAAAAAGAGTTTTGGCGAGTTTGGAAGTGTTGAGAATGATTAAGTGTTTTACTAGGGAAAGAAAGGTGCATTAAGGTGTTTTAGAAGGCAAAAAGGATTTAGGCATTATCTTGGAAGTTCTAGAAATCCAATGGGTGTTTTGGGATGTACTAAAGTCTTGGAGGAGTTTGTTAAGGTTTAGGTAATGTTGATGTACAAGGAGGAAATGATGTTTAGGTAAGGAAGATGTTTGAACTTGTGAAGAAAATTCTTGGAATGATATAAAGTATTTTGGTGGGCTAAATAATGTTTGGGGACATGCTATAAACCTAAGGGGGAAATACTATAAGTGTTGAGCATTTAGGCAAGAAATAAGTAAGTGTTTAAAGGTATAGAAAATGGAGTTTTGGGCACGTCCGAACTACCGTCCGAACAAGGACGTTCGGACATGCCCTGTTGCGCGTAAGTCTTCTAAGCCTCGACCAGTGTCCGAACTACCGTCCGAACTTGGACGTTCGGACACACCTATCTCTATGTTCTGTTTTGGCCTCGAACAACGTCCGACCTTGGGAAGCTCGGACGCATGTTCGGACAGACGTCTGTTTACACCCATTTGAGCCTCGAACAGTGTCCGAACTTGGGAAGTCCGGACACAAGTTCGGACAAGGCGCTGTATGGACCAAAAACATTGTTTAAGGTTATAGGATGATGGGGATTATTAAGTAATGATGTTATAAGATTGTTAAGGACATGTTAAGTGAGTTATAATGACAATTTAGTGGGGGAAAAGTTGTATTAAAATGTAAAAGTAAAACAAGTTAAAATGTGAAGTTATTTAACTAGTTAACGGGGATAAGTTATGAGCATTAGACTTTAAACAATCATGTTACCCCAGTGTTAATAAAAGTACATGTAATGTTACCAGTTGTTCGAGAATTGTTCGAGGAACATAAGTGGACATGATAGAGTGGACTCCGGTGACAGGTATGGTTTTCTTGCAACCTGTGTCCTACCGGATTACACCGGCTTGTATGCCAATGTGTTTTTCTGTATGTTTGCCACGTTATAAGATAAATCATGAAACGAGTTTACAGTCGTTATTGTTGTTGTGTGTTTACGTGCCGATACCGGTAACCTCGAATGCGCATGAAGGGCTAGTTAACCACTATTAGGTAAACGTAAGAGAACGGTATCCGGTGATAACGTTTCCGACCTAAGGAACGTTCTAACCACGGCTATGCGTGAGTTAGTCATGTGATGTTTGTGTGTGATATTGTGTGTGAATGTATGTCTCTCCCTTCCTTGTGTGTGTGTGTCTAACAAGACTTAACCCAATGTTTGTGATTCGTTATTTGAGTACAATGTTGAACTACTAACAAGTGCTAACGGGGGAAATGAGGAGTCCGGTCTGTTCCGGCCACGCGTGTGAGTATGGGGGTCGTTGTCATATCAGGTTCGATCCTCTCTGTATGTTATGGTTGTTTTCCAATTTGGTTTCCAACCTTCCCTTTAGCTTAACCAAGGCTATTTTACTGACTCACGTCGGGCCACAGGGGCATACTATGTTTATGTTTGTTCGGTGTGCTTGGATTACTATATCCGAGACACCTTGTGTTAAGTTATCGATTCATTTAACGAGACGGTAACGAGTTATGTAACAAGCTTATCATGAGACTGGCAACATCCTCTGGGCTACAAGTGAACTGACTATGTTTGGGCCGGTTCATAAAGGGAACCGTTCCCGTTATGTTATGTATTGTTGTTGTGCTGCAATTCTTATTGCGATGTGATGTGATATGTTGTTAAGATGTGGAGTATGTGGATTATGGATATGAATTCCAATTTATTGTAAGAGGCGTTTAAGGATAACCCGATTGGTGGGTATGTGTCGTCTATTAAGGAAATAGCTCCGTTGAAGGAGAAACACTCTAGGGATTAAAGATCACAACGAGTGATTTGTTAAGTGTAGTTGAATTGGCTGTTTTAATAAGCCATTGTTGTGCAGTGTAATGTGTTGTGTATTTGTAGTTTACATGCATGATTCTGATATAATCAACCGCATGCTAAGACGACAAGTAGTTGTGCGTGGCCCGGTAGCATGCTGGCTGCGGGATTACCATACCAGCAAAGGTGCTGAGCCCCTTGGGGGCCACCCTTTCTTCCAATTCTATTTCAGGTACAAGGAGCTGGAAGCTGTTCGAGAGTAGGATGGGTAGTCGTTCGTACATGGGTAGCCATTTAAATTTGTGTATGTATTGTAGGTGTAGTAAGACAGAAATTGTTATCGGCATCAGTTTGTAAATACTCGGTACAGTTGAAAGGTGTATGTTGTTTCTGTTGTTAATGGAAAGGGACAGTAATGTGTAGTCGCTCGGGAATCTAGTCCATCAGACCGGTACAATGTATATGTAATAGCCTTGTTAGCCACGTGGGTGGTCGACGGCGTGTAACACCAACGAGTTAAGTAATGTGATGAATTATATTTTCCGCTGCAGATTGTTATTAAATGTGTTGTTGTTGGATGGGGTGTTACACTAAATGTGTATAAGATTCTCCAACGGTGGAAACCAGTCAAAGCAAGGACCAAGGTATGGTTTTCTTGCAGTCTGTTGCCTACCGGTTTACACCGGCTTGTGTGTTGTTTGTTTTTCTGTGTGTTTATGACCTTGTAAGACTTAAGTCATGTAATGAGTTTACAGTTGTTAAATATTATTGTGTTGTTAAGTGTGACTCATTTCCCTTGTGTGTGTCTAACAAGACTTAACCACTTGTATGTGATTGTTGGTTGAGTTCGAAGTTGAACTTCTAACAAGTGCTAACTGGGGAGTGAGGAGTCCGGTAGTTTTGGCCACGCGTGTGAGTATGGGAGTCGATGTCATAACCGGTTCGATTCTCTTTGTATGTTATGGTTGTTTTCCATTTTGGTATTCAACTTTCCCTTTAGCTTATCCAAGGCTATTTTACTGACTCACGTCGGGCCACAGGGGCATACTATGTTTTGTTCGGTGTGCTTGGATCACTGTATCCGAGGCACCTTGTGTTAAGTTATTCGTTCAATCTAACAGGCCGGTAACGAGTTATGTAACGAGCTTAGCATGAGTTTGGCAACATTCTCTAGGCTCTCCATGGGAACTAATTGTGTTGGTTTGTTTCGTAAATGGAATTGTTCTTGTATGTTATGTGTGATGTTGTTATGCAATATTCTTGCTATGATATATATGTTGTATGTTTAAAATGAATGCCATGTCATCATGACAATTAGTTGCGCGTATCCCGGTAGCCGATGGGCTGCGCGTTAACCATACCAGCCAAGGGTTGCTGACCCCCTCGAGGGCTCCATATTTTTACTGCAGGATGAGGGTCGAGGAAGCGGAATGGCTATAGATTCTTGGCTGCAGAAATACTTTTGGTTATTTTGGATGTTGAGCCCGGGATGCGCCTGTGCTCCCGTGGCGTTATATTTTGGTACCGTTTGTATTACAGTGACGGTCGTTTACAGTTGACAGTGGAGTTCATGTGTACAGTTTATAGTGACGGTTTGTATTAGATACTCGGTATGATGGTAATGTATATATGTGTGGATGTTAGTACCTAATGCTCGGGAGTCTGATCATCAGACCGGTACGCTTGTATTTATTCTGCCTTGTTAACCACGTGGGTGGTTAACGGCGTTGTAGCACCGAACCGTTTAGTTATTGTTTAGTTGTTATTTCCGCTGCGATTACGATTATTTTTAAGTGCGTAGTAGGGGTGTTACACACACATAAGTCCTACCTTGCATTTTTTACCTTACACAAAATTATCCTTAGGCACACATAAGCCTTACCTTGCATAGAATCTCCCTCAGGCACACATAAGCCCTACCTTGCATACTACATCATTAAACATTCCATACCATTTGCATAACCCAGGCTCCATTGACCCTAGCTATAGAAGTTGATGAGGTGATGGCAATAAATCCCTTTTAGTTATGTCTGCTTATTTCGGGATTAACGAATGGTGGGCGAAGGCAATAAGTCCCTAGGGTTTATACCAGGAGTTATCCCTACACAACGGTTTGGGGGGCAATGGCAATAAGTCCACATAGGGTCCAACCAGGAGCATTGGCACGGGTTTCGGTCCCCAAATGGACCGAGCATCAATTGTATACAATCCTCATTCGCATATCATATGCATTTTATTTTCAATAGCATGTCATACACACAATTCTCATATCTACATTCTACTCATAGGTTCCCGACACCTTATAATGCTCGGCGTATTCCATTTACCTTCAGGTTCCCGACACCTTATAATGATGGGCGTATTCCATTTACCTTCAGGTTCCTGACACCTTATAATGCTCGGCGTATTCCATTTACCTTCACGTTCCCGACACCTTATAATGCTCGGTGTATTCCATTTACCTTCAGGTTCCCGACACCTTATAATGCTCGGCGTATTCCATTTACCTTGTAACACCCCAACTACAACCATACACTTAACAACAAATTGTAGCGGAAACTTAACTCATCACATTCCTCGAACCAATGGTGTTACACGCCGTTACCCACCCACGTGGCTAACAAGGCTAATACATATACATTGTATCGATCTGACGGACCAGATTCCCGAGCAACTACATATTACAACCTTGTTCCTTTTCCAACACCCAATATACATTTACATCCCAACTGTACCGAGTATTTACAAACTAATGCCGACAACAATTTCGGTCTTACTACACCTACAATGCATACTCAGTTTGATTGACTACCCATGTACAAACAACTACCTGTTCTACTCTCGAACGGCTTCCAGCTCTTTGTACCTGAAATAAAAAAAAAAAAGAAGAAAGGGTGGCCCCCAAGTGGCTCAGCACCTTTTCTAGTATGGTAATCCCACAGCCCGCGGGCTACCGGGCCACACACAACTAATTGTCGTCTAAGCATGCAATTGATTATATTTAAATCATGCATGTAAACTATAAATACATAACACGTTACATACCCACAACGATGGGGCTCAACCAAACAGTCAACACATCAATACTCGTTAGATCCCTTATTGTGTTCTTTAACTCTAGAAGGTTTCTCCTCGAGTGGTGCTATTTGCTTAATAGACGACACTTACCCTCTAGACGGGTTATACCTGAATTCCTCAAATTATAACCTGGGATTCATATCCATGATCCACATTCTCCACATAACAATCCATATCACATATTGACGTCCAACTTACATAACATCACAATAATAATTGCATCACATCATTAACACATAACATAACGGGAACGGTTCTCTTTAGGAACCGACCTGAACATAGTTAGTTCACTTGGAGAGCCTAAAGAATGTTGCCAAACTCATGCTAAGCTCATTACATAACTCATTACCATCCTGTTAAATGAACAAATAACTTAATCCCTAGGTGTGTCGGATATAGTGATCTAAGCACACCGAACAAACATAGTATGCCCCTGTGGCCCGACGGGAGTCAGTAAAATAGCGTTGGTTAAGCTAAAGGGAAGGTTGAAAGCCAAAAGAGAAGACGACCATAACATACATAGAGAATCGAACCTGATATGATAACGACTCCCATACTCACCCGCGTGGCCTGAACGACCGGACTCCTCACTCCCCGGTTAGCACTCTCATTATTGGAATTAGTACATTACTTCACAATTAGGTGGTTAGGTCTAGTTAGACACACACAAGGGTAGTGAACATACTAACACGCACAAACAACACATAACTAACTCATGCATAGCCGTGGTTAGAACGTTCTCATGGCTTAGGTCGTTAAATCCGAATACCGATCTATTATGTAATCCTAGAGTCGGTTAGTTAAGTTTATGATAAGTGTCCAAATGAGCATGTTTTATAGGTGTATTTCATATATTATATTAGCACTTTTTCTGCTCATTTCTCCACTTTGGTTAGTTTTTCCTCTAGTAATGTTTTATTGATTATCTCACAAATTTATTGGTTAAACATGAGGAAAACCAAGCTAGGAGCAAAGTACACGAATAGACGAACGCGTAGGCGAAAACGGGGATCAAATCGGAGCTCAAACGAAGATTTTAGAGGCAAAACAATTTTCGTCCGAACCACCGTCCGGACGTACTGGTTCGGACGCGCGCATCGACCTCGTCCGGACCACCTGGTCCGGACACTGGTCCGGACACTGCTATTTGACAGCTAGAAAGGAGCCATGTGAAGAGATAAAAGCCTTATCTCTTCACACGCAAATACCACCGCCTTACCACCCCATTTACCCTATATTTCTCTATAAATACACCTCCATAAAATCATATCTCATTCCACCCCAAACTTATGCCATTTTCCTTCCATAAAAATACCATAAAACTCTCCACAAAATCACTCATTTCATCCACATAAATTCCATACTACATCTCATCCCATAAATCATTCCACTTCATACCGTTATCCTGTCCAACCTCTGTAAAAAATATTAGCAGATAAGATAGCGGAGCGGAAATAAACATCTTTTCAGATGTATTCCTCTACTTCTTATTATGTCATTAATATGTCAGGCTAAGGAGGATTTGCTCCGGGCAAAGGTTTTAATTATGGTTTGTTTAATTATGTAATCAATATTTCTACCGGTTAAAATAAATACAGTTTGTTACGCTTAAAGGTTTTCTCTCACCATTTTAATAAATTACATGAATTTATTAAAATGCTTTCCTAAGTCTATTTTGATCAGACCAGGTGATAAATAGACAGGTTAATTAAACCGTAAATCTGGAGAAAGCTTATTATGATTTAATAGGTTAGTATTTTCAGATGCAATTATAATTCCTCGAATTTAACGTCCGTTTACATAGTATTGCTCGAACCTTGATTAGACCGAGCATTTTCTGGTGAACGAGTTCTTAAGGGTCTATGACTTAGTCCTTAGGATAATAACAAATTTTGCCAAACTAATATATTAAACCGGTAGAGATAGCATAATTAATCAGATTATATAAAACCTAAACCCGGAGTTCCATTTAATTCATCTGCACTCAGTAATTTTAATCTGCTTAATATTTTCTCTAAAACAGTCAATTAACTTCCCCCCTTTTGTGACAAGCTTAGGAACTATTTTATCTCGCTATAAGTCCCACGGTTTGACCCCGACCGCTTCTGTCTTCTATACTACTGCGACCAGGTTTTTATTTGCAGCCCGACGGATATTTTGAGTATTAATTTCTTTCTTTTATCAATTTCACCAGCACTAATCACTCTCGATAAATCCACTCTGCAAAATGGCGCCGTTGCCGGGGACTTGATTTATTCTAGTCCCTAAGCCCCGGTTAATTCACCTGTTACATTATAATAATCTGTCAATATTAACTCATAATAATCTAATTTCGGACATCGGTCTTCTGATCTGACTTGGACATCTAACTTTGGACATCGGACTTCTGACATTTTAATATTATTGTCATTTATTTCTGTCATTTCTTTCCATTGTCATTTCAATTCCATTGTCCTTTAATATTCCATTGTCTCTAACTACTAACTTAAAATTTCCAGTCATTTCGTTCCATTGTCATTTCGTTCCATTGTCATTTCTTTCCATTGTCATTTCAATTTTCTGTTATTTCTTTCCATTGTCCCTAACTACTAACTTTAAATTTCTGTCTACTAATTCCTAACATTTTTATTATTCTAACCCATAACAAGTTTCTTTTCTCTGTTTTGAGTGGTGAATGCCTTTTACCAGGTCACACAGCTACCCAGAAAATATTAATAATCACACGGTTGGTTATAATCCAGAGATCGAGAGAACCTTTCTGCGTACCCTAAGGCAGAGACGAACTCAACGAAATACCACCACAGTGATAGATTCTGACCCGGAAGCTAACATGGCATCTACACCAGCAACGGTTCGAAATATTAACAGGCCGTCTAACCAAGGACAGCAGCCTGCTATCATCCTTCCTCACCTTAGCCCATCCGAATATGATGAGTGGCAGAAGCTGAAGCCATATCATCAAATCAGATTTGTGAAAGAGTTGGGCATGTTTGATGGCACCAGTCCAGACGAAGCCCTGTTACATGTTACAAAATTCTTGCAACATGCCAACAGTCTTACTGCGACCGACGCAGTACTTCAATATGCAAGATTGTCATTATTCCCACACAGCCTGACGGGAAACGCGAGCAAGTGGTATCATAGCCTAACACCAAGTACCATCGGTACATGGGACGACATGGCCACCAAGTTCTACGACAAATTCCTACCCCCGAGCCGAACATTGGAGATGATTGCTGAAATTTATAATTTCAAGCAACCTAGGTCGGAGAATATTTGTGAAACTTGGGACCGTTTCAAAGGTCTATTACTTACTTGTCCTCACCATGGTCTGACGAAAGAACAAGTATCACAATTGTTCTACAAGGGCTTGATCGGTCCGTGCAGAACAATGGTGCTATCTTCGTTAGGGGCTGACATTCTGAAAAAGCCAGGAGCACAATTTCTGAACAGCATGGAATCTCTCTGTGAGGAAATCAGAGACTGGGCCTCCGGTGGATCAAGGAGCGGTACTCCAGGATTATATCATGGGGAGAGTGATAACAAGTTCGACCAATTGATGAAAAGCCATGAGCAACTCATGGAGAGCAATGCTCAGCAGGCAACAAAAGTCAGTACTCTGCAAAAAGTGGTTGAGCGGATGGCTATGAATTCCTTCCCCCAGCAAGCTAAGTCGATGATTTCCCGAACACCTACTACCCCTCCAGGCTATGCTCCTCTATCCCAACCATCTCCAACTAATTCTTGTACGCAATGTTGCGGGCCTCATGACTATGAACAATGCCCCCAACTACAAGAATTGAAAGCAGTGGAGGAGGCAAACAACATCACCAACAGTTCAGGATACAGACAACCTTGGCAACGTAACATGCAATCCGACATTCGCTACTCAAACACAGAAAATATCCAAAACCCACATACCCTACAAACATCCCAAAACTACAGACCTCAGTCCAATTTCCAAGGAGGCCAAAGGCAATATCAACAACAGCCTTATGGCAATGAAGCTTCATCGAGTCGATCAACTCAGCCTCCTTCGAATCCTGAGTCTGAAATGTCTCAATGCAAGAGATGTTTAAGGCAATGATGGGTAAGTCCAGAGATACGCAAGAGGAAGGTCGCAGCTCTGCGCAAAGACCAAACAGCCTTGCAGTCTCAGATTCAACAACTCCTAACTCAACAAAGACCTCCTGGCCAACTCCCCTCACAAACCAATCCAAATCCAAAGGAGTATGCAAAAGCAATCTACGTAGTGGACCAGCCCATCACATTAGCTCAAAGGGAGCAACAACCCGAGAGTGAAATGGTCCCTGAAGTGGAGCAGCAGGCCGAGGAAGAGTACCTCGACACGAACCAACTGAAGCTCTATGCCAAATTAGTTGCGATAAACGAAATGATGGAAGGTCCACTAAACCTTACATCACAGCAACCTGAGAGCAAACTGGTTCATATAGTGGACGACTTACCTGAGGATTTGAGTTCCTCTATACCACCACCCCCGTTCGAACCTGAGCAAACGGTATCAAACCTTCTGTTTGAGCTTGAAGACAAGCCATCAGAGGGCAACTTTTACCTCAACTTCATGGAGTCTCCTCCCTCTGAAGTCAATTACCGTTATTTTCCCTCCTTCTCTGTGCTATATCCAGAAAATGAGGATAGTTACATCCTCAAAAATGAAGAGGAGGAAATGCTCGCTCCCTCAGAACATCCAAACAAAACACCAATATCACCTTCAAGGAGCCATCTCCTTCTGAAGTTGAAATCAATCAGGGCTCTTCCTATGAGCCTCTTCAAAAAGATGAGGATATTTACATCCTCAAATTCGAGGAGGAGGAGCCATCCAACTTTGATCCTCGCACCGAGGGTCATTTATTGAAAAATCTGGGCCCTTCGACAAAGAAAAATAATGCCCACCCAACCCACCCGTTGAAGCCCACTTCCACCTTCATTTACATTCCAGAGGAGAAAATTTACATCCTCGACTATGAGCAAACACCACCACTACCATCTTCCATGCATACGGCTAAACAACAGAGGGAGAATGTTTACATTCTCCAATTTGAGGAAGCACTACAACCATCACCCGGTTTTCAATACAATATTAATGGCAGCAAACACCTCCTTCAAAACCAGGTTTTGTGGAGTTTGTCTTTTCCTACTTTAATTGTTGCAGTAATACTTTGTTTTGATCCAGGTGGTTCGGTCCTACTTATTGCCAATTTCCTATTCCCGGTACTACCATTGTCAACTTTCATTTATGATCCGGGATAATGACGAACATGCGTCTAGCTAGAGACGTTAAACCCGGGCAGCTTGGTGGGAGGCAACCCACTATCTATCTTTTGTCTTTCCTTTAATTTAATGTTGTTTTCTTTTTTGTACTATATTTCCCTTTTATATGTTATAATAAAATGCAGGTTTTACTTGAGTTCTTCTGGCTGTGTAGAATATTCCTTACAGGTACATTTCATGACATTCCACAGCTGCACTCAAGTGTGGGGGAGCTCTACACACTCTACGGAATTTGGGGAGTACACTCTTTCCTTTATTTATTGCATGCCCTGTTAATTTAATTCCATCTACGCAATGAGGGCATTGCTTGAGCTTAAGTGTGGGGGAAGAGCCCTTTTCGGGGCATTTTGTGCTTAAAATGTTTAAATCTCTCTGCTTATCTCGCATGTGTTCAAAAAATTAAAATTATGGACCCTGCTAATATAGGTTGTTCTCTTTATGAATAAATAATATTATGAATTGTGGGATAAATGGTACAAATTTAAAAATTTTCAATTGATCACTTTTGAGGAGCATTTTTATGCGGTGTGACCAAATAATCTGCAAATGGTTGGATTTTTATTGCTCAGGGGTTCTTTCTGTCTTCTCTCTTAGGGATTGCTAAGGGGTGCTTCTCTGTTAAAAAAATATACAAAAATAAAGAAGGGACTTGCGAGACACCATTGGCAACCAACAAAGAGAGTTGAGTGTTCTTAAATACAAAGGCGTGATGCCTACATTTTTATCTTCTCATCTCTTATGCAAAAGTGAAACAAATGCATAATTCTATTTTTCCTTTTGTTTTCTCCTCAATGCCCATTCTTGAGAGAAGTTGGCCATGGTAAAAGTTCTCAGAGTCACCTAAACAAAGAAGCATTGAAGTACCTTGGATCATACCCCGAAACTCTATATTTTATTTTTACCCTGAGCACACCTATGCCACCAGCAGTTGATTTTTCACACTCCTCAAAAAGTTTAAAGGTCGTGTATTGTTAACCTCTTTATCCTACCCTTCATAATAATATTTGTTAGTATTGAGCATTCCCTACTTACTTGGGTACATGGTTTTGCTTGAGGACAAGCAAAAAGATAAGTGTGGGGGTGTGATAAGTGTCCAAATGAGCATGTTTTATAGGTGTATTTCATATATTATATTAGCACTTTTTCTGCTCATTTCTCCACTTTGGTTAGTTTTTCCTCTAGTTATGTTTTATTGATTATCTCACAAATTTATTGGTTAAACATGAGGAAAACCAAGCTAGGAGCAAAGTACACGAAGAGACGAACGCGTAGGCGAAAACGGGGATCAAATCGGAGCTCAAACGAAGATTTTAGAGGCAAAACAATTTTCGTCCGAACCACCGTCCGGACGTACTGGTTCGGACGCGCGCATCGACCTCGTCCGGACCACCTGGTCCGGACACTGGTCCGGACACTGCTATTTTGACAGCTAGAAAGGAGCCGTGTGAAGAGATAAAAGCCTTATCTCTTCACACGCAAATACCACCGCCTTACCACCCCATTTACCCTATATTTCTCTATAAATACACCTCCAAACCTCCATAAAATCATATCTCATTCCACCCCAAACTTATGCCATTTTCCTTCCATAAAAATACCATAAAACTCTCCACAAAATCACTCATTTCATCCACATAAATTCCATACTACATCTCATCCCATAAATCATTCCACTTCATACCGTTATCCTGTCCAACCTCTGTCAAAAATATTAGCAGATAAGATAGCGGAGCGGAAATAAACATCTTTTCAGATGTATTCCTCTACTTCTTATTCTGTCTTTAATATGTCAGGCTAAGGAGGATTTGCTCCGGGCAAAGGTTTTAATTATGGTTTGTTTAATTATGTAATCAATATTTCTACCGGTTAAAATAAATACAGTTTGTTACGCTTAAAGGTTTTCTCTCACCATTTTAATAAATTACATGAATTTATTAAAATGCTTTCCTAAGTCTATTTTGATCAGACCAGGTGATAAATAGACAGGTTAATTAAGCCGTAAATCTGGAGAAAGCTTATTATGATTTAATAGGTTAGTATTTTCAGATGCAATTATAATTCCTCGAATTTAACGTCCGTTTACATAGTATTGCTCGAACCTTGATTAGACCGAGCATTTTCTGGTGAACGAGTTCTTAAGGGTCTATGACTTAGTCCTTAGGATAATAACAGGAATTTTGCCAAACTAATATATTAAACCGGTAGAGATAGCATAATTAATCAAATTATATAAAACCTAAACCCGGAGTTCCATTTAATTCATCTGCACTCAGTAATTTTAATCTGCTTAATATTTTCTCTAAAACAAGTCAATTAACTTCCCCCCTTTTGTGACAAGCTTAGGAACTATTTTATCTCGCTATAAGTCCCACGGTTTTTCCCCGACCGCTTCTGTCTTCTATACTACTGCGACCGGGTTTTTATTTGCAGCCCGACGGATATTTTGAGTATTAATTTCTTTCTTTTATCAATTTCACCAGCACTAATCACTCTCGATAAATCCACTCTGCAGTTTAGCACATAACTAAAGCTAAACAGTATCGGAACTACGCAAACCACATAATTAAACAACTGTAAACTCATTACATGTTTTTATCTTAAAAGGTGGCAAACATACAGAAAAACTCATTGGCATACAAGTCGGTGTAATCCGGTAGGACACAGGTTGCAAGAAAACCATACCTTGGTCCTTGCTGCGAACGTGACCCGCCAACCGTAGTCCCTAAACATGATTAATAATATCGGTTAATTACCTTATTTAACTTTCGAATTACTAAGTGTTTTACAAGATTGTATGTCAAGTTTTCATGCTTAAACGTACCCTTGATTACCTTCATTATACCCCCTTGGGTTACTACATAAGTCATATTCTTTTCTTTTTTTTTAAGTTTTGGGTCTGACTGACCCACTGACCGACCCAACCAACTGGGTCGGTCCATTCCAGTAACTCTCGGGTTTTGAAAATTCCACTTCGACCGACCCAAGTCCGACCCAAGTCCACTGGGTCGGTCCCTTCCAGAAATTTTTCCGTCTTTTAAAACTTACCCGACCGACCCAACACCATTTTGACCGACCCAAAGCCCTCTGGGTCGGCCCTTTCCAGAAACTCATCCGGCTGGTTTAACAGAGACCGACCGACCCAGACAGGGTCGGTCCCCTGGGGTGGTCCACAACAGAACATGTCCAAAACTTGTCGAATCTTTTCCAAACTTTTCCTTAAGCCTCCTATTGTGTCCTAACATCATTTGGCACCCTTAAACCCTCATATAACATCCACCAAACTCATTTTCTAACTCCTTAAACACTTACTCTTTTTCTTACAAAGTTCCTTACACTTATAATGTTTTTCACTAGGTTTCTAAGTAGTGTTTTATCCCTATAATAACCACTATGCCAAAATGTTTTCTCATAACTATAACATCATCTCCCAAACATCTTTTCTCACTAAGAAAAACTCCTTGAATTTCCTCCACAAGTTTACATATCTTCCTTACAACACCTTATTTCCTCATTGTTTACCAAAGTTTGCATAAGTCTTAACAAAATCCCAAAATAACTTTGGTGTACTCCTAAAACACTCATTTGATTTCTAAATCCCCCAAGACTATGCCCCAGGCATCTTAACACTCATGAACACCTTAATTCACCTTCTTTCACCATCTTTACACTTAACCACTCCTAGCACCTTCTAGGTCCTAACATCTCATTACAATACATAAACTCCTTTGTTTATCACTAAATTTCGTCATAGGTTCTCTTGTATCCCCTTACACCAAAACACATAGTTTTTCACTTTAAAACAATCCAAGAACACTCAATCTCTTGATACACATTGCTTACACACAAACATATTGTTTTTCATCCTTTAACCATCAAAGACATTCATTTTCACAAGAAATGCTCTTTACACACTTCTAAACTTTTAAACTACACTACATCACAATATAGTCCATAAACTTAAATTGCTTGGCACTTAGGCCCTTAAATTGCATAAACCTTAAACATTGAATGTCCACATTTAAATGCCTTCAACCTGCGAATACACACAACAATGCTCCCATGTCCTTTTAGTCCACCTTGTGGATAGTTTTCTATCTCATTTCCCATTGGCTCTTTAGGTTAATTATTAAGCAAATATAGCTCAATTTCCTAGTACATAAAACTACATTAAGAGAGGTCATTTACCTCTTTGTTTTCCAAGCTTTCTCACATGTTTTCTCTTGTTCTTTCTTGGTTGAAAATCGGCAAGGAGCTTTATCACTTGTCAATCTTCTAACCAATATACATATGAGGGTAATGAAAGAGAACTTGAATTGATGTTTACCTTTGGAATTTCTAAGAGAACTTGAATAAGTAGCAAGAGAGGACTCCTCCTAGTCCATTGAAGATCAATTCAAGCTAAATGAAGAGAAAGAAGATGCACCATTAAGAGGTGAATTTTCGGCCACATATGAAAATGAAGGAAACATGGATTTTCTTTGATTTTCCTTACCTTGAAACAAAGGAGAACAACAAGGTGTGAAGAAATAAGTTATTCCTCCTTCAATGGAGATTCTCCATGGCACCAAAATGGAGGTCTTGAATATTTGAAAAGATAGGAATGAAGAGCTTACTCTAACTAAGACAACGGTAGTCTCGAAAATAAATTCAGAGCATGGAGCCATGAGTTACAAGTAAAAGAAGATGAAGAATGGAGGTGGGCTGTTGGAGAACGGTTTTGGAGTTGGGAGAAGATGAAGAAAACGATGGGGAAAGGAGGAAATGAAGAAAGGAGGTGAGAGGTATGCCTTTTGTTAAGATATTTTATGTAAAAGGTAAATAGTAACCTTACTTTACTTACTTTCTTTTCTTCTCTTTTATTTAGCTAGCTAATTTGGATGACTCACCACTTAGAAAACCAGCCCCCTTTATACCATAAGATATTTTATGGTCTTTGTTGACCAAATAATAGACTTATGTTGACATATAACTTAAACTAGCACTATTTGAGCACTATTCACAAATTAAGGCACATATTTGTGAAATTTTTAATTTCCCATTGATTTAAACTTCCTAATGTGATACTAAGTAGTACACATGTTGATTAAAGAGTAATGATGGACATTTAGCCACACAAAACCCATTTCCAAGACAATTTTTCAAAAATGTGCTTTAAGACTCCTTAAAGCACATTTTGTGTTTTAACTTGTTTTCAAGCTTGGTTTTCTTTAGTAATTGATTTAACATGTTCATTAGCATGTTAATAAGGTCTATGAATGGCCTTTAGGTATTATACAAGGTTACACCAAGTCTAGGGCAAGTATTTGCTTAAATTGACTTTAAGGTGTTTTCTTGTGTTTTATTTGGTTTAATTGTCTTCCAATGTTTCTTAAGGACTTAATTAGCCTTATTAAATCAAGATTGCTTATTATTAAGTCTTGGTAGGATCTTTGGGTCCTAACCAAGTTCACTCCAAGCTTAGAGCATGTTTTTGCTCAAACTGTGTTTATGGTACTTTATTGTTTTTACTATGGTTTAAATTGTTCACTAATGTTTCTAAGGCACTTTTTAGCCTTAATATACCATATTTTATTGTTTAAACCACATATCAAGGCTTGGGGTATTTCATACCTTCAGGTTCCCGACACCTTATAATGCTCGGCGTATTCCATTTACCTTCAGGTTCTTGACACCTTATAATGCTCGGCGTATTCCCTTTTAGTTTAGTCCACTTTTCACATTTTAGGTAGTTGGCACCTCTAATGGCCCAATAATCTTATACCTTCTTCCTAGGTAGCTAACGCCTCATATAGCAAAGCACAATCATTAGACTTTCGTAGAAATCTAATTCTTCCTCACTGCTGGTTAAACTTTGGGCATCACTCAGGCATCAACTAGTCGTTTTATCTTCATTACAAATCCTAGTTGACGGGGGGCATTCTATTATACCCAAAAATTTTAACCCCCTCAGAGTAGTCTCTCTGGCATACGTGTTACCAAGGGCGAAATGGTCAAAATGCACCAATGCGGGATTTTCCAAGGACCATTCGCGGGATTTTCAATTTTCATATGACTGTTCATTATCTCCAAACACTTCCAAATATCATACTCATTATGAAAGGTATTTCATGATTTTTGATAATACTTATTTGGAAATTTTGCTTTTAATTCATATCATAATCTAATTTTTTAATAATTACACATGAAATAGCCTCAAAATAGAAATAACAAGGTTTTCCAAAATAAAAAAACAAAATTGTCACATGGTTAGCATGACTACATACAGTTGTAAACCTGAATTGTTTATTCGGAACCTTAGGCCAAAATTTAAAAGAGAAATTCAATCACTTTTACAATTTTCTCTCTCCTTTGGAAAATATCCAAATCAAGTCCAAATGTCATGAAATTTTAGCAAAAGATAGAGAATGAGTTTTAAAGTCTAACACCGCTAGAATTTTGTTATTTCGACTTTCCAATCGTAAGTTATGAATTATGGGAAATTCTAGATTGTGAGATTTTTATCTAATTGGTTATTTATCAACATAACCCGATTCCAACTCTCAAAATTCCTAAAAATTGTCATTTAACTTCAGTTAAAATTTCATAATTTTTATCCGCCTGTAGAAGATTTTAAAAAATCAAATTCTCTTAGTGCACATAAAGATTTTTAGGAAAGAGATGTTCCTTTACCCTTTTGCTCAGTCGTTTACTATAAAACACCTTCCTAAAAATGAACTAGGGCCGAGAAGAACACTTCCAAAGTCAGAAAACACAGCCATAAACCTTATCGCCACATTTTTACACTTCCAAGCCTCAAATCAATACCGAAACACTGCCAAAATCACCCTGAAATCACCAAAAAAACACCGTTTCTCTCACCGAACTTCCAAGCACAAAACACAACAATATAGAGCCAAACCTGGTTAACAACACAAGGAAGAAGAGTCTAGAAGCTCGGGTCGAAGTTGAACCGGATCAACCACCAACGAAGCTTTAGGAGATTCCCGACGTGAAGGACAACAAATTTTCGAAACCAAAACAGATTAAAAACCAAATTCTCTAACCCCCCCTGACCCAATACACTTCTAGTGAAATTTCTAATCAAATTGGATTTTCCTTTGCTTCTGAATTATGGTTTGTTTGTGTTTCTGCATTCTAACTTGTCAGCTAAGTTTTGTATTAATTTTGAATGCAAATTGAATTCTTCCATTACGAAACTTATTGGAAATCTTTTCAGGCTACGTGCATAAGTTTTTTAGCCAAAAACACCGTCGGAAACCACCAAAAACCCATATTGTGGGTGGTCCATTGACCTCGGACTGATGGTCCGGACCACGGCACCCACAGACGGTGGCGGATTTCTTGTTTTATAATTTTTCAAATTTTAGGGTTTTTAACAATACATGTCCGGGCCCAGGACACCCAGTCCGTGTCCCCGGACTTTTCAAGTTTTTTTGTTTTTGTTTTTATTTTAATTCGGCTTTCACAATCATGTAGTTAACTGGGGTCCGTGGTCTCGGTCCGGGATTTCTTGTTTTTGACCTAATTTGCCTCTGAACCCTAGTTTAGGTTAGTTTTAATTTCCACTTTATTTTTCTGTCAAAAATACTAAAAAATCATAAACTTGCGCATTTTGGTTTTAAATCACTTTGTAATAAGCCGTAATTTGACTAAGTAGAGGAAAAACGACTTCTTGGGGTAATGAAAGTATTTGAACCCTACAAATAAGACGAATATCAAGCCCGACCGAACTCTATCTTTCCTAATTTACCCTAGGTTAAAATTAGGTGGCGAATGATAATAGGTTCAAGTGAGCTTAGCTTAGGTTTTAATACATTATGGTTATATGATTAGTTATTAACTTAGGTTATAACGTGACCTAAAACCCGATCAGATCCTAATCAAATTAATCAACCTAGGATAGGGTTTAAAAATCGAGGTCATAGACAAGCGACTATGCTGGGGACAAATTTTAATTTTAACTTGTTTAATATTAAGAAAGAGGCTTAACTCAAAATTGTTTATTTATGGCTTTATTACATTTTTTTTTACTTTCGTGCGCAATTAATTTTCTGCACCTTCGCATCATATGAGAGTGAGGGTCCACACAAGCCGATTTCACTCGGAACCCGCTTTAGGGTCCCCTGTCCCCTGTTAGGGTCCCCTTAATACCTGGGCTTTAGCCCCAAGCATTTTCTTAGCAGTGTCCTTACCTAACCTTGTTTGGTCATTCAAAGACTCGACCGTAGACGCACACCTTTAGGTGATGTGGAAGAGTGGGGAAGCCCAAAGGGAATAGCGTGTGTAACTGTAACACCCCAACTCAATCCAAATGTGGTCTCGCAACTTAACAGTATATATATAAACATGTCACAGCGGAATTCTTTACAATCCAGGACCTTGCCACGGTCTGACTACAGAATATACCGAACATTAGTCTAACAACCTTAACCATTTACATATCCTTCTTGCAATCCTCTCACAACCTATACATCTTACTAACTCATATTGCCATACGAGTGTACATGCACAACTCGTAGGCCACCCTTAACCTTTAACATTTGTACTCCTTCTTACTCTCACGACAGCCGCCTCCTGATATTCACCTGTGTAGTAAAAGGAAGCCCCGAGGGGGTCAGCACGAATGCTGGTACGACCCTCTCATGCCCCCAAGCTAACGTGGCTACGACGACTAATTGTCGATAGCATGGAGGTTGATTAGATGCACAACATAATAGAAAGTGCAGTAAACAACAACTCAGATATGAACAATCAAAGTTCACACACAATGAACGACTCAAATGCGTTCCCTTAATTAGAGAGTTAGTTATTTAACTCCTTAAGTAATGTTCCCTCTTAACCTTAGTCCATTCTTATCTCACCTTAATCTTAATCTTATCTTAACCTTAGAAACACCATCCTTTAATAAGGAATGGATGTCGCTTATCTTAATCTTAATTATACAAACCATCCTCTAAAGAGGAATGATTGCAACTTATCTTAATCTTAACAATACAAATCATCCTTTAAAAAGGAATGATTGTAACTTATCTTAATCTAACTTAAGTATGCCAGCCGTTCTCTCATTGGGAACAGGTTTGCCCTTAGTTCGTTGTTTATTTTTTGTAGGGCTTGGTTAACCCTAGCCAGCAGCAGGACACTTACCAGCAATAAACAACATTCTTAAATGTTGGGGATGTAGGCTTGATCCCCCCACGCCATCTTAAAGCCACCTACCTTGGACTGGATGTCCAATGTAGCCGAGCCGGTCAACCGACCCAAGGCTACTAGTCCGAGGACTAGTCCTTAATCGGAAGTCGAATCTGCTATAGAACCGACCCCCTTTCCTTAGCATGCATGACCGGAGATCGGTCCCGGGTTTCCTCACTCATGTTCCAGTTAGTAGTAGTCTCAAGACCATGTTTGTTGGTTAACCTCTTTCGGTTTATATCGTCCCTTATTAGGGGGCGTTCCTTAGTCTCACTCAATTCCTTACTAAACATTGGTTAGTAAGTTCTCACGGTATGTTGTGTTAGTTTTCAAACATCACACAACAATACAATAGATATATTATATTCCGGTTGCATGCTTTATCTTGTTTAGTGAGCACACAAAACAAATAGCACACAGCGAGGGACACCTCGTTAGCAAGCAGGTCACAAGAGAACTGTACCGTTCACCGTTGGTCGTTCGGTCGCTTACTCTCCTCCGGAGTCCAAATTCTCAAACCCTAAAACATTCACCAAATTGGGTGGTTAATTACTTTTAATTAACCTAGCTTACTTAATCACTAATGATTCCAACTAAGTACCTCTAAGTCATTGTAGTTTAAGCTTAACCTCTTATGTTACTTATTCTCATTTTACCTCACACTTGTCACACCTCCAATATCCTTAAAACTCCACCAAACAACTCTTAACAACCTTAAATAACATTCCCCAACAAGCCCCCTTCATTTACCTCTTGAAAGCACACTTTCTTTGTATTTTTGCCTGGTCCGGGACATGGTCCGGACCTAAGGTCCCGGACCAATGGCTGTCCTTAGTCTCGGCCTTATTTTAGCTATGGTCCGGGACTTGGTACTTACCCAAGGTCCCGGACCACCCCTGGGTACATTCTCGGCCTGATTTTAGTGCTGGTCCGGGACTTTATCCAAGGACTAAGTCCCGGACCACATCTTAAACTGTCAAATTTTACAGTTTTGAACCTCTTTCCACACTTGTTCTTTGTCCAAACTTCTTCTAATCTTTTCCCACGTATTAACACAGTTCCAACACCATTTTAGCACTTAAAATCCTCCTAACTCATGGATCAACTCACCTCTAAATTCCTTGATCATTATTCAAGTCTTACTAAACTTAACACTTATAACTTAATTCCTTACATTACCAACATGTAAACTTTGTCTAAACTTCAACTATCCAAAGTGTTTCTTCAAACTATCTCAAGTACTCCTCAAGCATCATCATGCACAACCCATTTGCTTTACTCACACTTCTCAAAGCTATATGTACTCTAGTACATGCCTACAAGTCATTATACCTTATTTTCCTTCAAAGTTGTACAAGTTTCCTAGATTCCTTCACTAGGTTTTGGTGTTTTAAACTAACCAGTTGGATCCCCTAGTCCTCTTAGACATCTACACCTCTTTTTCATCAAGACGACCTCTAAAACTTCCTAGTACTTCCTTAGTCATTAATTCCCTTTAAACACATTCAAACCACCTTAATCATTACACCTTCTCCTTAAACTTATGCACACTTCTTATATTCCTCATCTCATGATTTTGGTGTGCTCAAAACACTCACCATTCCTCTAACTCCTCCTAGACATCTCTAGGTCATCCTAAACCTCAAGGACTCCTTAGTTAACTAATCTCCACTCAAATACCTCGTAATGATTCCTAGTAAACCCTAGGTCATATAATTCACCACCATCGCATAAACACTTTGTTTTCTACTCAAATTTCGCCATAGCTCCTCTAGTATGTTATCATGCCCAAACACATTATTTTTCCTCATTCAACCATCTCACACACATCAAGTTCTTCTCATCATATCTCATCACCCCAAACCAACTCATTCACAACAAACTCAATATATTGCAAATCTTAAATTGCATAGCACTAAGGCTCTTAAATGACATGGCTCTTAGGCCCTTAAATGACTTAAACTTAAACACTGAATTTCCCACATATATAAGCTTTCAACCTGCAAATACACTCATCAATCTCACAGTAGTTATAATGCTCTTAAAATCCACCTTAACCTATATTACTAACTCAGTCTCATTAAAAGCTAATCACAAGTTCATAAGCTTGTTTAAGTTCTTTTTCCTTAGGTTATATAACCCAATACACAATGTAAGCTCTAAGCCACATTGGTATTTATCTAAAACTCATTCCTTAATCTTAAACCACCATTAGGTAAGCATTTTTACCTTGTTTTCTCAAGCTTATCTTAATCTCCTCCTTAGGCCTTCTTCTTGCATAGATCTCGGCCACCACTTAAATTCCTTTTGCCAATGTTCTAATCAATATTTAAGGACTCATATGAGTACTAAACAATGCACTAACCTCAAGGAATAAAAACCTAGGTTAGAAATGTGTTCTAAGGCATAAAAGTGGATGATTACCTTTGAAGTCCCAAGGTAGACTTTGGCATTGAATGAAATAGGACCTCCACTAGTCCTTGGTGAATAAATCAAGCTAGAACAAGGCATGAAAACAAGGCCCCATGAGTAGAAATTTTCGGCCATGTAGAAGAAATGGTGGAAACTTGATTTTTCTTACATATTCTTTACCTTAAGAGAATGGAGAAGCTAATGAGCTCTTCAAACTTGATTTTCCTCCATCAATGAAGTTTTCTCATGGCACCAAAATGGAGCTTTGAAAGATTTGAAAAGATAGAAAGATAGGTCTTGACCTAACTAAGAATAATATGTGTTTAGTTTTTGATTTGGAGCTAAAATGAGTAAGTTGTTGCCAAAGCAAGGTGAAGCAACAATGGAGGCTGCTTGGGACGGTTTGGAACAGAGGAAAAGAAGAGAAGAACCGTGGAAGAAGAAGAGAAATGAAGAAGAGAGGAGAGAGGTAGACTAATATAAGGTAGTTGCTTTTATAAAGCAAATAGTAACTTTTCTCACTTTACTCTTCTTTTCCCTCTCATTTGATGACTCATGTGGTGACTCCCCACATCAAAACCGGCCCCCTCTATTAAATGGAGATATTTATGGTCTTGGTTGACCATCTTATTGACTTATGTTGACTTATGACTTAACTAGCACTAAATAGTTACTATTCACTAATCAGTGCACATAATCGGGAAATTTTTGATTTCCCATTGATTTAGACCTCCTAATGTGATACTAATTAGTACACATGTTGATTAAAGAGTAATGATGGACATTTAGCCACTCAAAACTCAATTCTAAGACAATTTCTCAAAAATGTGCTTTAAGACTTCTTAAAGCACATTTTGTGTTTTAACTTGTTTTCAAGCTTGGTTTTCTTTGCTAATTGATTTAAAATGACCATTAGAATATTACTAAGGTCTTATCATGATATTTGGGTACTCACCCAAGTCTCTCCAAGCTTAGAGCACGTTTTTGCCCTGATTGCCTTTAAGGCACTTTCTTGTGTTTTCCTTGGTTTAAATTGTCTACCAATCATTCTAAGGCATATTTTAGCCCTACTACATCATGATTTGATGTTTACTTAACATACTTAGGTTTGGGGTATTTCAATCTACCCCCCTTAAAAGAACTTTGTCCCCAAAGTTCCCATGCATCTTTTCTTATTAGAATGCATGTCTTACCTCATTCCTTAGATCATATAGATCATACTTATGTATACTTAATCTCATTGGATCATTAGATCCGCCATATCCTTATACTTAAATCACACAACATGCTTAAGCATGTATAGCACTCAAAATTCTCCTTGTTTCTTTTGATGATTAAAACATTCACATAATTTTCTTTCCAACGCATTCTCCCATGTCACCGGTCCATAGACAATGGCTCATTCGTCCTCGTCACCATGGGCCAGAATACAAAACACGCTGCTCTCCCCTTGTCACCGGTCCGAAGACAAAGGCTCGTGCGTCCTCGACTTCATGGGCGAGACTCAGTAAAAAGGTAATCCTTTTCACGAGGTCATGTGAGGAATAATTCCTCTAATTAAAAATACAATCAACTCCAATTCCATTTTATCCTAAGGCCTCTGTCCATAGTGTGATTTAATTGTGACCACTGGTAGGGAGTTTCAGGAATCATCCTACCCTGATGTGATCAGCATCAGTGTAGAACTATCCTTCCACCCCATTTTGTGTTCGGTTTCCCTTGATCCCTAGAAAATCAAGTTCCACCTCCCACGTCATTTTCAAACATCCAAATAATTCACTCATGTCCAATTTTCTATCTTTTTAGTTCTTCTACTCATAATCAATACATCTCCAAAGTGTGAACTCATTCCATCAAGCATTCCCAATTCATCTCTGAGTAATTACCTCAGAACTTAAATTCCTACTAAGTTCTATAACTGTCCCATACCAACCCTCACCATCTTATATCTCATAGCATTACTGCTTCCTTCCTCATGCTCATATCAAATAATATCTCATAGTGTTATCTTATTCTTATCTCACACATAGTCTCATATCGACTTATACCTCATATATTCCTTATTCCTTAAGTCTCCTTAATCCTCTTCCTTAATTCTCTTAACTTGTACTCACACCGGAGTTAACAAGATAGGTACTTAATATGTATGGTATTCACATCTTCTGTGTGTAATAACCATGATTTATCTCAAAATGTTTATATAAAACATATTCTCAAATTATTTTGTGCTATGCACACCGTAGTTTATGTACTCAGTACACAAACATACGCTAAGCGGTTTTCGCTCTACCCCCCTTAAAATGGATTACGCCCACGTAATCAACATTATATCATCCTTGAACATAAGTTCAAGATGTCTAATTCTCACCAAGCATTCTAGCTTCCACGTCATCTATCTTACTTATAATTCGATCAGAAATGACTTAATCTCTGTATCGAGGATTCTTAACGGTACTTATACCATATTCTCAACTTAGTTTGGTCTAACCTCAAAGGTACTTATCTGCTAGCTTTCGCTGCGCAACTCTGATAATCTTAGGCTTAACTGCCTTTCTAATCGTCCATAGTATTGTATATCCTCCTGCCTCCTTATAGTTTAGGTATATTGGTCTCTCAATGGACACGTGTTATCTTTATATATACACGGCCTTAATGAGTTGTAACTCGTCTATCCATTCTCCTTGAAGATCTTATGTTCATACTCTTAGTGTTTTCTCGAATGTCTAAGTTGTTCTCTCCAACTGACCTTTGGTCTGAGGATGATCCTTAATCTGAAACTACTGTTTAATGCTTATTGCGCTTTACAGTTTAATCTCTTACATCACAAGACATATCCAATGTTTGTACTTAACAATCCATGCTCTTCACACTTCATAGTCCTTAGTTATTTGTTCTCTGATTCCCTTGCATTGCTGGTTCGACTGAATTCTTCTCTTTGACTGTTTGTGGTAATGGCTGCTCTTGTCTGATCTTGTGTCGTTGTCCGTGGTACGGAGTCGACTACCTCCCGTGTTCCTTACACTACTCGTCTACATGCATGGGGTACCTTACTGGTACATTACTACTTACCCAACTAACTCATAAATGAGCGTGTCAGGCCTGCAAGCCCCTGTGGGGTGCAGTCGTCCCACGTCTTGTTTTAGTAAACTCATAGTGTCCGTCACACGTTTATCTATTGCTAATTATGAAGTATTCTGTTGTCGATCTCCTCTTTCATCGTTCCAAAATAACATTTATTGTTCTTCTTGAAGTTAATCAAGGGAAGTCCATTTACTGTGTTCTTGGTTATGGTATGCTCCCGCTCCTTTCTGTATTCCGTACTGATTTGGTCTCTTAAAAATTGAGGTCTCTTTCCGTAGAGCCTCTTATCTTGTTTCTCATATTTGTTCTACTAGGAATGCACTTCCAGTTCCTTAAGGAATGGATGGTGTGCTTCCTGCGAAATCTTACCTAACCCGGTCCAGACTGCTGGCATCAACGCTCAGTTCGTCTACCATCTTATTTTCTTACTTACATTGGTCTTAACTCATAAATCTCTTTGCCTGTGTCAATATTTGACGGCTCATACATAATGGTCGCCTTACCGCGCACCATGACTTAATCCACCTTTCTAACTATTGTACTCACGACCACTACTACCGTGGTAGTTGGCTCTTACTATGTTGCCCATTGATGGTGCAATCTCTTACTCATTTATCCTAATGTCTTACCTTATAATCAATCCCTTCTTGGTGTAAACACACTGGGAGTTCTCTCATTCCGGTATTGGCGGTTGTCGTACCGTGTTGTAAATAGTTGACTCTTGATATGAAGATGTTATGCTCCAATCTCAGATTCGTAAGTAGGCTAATTTCTTTCACTTTCTTTCATCCTTAGTGATGTTATCTACCATGTAGTTTAACTGGTTACTGAAGAAGTCATCCACTGAATCACAAGCTCTTCTGAGCATTGATTAATTGACGTGCCATAATGTGCAGTCACAATGTTTATCTCTGACCATTACTAATTCTTACATCCTGGGTGTTGGATATGGGGTCTATCTGTGCAACCTTCCTTATTACTCAAGTGTATCTGGTATGTTCTAAGGTAATTTCAAGGTTCATAGTTTCCATTTTCTAAATAAAGTGTATTTTATCTCTAATATGTGAAAGCCCTTTTGAGGGGTTCATTCCCACTCATGGCGTCACAACAAGAGAGGTATCCCCACCCTAATAGGCATGGTTCGTTCTCCGCTCCGTCCTTAGCATTATCTCAATATTCTCATTGGTACCCTTTCTTGGTAATGTTCTTCCCAATCTAAGTTATAGGTTTGGTAACCGTTCATATCTACAAATTGTAGTCCCTTCGTGGCTTAAACAAGCTCTCTTATAACTTACCGCGCCTCGGGCTCTGATGTGGTTAACATCCTTGGCTCGTAGGCTCTTAATGCTTAATTTCTCAGTTCATTATTCGTACTCTCACTCATCTGCAGGTCATCCCTATAAGATTCTGGTTCTTTGAGCACTATCCACCGCTAGGTTACATACTAAATGTAGTATCGGATTTCATGATAAGTTGCTGCATCCTGCTTCCTGCTAGGGAAGTTGTTCAGGTGATCTGAGGTTACTTAGTGTCTTTGACAATGCTGTCATTTTACTAGATTTATGTCTTTTAATAGTCAAGGTTAGGTTCGTATTAGGCCTTCGCCTTAAGGTGTCCAAGTTGGATATCATCCCGTCATCTTGTACTCCCATCTCAACGCTTCGTTCAACTTCCGTTGACTACGCCACCCGTTGATGACTAATCATACTTGGGTGTTAATGAGTTAGACGAACAGCATTAACTGTTATTCATCAGTTTGATCGGCTCGACTATGCCCGCTCTGTGGGGGTAGTCCTCCGGGCTTTTCTTTTCCAGCGTTGTACGACTTTAATCCTTAGTAGGTTATAGCTTACGTTTATTTCTTGTATCCTTGTTTTCTGGGTTTTCCAACATCTTCGTTGAAGAATGTTGTTATTGGTATCCTTAATGGTCACTCTGGGAGTCTTATCCCGTTTTCGTTGTAAGTCGATGCTTCAACAGTCTCAATAGTATCTTATAATACATCCCTTGTACATCATTGCTTATATAGTGTTTTTGCTCGCGATACCGAGCAATCTCTTAGGTTTTCCCCTTGAAGTTTGAGACTGGTGTTCTTACCATACTGTCGGTTGTTGTTGTAGTGGGTTATTCCGTTGCTAGTATTTATATGGTCTAATATTATGTCCAAGTTCTGCTCCCGGCTGACTGGTGTGTCACCTCATCTCATCATGGTCAGGCCGTCGGGCCTTTCCAAGGTCCTACTTTTCTGTTCTTATGGATTTACAATCCGGTATTAATATATGCTACAACTGTAGCGTTCTCCTATTTCGCCTTGATGGCTTTTCGTGTGGCTTAATCGTGGTAGCACTTGCTATGGCAAGTGCGCCATGCAGGATGGGTTATTGGTACAAGGTACACCGGTAGTGACACTTCCTTCTAATTTCCATGTAATTAGTAGTCCTCGGGACTCCTTCAATAATCCCTTATTTTGGATAACCGTCCATCCGGCAGTTTCCTTGTTGTTTGACAGTACTGTCATTATCAGGGCGTTCCTCTTTCTGAGAGAACCCCTTAATATTTTCTTATGTCTTAATCCTCGCTCTTGTCTCCACACATTTGTTGTGGTTACTAAGTAATGATTCTCCTTTAGGCACTACATCGTAGTCCTATTTCAGTATACAATTTATTTGTGTTTCCACCGTTGTCCGCGTTATGTCGGCCAGATCTTGTAACCTTCCTCATTGTATGGGGTTTGGAGTTCCCGTTTCTAACTGGACTTTCCAGTAATCTCAATCCTCATGCTTGGTATTATCCTGCTGTTATGCTCCTTCGGACCACTGTCCGGTACTCATGTCGCTTCCCTCTTCCCTTTCTATTGCACCCGTAGTGCTTTCCTTATCATTGGTATGGCGGGTTATTTCGACTGCGTAGCATGTCGACCCATGTTGCTGGTAATTACCGTTCTTTTACTGGTAAGGTTCCATTGGTAGCGCTTGTTTCGCCGATGCGCTCCATTAAAAATCTCCCAGTTCTCCATAATTGTTGTACGACAAGTTGTTTCTCGTATTGCTTACTGTTAGCTAACTGCCAGATCGGGTTTCCCGAGTAAGAGAAGGCTTTCTTCTCTCTGGCGTTTGCTCCACATATTTAGGGTTAGGGATGTGGAGGGCGGGCCTAGGCACTATGGATATCCGGTAAACACCGGGGAGTCCTGGCTAACGCACCTCACACTCTATCTCTCAACCCTTAACCCATAACTCAATCTCAACCTCATCATTCTCCTAAGTTCGGTATTTCTTGTCTTCAGAGCGTAACTACGCTCTGATACCACTTTTTGTAACACCCCAACTCAATCCAAATGTGGTCTCGCAACTTAACAGTATATATATAAACATGTCACAGCGGAATTCTTTACAATCCAGGACCTTGCCACGGTCTGACTACAGAATATACCGAACATTAGTCTAACAACCTTAACCATTTACATATCCTTCTTGCAATCCTCTCACAACCTATACATCTTACTAACTCATATTGCCATACGAGTGTACATGCACAACTCGTAGGCCACCCTTAACCTTTAACATTTGTACTCCTTCTTACTCTCGCGACAGCCGCCTCCTGATATTCACTGTGTAGTAAAAGGAAGCCCCCGAGGGGTCAGCACGAATGCTGGTACGACCCTCTCATGGCCCCCAAGCTAACGTGGCTACGACGACTAATTGTCGATAGCATGGAGGTTGATTAGATGCACAACATAATAGAAAGTGCAGTAAACAACAACTCAGATAAGAACAATCAAAGTTCACACACAATGAACGACTCAAATGCGTTCCCTTAATTAGAGAGTTAGTTATTTAACTCCTTAAGTAATGTTCCCTCTTAACCTTAGTCCATTCTTATCTCACCTTAATCTTAATCTTATCTTAACCTTAGAAACAACCATCCTTTAATAAGGAATGGATGTCGCTTATCTTAATCTTAATTATACAAACCATCCTCTAAAGAGGAATGATTGCAACTTATCTTAATCTTAACAATACAAATCATCCTTTAAAAAGGAATGATTGTAACTTATCTTAATCTTAACTTAAGTATGCCAGCCGTTCTCTCATTGGGAACAGGTTAGCCCTTAGTTCGTTGTTTATTTTTTTGTAGGGCTTGGTTAACCCTAGCCAGCAGGACACTTACCAGCAATAAACAACATTCTTAAATTGTTGGGGATGTAGGCTTGATCCCCCCACGCCATCTTAAAGCCACCTACCTTGGACTGGATGTCCAATGTAGCCGAGCCGGTCAACCGACCCAAGGCTACTAGTCCGAGGACTAGTCCTTAATCGGAAGTCGAATCTGCTATAGATACCGACCCCCTTTCCTTAGCATGCATGACCGGAGATCGGTCCCGGGTTTCCTCACTCATGTTCCAGTTAGTAGTAGTCTCAAGACCATGTTTGTTGGTTAACCTCTTTCGGTTTATATCGTCCCTTATTAGGGGGCGTTCCTTAGTCTCACTCAATTCCTTACTAAACATTGGTTAGTAAGTTCTCACGGTATGTTGTGTTAGTTTTCAAACATCACACAACAATACAATAGATATATTATTTCCGGTTGCATGCTTTATCTTGTTTAGTGAGCACACAAAAAAATAGCACACAAGCCGAGGGACACCTCGTTAGCAAGCAGGTCACAAGAGAACTGTACCGTTCACCGTTGGTCGTTCGGTCGCTTACTCTCCTCCGGAGTCCAAATTCTCAAACCCTAAAACATTCACCAAATTGGGTGGTTAATTAATTTTAATTAACCTAGCTTACTTAATCACTAATGATTTCCAACTAAGTACCTCTAAGTCATTGTAGTTTAAGCTTAACCTCTTATGTTACTTATTTCTCATTTTACCTCACACTTGTTCACACCTCCAATATCCTTAAAACTCCACCAAACAACTCTTAACAACCTTATAATAACATTCCCCAACAAGCCCCCTTCATTTACCTCTTGAAAAGCACACTTTCTTTGTATTTTTGCCTGGTCCGGGACATGGTCCGGACCTAAGGTCCCGGACCAATGGCTGTCCTTAGTCTCGGCCTTATTTTAGCTATGGTCCGGGACTTGGTACTTACCCAAGGTCCCGGACCAACCCCTGGGTACATTCTCGGCCTGGCCTGATTTTAGTGCTGGTCCGGGACTTTATCCAAGGACTAAGTCCCGGACCACATCTTAAACTATCAAATTTTACAGTTTTGAACCTCTTTCCACACTTGTTCTTTTGTCCAAACTTCTTCTAATCTTTTCCCACGTATTAACACATGTTCCAACACCATTTTAGCACTTAAAATCCTCCTAACTCATGGATCAACTCACCTCTAAATTCCTTGATCATTATTCAAGTTCTTACTAAACTCTTAACACTTATAACTTAATTCCTTACATTACCAACATGTAAACTTTGTCTAAAACTTCAACTATCCAAAGTGTTTCTTCATAACTATCTCAAGTACTCCTCAAGCATCATCATGCACAACCCATTTGCTTTACTCACACTTCTCAAAGCTATATGTACTCTAGCACATGCCTACAAGTCATTATACCTTATTTTCCTTCAAAGTTTGTACAAGTTTCCTAGATTCCTTCACTATGGTTTTGGTGTTTTAAACTAACCAGTTGGATCCCCTAGTCCCTCTTAGACATCTACACCTCTTTTTCATCAAGACGACCTCTAAAACTTCCTAGTACTTCCTTAGTCATTAATTCCCTTTAGAACACATTCAAACCACCTTAATCATTACACCTTCTCCTTAAACTTATGCACACTTCTTATATCCTCATCTCATGATTTTGGTGTGCTCAAAACACTCACCATTCCTCTAACTCCTCCTAGACATCTCTAGGTCATCCTAAACCTCAAGGACTCCTTAGTTAACTAATCTCCACTCAAACCTCGTAATGATTCCTAGTAAACCCTAGGTCATATTAATTCACCACCATCGCATAAACACTTTGTTTTCTACTCAAATTTCGCCATAGCTCCTCTAGTATCTTATCATGCCCAAACACATTATTTTTCCTCATTCAACCATCTCACACACATCAAGTTCTTCTCATCATATCTCATCACCCAAACCAACTCATTCACAACAAACTCAATATATTGCAATAATCTTAAATTGCATAGCACTAAGGCTCTTAAATGACATGGCTCTTAGGCCCTTAAATGACTTAAACTTAAACACTGAATTTCCCACATATATAAGCTTTCAACCTGCAAATACACTCATCAATCTCACAGTAGTTATAATGCTCTTAAAATCCACCTTAACCTTATATTACTAACTCATTCTCATTAGCTCCTTAATCACAAGTTCATAAGCTTGTTTAAGTTCTTTTTCCTTAGGTTATATAACCCAATACACAATGTAAGCTCTAAGCCACATTGGTATTTATCTAAAACTCATTCCTTAATCTTAAACCACCATTAGGTAAGCATTTTTACCTTGTTTTCTCAAGCTTATCTTAATCTCCTCCTTAGGCCTTCTTCTTGCATAGATCTCGGCCACCACTTAAATTCCTTTTGCCAATGTTCTAATCAATATTTAAGGACTCATATGAGTACTAAACAATGCACTAACCTCAAGGAATAAAAACCTAGGTTAGAAATGTGTTCTAAGGCATAAAAGTGGATGATTACCTTTGAAGTCCCAAGGTAGACTTTGGCATTGAATGAAATAGGACCTCCACTAGTCCTTGGTGAATAAATCAAGCTAGAACAAGGCATGAAAACAAGGCCCCATGAGTAGAAATTTTCGGCCATGTAGAAGAAATGGTGGAAACTTGATTTTTCTTACATATTCTTTACCTTAAGAGAATGGAGAAGCTAATGAGCTCTTCAAACTTGATTTTCCTCCATCAATGAAGTTTTCTCATGGCACCAAAATGGAGCTTTGAAAGATTTGAAAAGATAGAAAGATAGGTCTTGACCTAACTAAGAATAATATGTGTTTAGTTTTTGATTTGGAGCTAAAATGAGTAAGTTGTTGCCAAAGCAAGGTGAAGCAACAATGGAGGCTGCTTGGGACGGTTTGGAACAGAGGAAAAGAAGAGAAGAACCGTGGAAGAAGAAGAGAAATGAAGAAGAGAGGAGAGAGGTAGACTAATATAAGGTAGTTGCTTTTATAAAGCAAATAGTAACTTTTCTCACTTTACTCTTCTTTTCCCTCTCATTTGATGACTCATGTGGTGACTCCCCACATCAAAACCGGCCCCCTCTATTAAATGGAGATATTTATGGTCTTGGTTGACCATCTTATTGACTTATGTTGACTTATGACTTAACTAGCACTAAATAGTTACTATTCACTAATCAGTGCACATAATCGGGAAATTTTTGATTTCCCATTGATTTAGACCTCCTAATGTGATACTAATTAGTACACATGTTGATTAAAGAGTAATGATGGACATTTAGCCACTCAAAACTCAATTCTAAGACAATTTCTCAAAAATGTGCTTTAAGACTTCTTAAAGCACATTTTGTGTTTTAACTTGTTTTCAAGCTTGGTTTTCTTTGCTAATTGATTTAAAATGACCATTAGAATATTACTAAGGTCTTATCATGATATTTGGGTACTCACCCAAGTCTCTCCAAGCTTAGAGCACGTTTTTGCCCTGATTGCCTTTAAGGCACTTTCTTGTGTTTTCCTTGGTTTAAATTGTCTACCAATCATTCTAAGGCATATTTTAGCCCTACTACATCATGATTTGATGTTTACTTAACATACTTAGGTTTGGGGTATTTCAATCTACCCCCCTTAAAAGAACTTTGTCCCCAAAGTTCCCATGCTTTTCTTATTAGAATGCATGTCTTAACTCATTCCTTAGATCATATAGATCATACTTATGTATACTTAATCTCATTGGATCATTAGATCCGCCATATCCTTATACTTAAATATCACACAACATGCTTAAGCATGTATAGCACTCAAAATTCTCCTTGTTTCTTTTGATGATTAAAACATTCACATAATTTTCTTTCCAACGCATTCTCCCATGTCACCGGTCCATAGACAATGGCTCATTCGTCCTCGTCACCATGGGCCAGAATACAAAACACGCTGCTCTCCCCATGTCACCGGTCCGAAGACAAAGGCTCGTGCGTCCTCGACTTCATGGGCGAGACTCAGTAAAAAGGTAATCCTTTTCACGAGGTCATGTGAGGAATAATTCCTCTAATTAAAAATACAATCAACTCCAATTCCATTTTATCCTAAGGCCTCTGTCCATAGTGTGATTTAATTGTGACCACTGGTAGGGAGTTTCAGGAATCATCCTACCCTGATGTGATCAGCATCAGTGTAGAACTATCCTTCCACCCCATTTTGTGTTCGGTTTCCCTTGATCCCTAGAAAATCAAGTTCCACCTCCCACGTCATTTTCAAACATCCAAATAATTCACTCATGTCCAATTTTCTATCTTTTTAGTTCTTCTACTCATAATCAATACATCTCCAAAGTGTGAACTCATTCCATCAAGCATTCCCAATTCATCTCTGAGTAATTACCTCAGAACTTAAATTCCTACTAAGTTCTATAACTGTCCCATACCAACCCTCACCATCTTATATCTCATAGCATTACTGCTTCCTTCCTCATGCTCATATCAAATAATATCTCATAGTGTTATCTTATTCTTATCTCACACATAGTCTCATATCGACTTATACCTCATATATTCCTTATTCCTTAAGTCTCCTTAATCCTCTTCCTTAATTCTCTTAACTTGTACTCACACCGGAGTTAACAAGATAGGTACTTAATATGTATGGTATTCACATCTTCTGTGTGTAATAACCATGATTTATCTCAAAATGTTTATATAAAACATATTCTCAAATTATTTTGTGCTATGCACACCGTAGTTTATGTACTCAGTACACAAACATACGCTAAGCGGTTTTCGCTCTACCCCCTTAAAATGGATTACGCCCACGTAATCAACATTATATCATCCTTGAACATAAGTTCAAGATGTCTAATTCTCACCAAGCATTCTAGCTTCCACGTCATCTATCTTACTTATAATTCGATCAGAAATGACTTAATCTCTGTATCGAGGATTCTTAACGGTACTTATACCATATTCTCAACTTAGTTTGGTCTAACCTCAAAGGTACTTATCTGCTAGCTTTCGCTGCGCAACTCTGATAATCTTAGGCTTAACTGCCTTTCTAATCGTCCATAGTTGTATATCCTCCTGCCTCCTTATAGTTTAGGTATATTGGTCTCTCAATGGACACGTGTTATCTTTATATATACACGGCCTTAATGAGTTGTAACTCGTCTATCCATTCTCCTTGAAGATCTTATGTTCATACTCTTAGTGTTTTCTCGAATGTCTAAGTTGTTCTCTCCAACTGACCTTTGGTCTGAGGATGATCCTTAATCTGAAACTACTGTTTAATGCTTATTGCGCTTTACAGTTTAATCTCTTACATCACAAGACATATCCAATGTTTGTACTTAACAATCCATGCTCTTCGCACTTCATAGTCCTTAGTTATTTGTTCTCTGATTCCCTTGCATTGCTGGTTCGACTGAATTCTTCTCTTTGACTGTTTGTGGTAATGGCTGCTCTTGTCTGATCTTGTGTCGTTGTCCGTGGTACGGAGTCGACTACCTCCCGTGTTCCTTACACTACTCGTCTACATGCATGGGGTACCTTACTGGTACATTACTACTTACCCAACTAACTCATAAATGAGCGTGTCAGGCCTGCAAGCCCCTGTGGGGTGCAGTCGTCCCACGTTGTTTTAGTAAACTCATAGTGTCCGTCACACGTTTATCTATTGCTAATTATGAAGTATTCTGTTGTCGATCTCCTCTTTCATCGTTCCAAAATAACATTTATTGTTCTTCTTGAAGTTAATCAAGGGAAGTCCATTTACTGTGTTCTTGGTTATGGTATGCTCCCGCTCCTTTCTGTATTCCGTACTGATTTGGTCTCTTAAAAATTGAGGTCTCTTTCCGTAGAGCCTCTTATCTTGTTTCTCATATTGTTCTACTAGGAATGCACTTCCAGTTCCTTAAGGAATGGATGGTGTGCTTCCTGCGAAATCTTACCTAACCCGGTCCAGACTGCTGGCATCAACGCTCAGTTCGTCTACCATCTTATTTTCTTACTTACATTGGTCTTAACTCATAAATCTCTTTGCCTCTGTGTCAATATTTGACGGCTCATACATAATGGTCGCCTTACCGCGCACCATGACTTAATCCACCTTTCTAACTATTGTACTCACGACCACTACTACCGTGGTAGTTGGCTCTTACTATGTTGCCCATTGATGGTGCAATCTCTTACTCATTTATCCTAATGTCTTACCTTATATCAATCCCTTCTTGGTGTAAACACACTGGGAGTTCTCTCATTCCGGTATTGGCGGTTGTCGTACCGTGTTGTAAATAGTTGACTCTTGATATGAAGATGTTATGCTCCAATCTCAGATTCGTAAGTAGGCTAATTTCTTTCACTTTCTTTCATCCTTAGTGATGTTATCTACCATGTAGTTTAACTGGTTACTGAAGAAGTCATCCACTGAATCAAGCTCTTCTGAGCATTGATTAATTGACGTGCCATAATGTGCAGTCACAATGTTTATCTCTGACCATTACTAATTCTTACATCCTGGGTGTTGGATATGGGGTCTATCTGTGCAACCTTCCTTATTACTCAAGTGTATCTGGTATGTTCTAAGGTAATTTCAAGGTTCATAGTTTCCATTTTCTAAATAAAGTGTATTTTATCTCTAATATGTGAAAGCCCTTTTGAGGGGTTCATTCCCACTCATGGCGTCACAACAAGAGAGGTATCCCCACCCTAATAGGCATGGTTCGTTCTCCGCTCCTGTCCTTAGCATTATCTCAATATTCTCATTGGTACCCTTTCTTGGTAATGTTCTTCCCAATCTAAGTTATAGGTTTGGTAACCGTTCATATCTACAAATTGTAGTCCCTTCGTGGCTTAAACAAGCTCTCTTATAACTTACCGCCTCGGGCTCTGATGTGGTTAACATCCTTGGCTCGTAGGCTCTTAATGCTTAATTTCTCAGTTCATTATTCGTACTCACTCATCTGCAGGTCATCCCTATAAGATTCTGGTTCTTTGAGCACTATCCACCGCTAGGTTACATACTAAATGTAGTATCGGATTTCATGATAAGTTGCTGCATCCTGCTTCCTGCTAGGGAAGTTGTTCAGGTGATCTGAGGTTACTTAGTGTCTTTGACAATGCTGTCATTTTACTAGATTTATGTCTTTTAATAGTCAAGGTTAGGTTCGTATTAGGCCTTCGCCTTAAGGTGTCCAAGTTGGATATCATCCCGTCATCTTGTACTCCCATCTCAACGCTTCGTTCAACTTCCGTTGACTACGCCACCCGTTGATGACTAATCATACTTGGGTGTTAATGAGTTAGACGAACAGCATTAACTGTTATTCATCAGTTTGATCGGCTCGACTATGCCCGCTCTGTGGGGGTAGTCCTCCGGGCTTTTCTTTTCCAGCGTTGTACGACTTTAATCCTTAGTAGGTTATAGCTTACGTTTATTTCTTGTATCCTTGTTTTCTGGGTTTTCCAACATCTTCGTTGAAGAATGTTGTTATTGGTATCCTTAATGGTCACTCTGGGAGTCTTATCCCGTTTTCGTTGTAAGTCGATGCTTCAACAGTCTCAATAGTATCTTATAATACATCCCTTGTACATCATTGCTTATATAGTGTTTTTGCTCGCGATACCGAGCAATCTCTTAGGTTTTCCCCTTGAAGTTTGAGACTGGTGTTCTTACCATACTGTCGGTTGTTGTTGTAGTGGGTTATTCCGTTGCTAGTATTTATATGGTCTAATATTATGTCCAAGTTCTGCTCCCGGCTGACTGGTGTGTCACCTCATCTCATCATGGTCAGGCCGTCGGGCCTTTCCAAGGTCCTACTTTTCTGTTCTTATGGATTTACAATCCGGTATTAATATATGCTACAACTGTAGCGTTCTCCTATTTCGCCTTGATGGCTTTTGGTGGCTTAATCGTGGTAGCACTTGCTATGGCAAGTGCGCCATGCAGGATGGGTTATTGGTACAAGGTACAGTAGTGACACTTCCTTCTAATTTCCATTAATTAGTAGTCATCGGGACTCCTTCAATAATCCCTTATTTTGGATAACCGTCCATCCGGCAGTTTCCTTGTTGTTTGACAGTACTGTCATTATCAGGGCGTTCCTCTTTCTGAGAGAACCCCTTAATATTTTCTTATGTCTTAATCCTCGCTCTTGTCTCCACACATTTGTTGTGGTTACTAAGTAATGATTCTCCTTTAGGCACTACATCGTAGTCCTATTTCAGTATACAATTTATTTGTGTTTCCACCGTTGTCCGCGTTATGTCGGCCAGATCTTGTAACCTTCCTCATTGTATGGGGTTTGGAGTTCCCGTTTCTAACTGGACTTTCCAGTAATCTCAATCCTCATGCTTGGTATTATCCTGCTGTTATGCTCCTTCGGACCACTGTCCGGTACTCATGTCGCTTCCCTCTTCCCTTTCTATTGCACCCGTTAGTGCTTTCCTTATCATTGGTATGGCGGGTTATTTCGACTGCGTAGCATGTCGACCCATGTTGCTGGTAATTACCGTTCTTACTGGTAAGGTTCCATTGGTAGCACTTGTTTCGCCGATGCGCTCCATTAAAAATCTCCCAGTTCTCCATAATTGTTGTTACGACAAGTTGTTTCTCGTATTGCTTACTGTTAGCTAACTGCCAGATCGGGTTTCCCGAGTAAGAGAAGGCTTTCTTCTCTCTGGCGTTTGCTCCACATATTTAGGGTTGGATGTGGAGGGCGGGCCTAGGCACTATGGATATCCGGTAAACACCGGGGAGTCCTGGCTAACGCACCTCACACTCTATCTCTCAACCCTAACCCTTAACCCAAACTCAATCTCAACCTCATCATTCCTAAGTTCGGTATTTCTTGTCTTCAGAGCGTAACTACGCTCTGATACCACTTTTTGTAACACCCCAACTCAATCCAAATGTGGTCTCGCAACTTAACAGTATATATATAAACATGTCACAGCGGAATTCTTTACAATCCAGGACCTTGCCACGGTCTGACTACAGAATATACCGAACATTAGTCTAACAACCTTAACCATTTACATATCCTTCTTGCAATCCTCTCACAACCTATACATCTTACTAACTCATATTGCCATACGAGTGTACATGCACAACTCGTAGGCCACCCTTAACCTTTAACATTTGTACTCCTTCTTACTCTCGCGACAGCCGCCTCCTGATATTCATGGGTAGTAAAAGGAAGCCCCCGAGGGGTTCAGCACGAATGCTGGTACGACCCTCTCATGGCCCCCAAGCTAACGTGGCTACGACGACTAATTGTCGATAGCATGGAGGTTGATTAGATGCACAACATAATAGAAAGTGCAGTAAACAAACAACTCAGATAAGAACAATCAAAGTTCACACAACAATGAACGACTCAAATGCGTTCCCTTAATTAGAGAGTTAGTTATTTAACTCCTTAAGTAATGTTCCCTCTTAACCTTAGTTCCATTCTTATCTCACCTTAATCTTAATCTTATCTTAACCTTAGAAACAACCATCCTTTAATAAGGAATGGATTGTCGCTTATCTTAATCTTAATTATACAAACCATCCTCTAAAGAGGAATGATTGCAACTTATCTTAATCTTAACAATACAAATCATCCTTTAAAAAGGAATGATTGTAACTTATCTTAATCTTAACTTAAGTATGCCAGCCGTTCTCTCATTGGGAACAGTTAGCCCTTGTTCGTTGTTATTTTTTTGTAGGGCTTGGTTAACCCTAGCCAGCAGCAGGACACTTACCAGCAATAAACAACATTCTTAAATTGTTGGGGATGTAGGCTTGATCCCCCCACGCCATCTTAAAGCCACCTACCTTGGACTGGATGTCCAATGTAGCCGAGCCGGTCAACCGACCCAAGGCTACTAGTCCGAGGACTAGTCCTTAATCGGAAGTCGAATCTGCTATAGATACCGACCCCCTTTCCTTAGCATGCATGACCGGAGATCGGTCCCGGGTTTCCTCACTCATGTTCCAGTTAGTAGTAGTCTCAAGACCATGTTTGTTGGTTAACCTCTTTCGGTTTATATCGTCCCTTATTAGGGGGCGTTCCTTAGTCTCACTCAATTCCTTACTAAACATTGGTTAGTAAGTTCTCACGGTATGTTGTGTTAGTTTTCAAACATCACACAACAATACAATAGATATATTATATTCCGGTTGCATGCTTTATCTTGTTTAGTGAGCACACAAAACAAATAGCACACAAGCCGAGGGACACCTCGTTAGCAAGCAGGTCACAAGAGAACTGTACCGTTCACCGTTGGTCGTTCGGTCGCTTACTCTCCTCCGGAGTCCAAATTCTCAAACCCTAAAACATTCACCAAATTGGGTGGTTAATTAATTTTAATTAACCTAGCTTACTTAATCACTAATGATTTCCAACTAAGTACCTCTAAGTCATTGTAGTTTAAGCTTAACCTCTTATGTTACTTATTTCTCATTTTACCTCACACTTGTTCACACCTCCAATATCCTTAAAACTCCACCAAACAACTCTTAACAACCTTATAATAACATTCCCCAACAAGCCCCCTTCATTTACCTCTTGAAAAGCACACTTTCTTTGTATTTTTGCCTGGTCCGGGACATGGTCCGGACCTAAGGTCCCGGACCAATGGCTGTCCTTAGTCTCGGCCTTATTTTAGCTATGGTCCGGGACTTGGTACTTACCCAAGGTCCCGGACCAACCCCTGGGTACATTCTCGGCCTGATTTTAGTGCTGGTCCGGGACTTTATCCAAGGACTAAGTCCCGGACCACATCTTAAACTGTCAAATTTTACAGTTTTGAACCTCTTTCCACACTTGTTCTTTTGTCCAAACTTCTTCTAATCTTTTCCCACGTATTAACACATGTTCCAACACCATTTTAGCACTTAAAATCCTCCTAACTCATGGATCAACTCACCTCTAAATTCCTTGATCATTATTCAAGTTCTTACTAAACTCTTAACACTTATAACTTAATTCCTTACATTACCAACATGTAAACTTTGTCTAAAACTTCAACTATCCAAAGTGTTTCTTCATAACTATCTCAAGTACTCCTCAAGCATCATCATGCACAACCCATTTGCTTTACTCACACTTCTCAAAGCTATATGTACTCTAGCACATGCCTACAAGTCATTATACCTTATTTTCCTTCAAAGTTTGTACAAGTTTCCTAGATTCCTTCACTATGGTTTTGGTGTTTTAAACTAACCAGTTGGATCCCCTAGTCCCTCTTAGACATCTACACCTCTTTTTCATCAAGACGACCTCTAAAACTTCCTAGTACTTCCTTAGTCATTAATTCCCTTTAGAACACATTCAAACCACCTTAATCATTACACCTTCTCCTTAAACTTATGCACACTTCTTATATTCCTCATCTCATGATTTTGGTGTGCTCAAAACACTCACCATTCCTCTAACTCCTCCTAGACATCTCTAGGTCATCCTAAACCTCAAGGACTCCTTAGTTAACTAATCTCCACTCAAATACCTCGTAATGATTCCTAGTAAACCCTAGGTCATATTAATTCACCACCATCGCATAAACACTTTGTTTTCTACTCAAATTTCGCCATAGCTCCTCTAGTATTTATCATGCCCAAACACATTATTTTTCCTCATTCAACCATCTCACACACATCAAGTTCTTCTCATCATATCTCATCACCCAAACCAACTCATTCACAACAAACTCAATATATTGCAATAATCTTAAATTGCATAGCACTAAGGCTCTTAAATGACATGGCTCTTAGGCCCTTAAATGACTTAAACTTAAACACTGAATTTCCCACATATATAAGCTTTCAACCTGCAAATACACTCATCAATCTCACAGTAGTTATAATGCTCTTAAAATCCACCTTAACCTTATATTACTAACTCATTCTCATTAGCTCCTTAATCACAAGTTCATAAGCTTGTTTAAGTTCTTTTTCCTTAGGTTATATAACCCAATACACAATGTAAGCTCTAAGCCACATTGGTATTTATCTAAAACTCATTCCTTAATCTTAAACCACCATTAGGTAAGCATTTTTACCTTTTTTCTCAAGCTTATCTTAATCTCCTCCTTAGGCCTTCTTCTTGCATAGATCTCGGCCACCACTTAAATTCCTTTTGCCAATGTTCTAATCAATATTTAAGGACTCATATGAGTACTAAACAATGCACTAACCTCAAGGAATAAAAACCTAGGTTAGAAATGTGTTCTAAGGCATAAAAGTGGATGATTACCTTTGAAGTCCCAAGGTAGACTTTGGCATTGAATGAAATAGGACCTCCACTAGTCCTTGGTGAATAAATCAAGCTAGAACAAGGCATGAAAACAAGGCCCCATGAGTAGAAATTTTCATCCATGTAGAAGAAATGGTGGAAACTTGATTTTTCTTACATATTCTTTACCTTAAGAGAATGGAGAAGCTAATGAGCTCTTCAAACTTGATTTTCCTCCATCAATGAAGTTTTCTCATGGCACCAAAATGGAGCTTTGAAAGATTTGAAAAGATAGAAAGATAGGTCTTGACCTAACTAAGAATAATATGTGTTTAGTTTTTGATTTGGAGCTAAAATGAGTAAGTTGTTGCCAAAGCAAGGTGAAGCAACAATGGAGGCTGCTTGGGACGGTTTGGAACAGAGGAAAAGAAGAGAAGAACCGTGGGAAGAAGAAGAGAAATGAAGAAGAGAGGAGAGAGGTAGACTAATATAAGGTAGTTGCTTTTATAAAGCAAATAGTAACTTTTCTCACTTTACTCTTCTTTTCCCTCTCATTTGATGACTCATGTGGTGACTCCCCACATCAAAACCGGCCCCCTCTATTAAATGGAGATATTTATGGTCTTGGTTGACCATCTTATTGACTTATGTTGACTTATGACTTAACTAGCACTAAATAGTTACTATTCACTAATCAGTGCACATAATCGGGAAATTTTTGATTTCCCATTGATTTAGACCTCCTAATGTGATACTAATTAGTACACATGTTGATTAAAGAGTAATGATGGACATTTAGCCACTCAAAACTCAATTCTAAGACAATTTCTCAAAAATGTGCTTTAAGACTTCTTAAAGCACATTTTGTGTTTTAACTTGTTTTCAAGCTTGGTTTTCTTTGCTAATTGATTTAAAATGACCATTAGAATATTACTAAGGTCTTATCATGATATTTGGGTACTCACCCAAGTCTCTCCAAGCTTAGAGCACGTTTTTGCCCTGATTGCCTTTAAGGCACTTTCTTGTGTTTTCCTTGGTTTAAATTGTCTACCAATCATTCTAAGGCATATTTTAGCCCTACTACATCATGATTTGATGTTTACTTAACATACTTAGGTTTGGGGTATTTCAATCTACCCCCCTTAAAAGAACTTTGTCCCCAAAGTTCCCATGCATCTTTTCTTATTAGAATGCATGTCTTACCTCATTCCTTAGATCATATAGATCATACTTATGTATACTTAATCTCATTGGATCATTAGATCCGCCATATCCTTATACTTAAATATCACACAACATGCTTAAGCATGTATAGCACTCAAAATTCTCCTTGTTTCTTTTGATGATTAAAACATTCACATAATTTTCTTTCCAACGCATTCTCCCATGTCACCGGTCCATAGACAATGGCTCATTCGTCCTCGTCACCATGGGCCAGAATACAAAACACGCTGCTCTCCCCATGTCACCGGTCCGAAGACAAAGGCTCGTGCGTCCTCGACTTCATGGGCGAGACTCAGAAAAAGGTAATCCTTTTCACGAGGTCATGTGAGGAATAATTCCTCTAATTAAAAATACAATCAACTCCAATTCCATTTTATCCTAAGGCCTCTGTCCATAGTGTGATTTAATTGTGACCACTGGTAGGGAGTTTCAGGAATCATCCTACCCTGATGTGATCAGCATCAGTGTAGAACTATCCTTCCACCCCATTTTGTGTTCGGTTTCCCTTGATCCCTAGAAAATCAAGTTCCACCTCCCACGTCATTTTCAAACATCCAAATAATTCACTCATGTCCAATTTTCTATCTTTTTAGTTCTTCTACTCATAATCAATACATCTCCAAAGTGTGAACTCATTCCATCAAGCATTCCCAATTCATCTCTGAGTAATTACCTCAGAACTTAAATTCCTACTAAGTTCTATAACTGTCCCATACCAACCCTCACCATCTTATATCTCATAGCATTACTGCTTCCTTCCTCATGCTCATATCAAATAATATCTCATAGTGTTATCTTATTCTTATCTCACACATAGTCTCATATCGACTTATACCTCATATATTCCTTATTCCTTAAGTCTCCTTAATCCTCTTCCTTAATTCTCTTAACTTGTACTCACACCGGAGTTAACAAGATAGGTACTTAATATGTATGGTATTCACATCTTCTGTGTGTAATAACCATGATTTATCTCAAAATGTTTATATAAAACATATTCTCAAATTATTTTGTGCTATGCACACCGTAGTTTATGTACTCAGTACACAAACATACGCTAAGCGGTTTTCGCTCTACCCCCCTTAAAATGGATTACGCCCACGTAATCAACATTATATCATCCTTGAACATAAGTTCAAGATGTCTAATTCTCACCAAGCATTCTAGCTTCCACGTCATCTATCTTACTCATAATTCGATCATAAATGACTTAATCTCTGTATCGAGGATTCTTAACGGTACTTATACCATATTCACAACTTAGTTTGGTCTAACCTCAAAGGTACTTATCTGCTAGCTTTCGCTGCGCAACTCTGATAATCTTAGGCTTAACTGCCTTTCTAATCGTCCATAGTATTGTATATCCTCCTGCCTCCTTATAGTTTAGGTATATTGGTCTCTCAATGGACACGTGTTATCTTTATATATACATGGCCTTAATGAGTTGTAACTCGTCTATCCATTCTCCTTGAAGATCTTATGTTCATACTCTTAGTGTTTTCTCGAATGTCTAAGTTGTTCTCTCCAACTGACCTTTGGTCTGAGGATGATCCTTAATCTGAAACTACTGTTTAATGCTTATTGCGCTTTACAGTTTAATCTCTTACATCACAAGACATATCCAATGTTTGTACTTAACAATCCATGCTCTTCGCACTTCATAGTCCTTAGTTATTTGTTCTCTGATTCCCTTGCATTGCTGGTTCGACTGAATTCTTCTCTTTGACTGTTTGTGGTAATGGCTGCTCTTGTCTGATCTTGTGTCGTTGTCCGTGGTACGGAGTCGACTACCTCCCGTGTTCCTTACACTACTCGTCTACATGCATGGGGTACCTTACTGGTACATTACTACTTACCCAACTAACTCATAAATGAGCGTGTCAGGCCTGCAAGCCCCTGTGGGGTGCAGTCGTCCCACGTCTTGTTTTAGTAAACTCATAGTGTCCGTCACACGTTTATCTATTGCTAATTATGAAGTATTCTGTTGTCGATCTCCTCTTTCATCGTTCCAAAATAACATTTATTGTTCTTCTTGAAGTTAATCAAGGGAAGTCCATTTACTGTGTTCTTGGTTATGGTATGCTCCCGCTCCTTTCTGTATTCCGTACTGATTTGGTCTCTTAAAAATTGAGGTCTCTTTCCGTAGAGCCTCTTATCTTGTTTCTCATATTTGTTCTACTAGGAATGCACTTCCAGTTCCTTAAGGAATGGATGGTGTGCTTCCTGCGAAATCTTACCTAACCCGGTCCAGACTGCTGGCATCAACGCTCAGTTCGTCTACCATCTTATTTTCTTACTTACATTGGTCTTAACTCATAAATCTCTTTGCCTCTGTGTCAATATTTGACGGCTCATACATAATGGTCGCCTTACCGCGCACCATGACTTAATCCACCTTTCTAACTATTGTACTCACGACCACTACTACCGTGGTAGTTGGCTCTTACTATGTTGCCCATTGATGGTGCAATCTCTTACTCATTTATCCTAATGTCTTACCTTATAATCAATCCCTTCTTGGTGTAAACACACTGGGAGTTCTCTCATTCCGGTATTGGCGGTTGTCGTACCGTGTTGTAAATAGTTGACTCTTGATATGAAGATGTTATGCTCCAATCTCAGATTCGTAAGTAGGCTAATTTCTTTCACTTTCTTTCATCCTTAGTGATGTTATCTACCATGTAGTTTAACTGGTTACTGAAGAAGTCATCCACTGAATCACAAGCTCTTCTGAGCATTGATTAATTGACGTGCCATAATGTGCAGTCACAATGTTTATCTCTGACCATTACTAATTCTTACATCCTGGGTGTTGGATATGGGGTCTATCTGTGCAACCTTCCTTATTACTCAAGTGTATCTGGTATGTTCTAAGGTAATTTCAAGGTTCATAGTTTCCATTTTCTAAATAAAGTGTATTTTATCTCTAATATGTGAAAGCCCTTTTGAGGGGTTCATTCCCACTCATGGCGTCACAACAAAGAGAGGTATCCCCACCCTAATAGGCATGGTTCGTTCTCCGCTCCTGTCCTTAGCATTATCTCAATATTCTCATTGGTACCCTTTCTTGGTAATGTTCTTCCCAATCTAAGTTATAGGTTTGGTAACCGTTCATATCTACAAATTGTAGTCCCTTCGTGGCTTAAACAAGCTCTCTTATAACTTACCGCGCCTCGGGCTCTGATGTGGTTAACATCCTTGGCTCGTAGGCTCTTAATGCTTAATTTCTCAGTTCATTATTCGTACTCTCACTCATCTGCAGGTCATCCCTATAAGATTCTGGTTCTTTGAGCACTATCCACCGCTAGGTTACATACTAAATGTAGTATCGGATTTCATGATAAGTTGCTGCATCCTGCTTCCTGCTAGGGAAGTTGTTCAGGTGATCTGAGGTTACTTAGTGTCTTTGACAATGCTGTCATTTTACTAGATTTATGTCTTTTAATAGTCAAGGTTAGGTTCGTATTAGGCCTTCGCCTTAAGGTGTCCAAGTTGGATATCATCCCGTCATCTTGTACTCCCATCTCAACGCTTCGTTCAACTTCCGTTGACTACGCCACCCGTTGATGACTAATCATACTTGGGTGTTAATGAGTTAGACGAACAGCATTAACTGTTATTCATCAGTTTGATCGGCTCGACTATGCCCGCTCTGTGGGGGTAGTCCTCCGGGCTTTTCTTTTCCAGCGTTGTACGACTTTAATCCTTAGTAGGTTATAGCTTACGTTTATTTCTTGTATCCTTGTTTTCTGGGTTTTCCAACATCTTCGTTGAAGAATGTTGTTATTGGTATCCTTAATGGTCACTCTGGGAGTCTTATCCCGTTTTCGTTGTAAGTCGATGCTTCAACAGTCTCAATAGTATCTTATAATACATCCCTTGTACATCATTGCTTATATAGTGTTTTTGCTCGCGATACCGAGCAATCTCTTAGGTTTTCCCCTTGAAGTTTGAGACTGGTGTTCTTACCATACTGTCGGTTGTTGTTGTAGTGGGTTATTCCGTTGCTAGTATTTATATGGTCTAATATTATGTCCAAGTTCTGCTCCCGGCTGACTGGTGTGTCACCTCATCTCATCATGGTCAGGCCGTCGGGCCTTTCCAAGGTCCTACTTTTCTGTTCTTATGGATTTACAATCCGGTATTAATATATGCTACAACTGTAGCGTTCTCCTATTTCGCCTTGATGGCTTTTCGTGTGGCTTAATCGTGGTAGCACTTGCTATGGCAAGTGCGCCATGCAGGATGGGTTATTGGTACAAGGTACACCGGTAGTGACACTTCCTTCTAATTTCCATGTAATTAGTAGTCCTCGGGACTCCTTCAATAATCCCTTATTTTGGATAACCGTCCATCCGGCAGTTTCCTTGTTGTTTGACAGTACTGTCATTATCAGGGCGTTCCTCTTTCTGAGAGAACCCCTTAATATTTTCTTATGTCTTAATCCTCGCTCTTGTCTCCACACATTTGTTGTGGTTACTAAGTAATGATTCTCCTTTAGGCACTACATCGTAGTCCTATTTCAGTATACAATTTATTTGTGTTTCCACCGTTGTCCGCGTTATGTCGGCCAGATCTTGTAACCTTCCTCATTGTATGGGGTTTGGAGTTCCCGTTTCTAACTGGACTTTCCAGTAATCTCAATCCTCATGCTTGGTATTATCCTGCTGTTATGCTCCTTCGGACCACTGTCCGGTACTCATGTCGCTTCCCTCTTCCCTTTCTATTGCACCCGTAGTGCTTTCCTTATCATTGGTATGGCGGGTTATTTCGACTGCGTAGCATGTCGACCCATGTTGCTGGTAATTACCGTTCTTTTACTGGTAAGGTTCCATTGGTAGCGCTTGTTTCGCCGATGCGCTCCATTAAAAATCTCCCAGTTCTCCATAATTGTTGTACGACAAGTTGTTTCTCGTATTGCTTACTGTTAGCTAACTGCCAGATCGGGTTTCCCGAGTAAGAGAAGGCTTTCTTCTCTCTGGCGTTTGCTCCACATATTTAGGGTTAGGGATGTGGAGGGCGGGCCTAGGCACTATGGATATCCGGTAAACACCGGGGAGTCCTGGCTAACGCACCTCACACTCTATCTCTCAACCCTTAACCCATAACTCAATCTCAACCTCATCATTCTCCTAAGTTCGGTATTTCTTGTCTTCAGAGCGTAACTACGCTCTGATACCACTTTTTGTAACACCCCAACTCAATCCAAATGTGGTCTCGCAACTTAACAGTATATATATAAACATGTCACAGCGGAATTCTTTACAATCCAGGACCTTGCCACGGTCTGACTACAGAATATACCGAACATTAGTCTAACAACCTTAACCATTTACATATCCTTCTTGCAATCCTCTCACAACCTATACATCTTACTAACTCATATTGCCATACGAGTGTACATGCACAACTCGTAGGCCACCCTTAACCTTTAACATTTGTACTCCTTCTTACTCTCGCGACAGCCGCCTCCTGATATTCATCTGTGTAGTAAAAGGAAGCCCCCGAGGGGTTCAGCACGAATGCTGGTACGACCCTCTCATGGCCCCCAAGCTAACGTGGCTACGACGACTAATTGTCGATAGCATGGAGGTTGATTAGATGCACAACATAATAGAAAGTGCAGTAAACAACAACTCAGATAAGAACAATCAAAGTTCACACACAATGAACGACTCAAATGCGTTCCCTTAATTAGAGAGTTAGTTATTTAACTCCTTAAGTAATGTTCCCTCTTAACCTTAGTCCATTCTTATCTCACCTTAATCTTAATCTTATCTTAACCTTAGAAACAACCATCCTTTAATAAGGAATGGATGTCGCTTATCTTAATCTTAATTATACAAACCATCCTCTAAAGAGGAATGATTGCAACTTATCTTAATCTTAACAATACAAATCATCCTTTAAAAAGGAATGATTGTAACTTATCTTAATCTTAACTTAAGTATGCCAGCCGTTCTCTCATTGGGAACAGGTTAGCCCTTAGTTCGTTGTTTATTTTTTTGTAGGGCTTGGTTAACCCTAGCCAGCAGCAGGACACTTACCAGCAATAAACAACATTCTTAAATTGTTGGGGATGTAGGCTTGATCCCCCCACGCCATCTTAAAGCCACCTACCTTGGACTGGATGTCCAATGTAGCCGAGCCGGTCAACCGACCCAAGGCTACTAGTCCGAGGACTAGTCCTTAATCGGAAGTCGAATCTGCTATAGATACCGACCCCCTTTCCTTAGCATGCATGACCGGAGATCGGTCCCGGGTTTCCTCACTCATGTTCCAGTTAGTAGTAGTCTCAAGACCATGTTTGTTGGTTAACCTCTTTCGGTTTATATCGTCCCTTATTAGGGGGCGTTCCTTAGTCTCACTCAATTCCTTACTAAACATTGGTTAGTAAGTTCTCACGGTATGTTGTGTTAGTTTTCAAACATCACACAACAATACAATAGATATATTATATTCCGGTTGCATGCTTTATCTTGTTTAGTGAGCACACAAAAACAAATAGCACACAAGCCGAGGGACACCTCGTTAGCAAGCAGGTCACAAGAGAACTGTACCGTTCACCGTTGGTCGTTCGGTCGCTTACTCTCCTCCGGAGTCCAAATTCTCAAACCCTAAAACATTCACCAAATTGGGTGGTTAATTAATTTTAATTAACCTAGCTTACTTAATCACTAATGATTTCCAACTAAGTACCTCTAAGTCATTGTAGTTTAAGCTTAACCTCTTATGTTACTTATTTCTCATTTTACCTCACACTTGTTCACACCTCCAATATCCTTAAAACTCCACCAAACAACTCTTAACAACCTTATAATAACATTCCCCAACAAGCCCCCTTCATTTACCTCTTGAAAAGCACACTTTCTTTGTATTTTGCCTGGTCCGGGACATGGTCCGGACCTAAGGTCCCGGACCAATGGCTGTCCTTAGTCTCGGCCTTATTTTAGCTATGGTCCGGGACTTGGTACTTACCCAAGGTCCCGGACCAACCCCTGGGTACATTCTCGGCCTGATTTTAGTGCTGGTCCGGGACTTTATCCAAGGACTAAGTCCCGGACCACATCTTAAACTATCAAATTTTACAGTTTTGAACCTCTTTCCACACTTGTTCTTTTGTCCAAACTTCTTCTAATCTTTTCCCACGTATTAACACATGTTCCAACACCATTTTAGCACTTAAAATCCTCCTAACTCATGGATCAACTCACCTCTAAATTCCTTGATCATTATTCAAGTTCTTACTAAACTCTTAACACTTATAACTTAATTCCTTACATTACCAACATGTAAACTTTGTCTAAAACTTCAACTATCCAAAGTGTTTCTTCATAACTATCTCAAGTACTCCTCAAGCATCATCATGCACAACCCATTTGCTTTACTCACACTTCTCAAAGCTATATGTACTCTAGCACATGCCTACAAGTCATTATACCTTATTTTCCTTCAAAGTTTGTACAAGTTTCCTAGATTCCTTCACTATGGTTTTGGTGTTTTAAACTAACCAGTTGGATCCCCTAGTCCCCTTAGACATCTACACCTCTTTTTCATCAAGACGACCTCTAAAACTTCCTAGTACTTCCTTAGTCATTAATTCCCTTTAGAACACATTCAAACCACCTTAATCATTACACCTTCTCCTTAAACTTATGCACACTTCTTATATTCCTCATCTCATGATTTTGGTGTGCTCAAAACACTCACCATTCCTCTAACTCCTCCTAGACATCTCTAGGTCATCCTAAACCTCAAGGACTCCTTAGTTAACTAATCTCCACTCAAATACCTCGTAATGATTCCTAGTAAACCCTAGGTCATATTAATTCACCACCATCGCATAAACACTTTGTTTTCTACTCAATTTCGCCATAGCTCCTCTAGTATGTTATCATGCCCAAACACATTATTTTCCTCATTCAACCATCTCACACACATCAAGTTCTCATCATATCTCATCACCCAAACCAACTCATTCACAACAAACTCAATATATTGCAATAATCTTAAATTGCATAGCACTAAGGCTCTTAAATGACATGGCTCTTAGGCCCTTAAATGAACTTAAACTTAAACAACTGAATTTCCCACATATATAAGCTTTCAACCTGCAAATAACACTCACAATCTCACAGTAGTTATAATGCTCTTAAAAATCCACCTTAACCTTATATTACTAACTCATTCTCATGTAGCTCCTTAATCACAAGTTCATAAGATTGTTACAGTGCTTTTTTCATTAGGTTATAAACCAATACACAATAAGCTCTAAGCCATATTCAGCGTTAGATATAAAAAATCATCCTTAATCTTAAACCACCATTAGGTAAGCATTTTTACCTTGTTTTCTCAAGCTTATCTTAATCTCCTCCTTAGGCCTTCTTCTTGCATAGATCTCGGCCACCACTTAAATTCCTTTTGCCAATGTTCTAATCAATATTTAAGGACTCATATGAGTACTAAACAATGCACTAACCTCAAGGAATAAAAACCTAGGTTAGAAATGTGTTCTAAGGCATAAAAGTGGATGATTACCTTTGAAGTCCCAAGGTAGACTTTGGCATTGAATGAAATAGGACCTCCACTAGTCCTTGGTGAATAAATCAAGCTAGAACAAGGCATGAAAACAAGGCCCCATGAGTAGAAATTTTCGGCCATGTAGAAGAAATGGTGGAAACTTGATTTTTCTTACATATTCTTTACCTTAAGAGAATGGAGAAGCTAATGAGCTCTTCAAACTTGATTTTCCTCCATCAATGAAGTTTTCTCATGGCACCAAAATGGAGCTTTGAAAGATTTGAAAAGATAGAAAGATAGGTCTTGACCTAACTAAGAATAATATGTGTTTAGTTTTTGATTTGGAGCTAAAATGAGTAAGTTGTTGCCAAAGCAAGGTGAAGCAACAATGGAGGCTGCTTGGGACGGTTTGGAACAGAGGAAAAGAAGAGAAGAACCGTGGAAGAAGAAGAAAATGAAGAAGAGAGGAGAGAGGTAGACTAATATAAGGTAGTTGCTTTTATAAAGCAAATAGTAACTTTTCTCACTTTACTCTTCTTTTCCCTCTCATTTGATGACTCATGTGGTGACTCCCCACATCAAAACCGGCCCCCTCTATTAAATGGAGATATTTATGGTCTTGGTTGACCATCTTATTGACTTATGTTGACTTATGACTTAACTAGCACTAAATAGTTACTATTCACTAATCAGTGCACATAATCGGGAAATTTTTGATTTCCCATTGATTTAGACCTCCTAATGTGATACTAATTAGTACACATGTTGATTAAAGAGTAATGATGGACATTTAGCCACTCAAAACTCAATTCTAAGACAATTTCTCAAAAATGTGCTTTAAGACTTCTTAAAGCACATTTTGTGTTTTAACTTGTTTTCAAGCTTGGTTTTCTTTGCTAATTGATTTAAAATGACCATTAGAATATTACTAAGGTCTTATCATGATATTTGGGTACTCACCCAAGTCTCTCCAAGCTTAGAGCACGTTTTTGCTGATTGCCTTTAAGGCACTTTCTTGTGTTTCCTTGGTTTAAATTGTCTACCAATCATTCTAAGGCATATTTTAGCCCTACTACATCATGATTTGATGTTTACTTAACATACTTAGGTTTGGGGTATTTCAATCTACCCCCCTTAAAAGAACTTTGTCCCCAAAGTTCCCATGCATCTTTCTTATTAGAATGCATGTCTTACCTCATTCCTTAGATCATATAGATCATACTTATGTATACTTAATCTCATTGGATCATTAGATCCGCCATATCCTTATACTTAAATATCACACAACATGCTTAAGCATGTATAGCACTCAAAATTCTCCTTGTTCTTTTGATGATTAAAACATTCACATAATTTTCTTTCCAACGCATTCTCCCATGTCACCGGTCCATAGACAATGGCTCATTCGTCCTCGTCACCATGGGCCAGAATACAAAACACGCTGCTCTCCCCATGTCACCGGTCCGAAGACAAAGGCTCGTGCGTCCTCGACTTCATGGGCGAGACTCAGAAAAAGGTAATCCTTTTCACGAGGTCATGTGAGGAATAATTCCTCTAATTAAAAATACAATCAACTCCAATTCCATTTTATCCTAAGGCCTCTGTCCATAGTGTGATTTAATTGTGACCACTGGTAGGGAGTTTCAGGAATCATCCTACCCTGATGTGATCAGCATCAGTGTAGAACTATCCTTCCACCCCATTTTGTGTTCGGTTTCCCTTGATCCCTAGAAAATCAAGTTCCACCTCCCACGTCATTTTCAAACATCCAAATAATTCACTCATGTCCAATTTTCTATCTTTTTAGTTCTTCTACTCATAATCAATACATCTCCAAAGTGTGAACTCATTCCATCAAGCATTCCCAATTCATCTCTGAGTAATTACCTCAGAACTTAAATTCCTACTAAGTTCTATAACTGTCCCATACCAACCCTCACCATCTTATATCTCATAGCATTACTCCTTCCTCTCATGCTATCAAATAATATCTCATAGTGTTATCTTATTCTTATCTCACACATAGTCTCATATCGACTTATACCTCATATATTCCTTATTCCTTAAGTCTCCTTAATCCTCTTCCTTAATTCTCTTAACTTGTACTCACACCGGAGTTAACAAGATAGGTACTTAATATGTATGGTATTCACATCTTCTGTGTGTAATAACCATGATTTATCTCAAAATGTTTATATAAAACATATTCTCAAATTATTTTGTGCTATGCACACCGTAGTTTATGTACTCAGTACACAAACATACGCTAAGCGGTTTTCGCTCTACCCCCCTTAAAATGGATTACGCCCACGTAATCAACATTATATCATCCTTGAACATAAGTTCAAGATGTCTAATTCTCACCAAGCATTCTAGCTTCCACGTCATCTATCTTACTTATAATTCGATCATAAATGACTTAATCTCTGTATCGAGGATTCTTAACGGTACTTATACCATATTCACAACTTAGTTTGGTCTAACCTCAAAGGTACTTATCTGCTAGCTTTCGCTGCGCAACTCTGATAATCTTAGGCTTAACTGCCTTTCTAATCGTCCATAGTATTGTATATCCTCCTGCCTCCTTATAGTTTAGGTATTGGTCTCTCAATGGACACGTGTTATCTTTATATATACATGGCCTTAATGAGTTGTAACTCGTCTATCCATTCTCCTTGAAGATCTTATGTTCAACTCTTAGTGTTTTCTCGAATGTCTAAGTTGTTCTCTCCAACTGACCTTTGGTCTGAGGATGATCCTTAATCTGAAACTACTGTTTAATGCTTATTGCGCTTTACAGTTTAATCTCTTACATCACAAGACATATCCAATGTTTGTACTTAACAATCCATGCTCTTCGCACTTCATAGTCCTTAGTTATTTGTTCTCTGATTCCCTTGCATTGCTGGTTCGACTGAATTCTTCTCTTTGACTGTTTGTGGTAATGGCTGCTCTTGTCTGATCTTGTGTCGTTGTCCGTGGTACGGAGTCGACTACCTCCCGTGTTCCTTACACTACTCGTCTACATGCATGGGGTACCTTACTGGTACATTACTACTTACCCAACTAACTCATAAATGAGCGTGTCAGGCCTGCAAGCCCCTGTGGGGTGCAGTCGTCCCACGTCTTGTTTTAGTAAACTCATAGTGTCCGTCACACGTTTATCTATTGCTAATTATGAAGTATTCTGTTGTCGATCTCCTCTTTCATCGTTCCAAAATAACATTTATTGTTCTTCTTGAAGTTAATCAAGGGAAGTCCATTTACTGTGTTCTTGGTTATGGTATGCTCCCGCTCCTTTCTGTATTCCGTACTGATTTGGTCTCTTAAAAATTGAGGTCTCTTTCCGTAGAGCCTCTTATCTTGTTTCTCATATTTGTTCTACTAGGAATGCACTTCCAGTTCCTTAAGGAATGGATGGTGTGCTTCCTGCGAAATCTTACCTAACCCGGTCCAGACTGCTGGCATCAACGCTCAGTTCGTCTACCATCTTATTTTCTTACTTACATTGGTCTTAACTCATAAATCTCTTTGCCTCTGTGTCAATATTTGACGGCTCATACATAATGGTCGCCTTACCGCGCACCATGACTTAATCCACCTTTCTAACTATTGTACTCACGACCACTACTACCGTGGTAGTTGGCTCTTACTATGTTGCCCATTGATGGTGCAATCTCTTACTCATTTATCCTAATGTCTTACCTTATAATCAATCCCTTCTTGGTGTAAACACACTGGGAGTTCTCTCATTCCGGTATTGGCGGTTGTCGTACCGTGTTGTAAATAGTTGACTTGATATGAAGATGTTATGCTCCAATCTCAGATTCGTAAGTAGGCTAATTTCTTTCACTTTTTTCATCCTTAGTGATGTTATCTACCATGTAGTTTAACTGGTTACTGAAGAAGTCATCCACTGAATCACAAGCTCTTCTGAGCATTGATTAATTGACGTGCCATAATGTGCAGTCACAATGTTTATCTCTGACCATTACTAATTCTTACATCCTGGGTGTTGGATATGGGGTCTATCTGTGCAACCTTCCTTATTACTCAAGTGTATCTGGTATGTTCTAAGGTAATTTCAAGGTTCATAGTTTCCATTTTCTAAATAAAGTGTATTTTATCTCTAATATGTGAAAGCCCTTTGAGGGGTTCATTCCCACTCATGGCGTCACAACAAAGAGAGGTATCCCCACCCTAATAGGCATGGTTCGTTCTCCGCTCCTGTCCTTAGCATTATCTCAATATTCTCATTGGTACCCTTTCTTGGTAATGTTCTTCCCAATCTAAGTTATAGGTTTGGTAACCGTTCATATCTACAAATTGTAGTCCCTTCGTGGCTTAAACAAGCTCTCTTATAACTTACCGCGCCTCGGGCTCTGATGTGGTTAACATCCTTGGCTCGTAGGCTCTTAATGCTTAATTTCTCAGTTCATTATTCGTACTCTCACTCATCTGCAGGTCATCCCTATAAGATTCTGGTTCTTTGAGCACTATCCACCGCTAGGTTACATACTAAATGTAGTATCGGATTTCATGATAAGTTGCTGCATCCTGCTTCCTGCTAGGGAAGTTGTTCAGGTGATCTGAGGTTACTTAGTGTCTTTGACAATGCTGTCATTTTACTAGATTTATGTCTTTTAATAGTCAAGGTTAGGTTCGTATTAGGCCTTCGCCTTAAGGTGTCCAAGTTGGATATCATCCCGTCATCTTGTACTCCCATCTCAACGCTTCGTTCAACTTCCGTTGACTACGCCACCCGTTGATGACTAATCATACTTGGGTGTTAATGAGTTAGACGAACAGCATTAACTGTTATTCATCAGTTTGATCGGCTCGACTATGCCCGCTCTGTGGGGGTAGTCCTCCGGGCTTTTCTTTTCCAGCGTTGTACGACTTTAATCCTTAGTAGGTTATAGCTTACGTTATTTCTTGTATCCTTGTTTTCTGGGTTTTCCAACATCTTCGTTGAAGAATGTTGTTATTGGTATCCTTAATGGTCACTCTGGGAGTCTTATCCCGTTTTCGTTGTAAGTCGATGCTTCAACAGTCTCAATAGTATCTTATAATACATCCCTTGTACATCATTGCTTATATAGTGTTTTTGCTCGCGATACCGAGCAATCTCTTAGGTTTTCCCCTTGAAGTTTGAGACTGGTGTTCTTACCATACTGTCGGTTGTTGTTGTAGTGGGTTATTCCGTTGCTAGTATTTATATGGTCTAATATTATGTCCAAGTTCTGCTCCCGGCTGACTGGTGTGTCACCTCATCTCATCATGGTCAGGCCGTCGGGCCTTTCCAAGGTCCTACTTTTCTGTTCTTATGGATTTACAATCGGTATTAATATATGCTACAACTGTAGCGTTCTCCTATTTCGCCTTGATGGCTTTTCGTGTGGCTTAATCGTGGTAGCACTTGCTATGGCAAGTGCGCCATGCAGGATGGGTTATTGGTACAAGGTACACCGGTAGTGACACTTCCTTCTAATTTCCATGTAATTAGTAGTCCTCGGGACTCCTTCAATAATCCCTTATTTTGGATAACCGTCCATCCGGCAGTTTCCTTGTTGTTTGACAGTACTGTCATTATCAGGGCGTTCCTCTTTCTGAAGAGAACCCCTTAATATTTTCTTATGTTCTTAATCCTCGCTCTGTCTCCACACATTTGTTGTGGTTACTAAGTAATGATTCTCCTTTAGGCACTACATCGTAGTCCTATTTCAGTATACAATTTATTTGTGTTTCCACCGTTGTCCGCGTTATGTCGGCCAGATCTTGTAACCTTCCTCATTGTATGGGGTTTGGAGTTCCCGTTTCTAACTGGACTTTCCAGTAATCTCAATCCTCATGCTTGGTATTATCCTGCTGTTATGCTCCTTCGGACCACTGTCCGGTACTCATGTCGCTTCCCTCTTCCCTTTCTATTGCACCCGTAGTGCTTTCCTTATCATTGGTATGGCGGGTTATTTCGACTGCGTAGCATGTCGACCCATGTTGCTGGTAATTACCGTTCTTTTACTGGTAAGGTTCCATTGGTAGCACTTGTTTCGCCGATGCGCTCCATTAAAAATCTCCCAGTTCTCCATAATTGTTGTACGACAAGTTGTTTCTCGTATTGCTTACTGTTAGCTAACTGCCAGATCGGGTTTCCCGAGTAAGAGAAGGCTTTCTTCTCTCTGGCGTTTGCTCCACATATTTAGGGTTAGGGATGTGGAGGGCGGGCCTAGGCACTATGGATATCCGGTAAACACCGGGGAGTCCTGGCTAACGCACCTCACACTCTATCTCTCAACCCTTAACCCATAACTCAATCTCAACCTCATCATTCTCCTAAGTTCGGTATTTCTTGTCTTCAGAGCGTAACTACGCTCTGATACCACTTTTTGTAACACCCCAACTCAATCCAAATGTGGTCTCGCAACTTAACAGTATAATATAAACATGTCACAGCGGAATTCTTTACAATCCAGGACCTTGCCACGGTCTGACTACAGAATATACCGAACATTAGTCTAACAACCTTAACCATTTACATATCCTTCTTGCAATCCTCTCACAACCTATACATCTTACTAACTCATATTGCCATACGAGTGTACATGCACAACTCGTAGGCCACCCTTAACCTTTAACATTTGTACTCCTTCTTACTCTCGCGACAGCCGCCTCCTGATATTCATCTGTGTAGTAAAAGGAAGCCCCCGAGGGGTTCAGCACGAATGCTGGTACGACCCTCTCATGGCCCCCAAGCTAACGTGGCTACGACGACTAATTGTCGATAGCATGGAGGTTGATTAGATGCACAACATAATAGAAAGTGCAGTAAACAACAACTCAGATAAGAACAATCAAAGTTCACACACAATGAACGACTCAAATGCGTTCCCTTAATTAGAGAGTTAGTTATTTAACTCCTTAAGTAATGTTCCCTCTTAACCTTAGTCCATTCTTATCTCACCTTAATCTTAATCTTATCTTAACCTTAGAAACAACCATCCTTTAATAAGGAATGGATGTCGCTTATCTTAATCTTAATTATACAAACCATCCTCTAAAGAGGAATGATTGCAACTTATCTTAATCTTAACAATACAAATCATCCTTTAAAAAGGAATGATTGTAACTTATCTTAATCTTAACTTAAGTATGCCAGCCGTTCTCTCATTGGGAACAGGTTAGCCCTTAGTTCGTTGTTTATTTTTTTGTAGGGCTTGGTTAACCCTAGCCATCAGCAGGACACTTACCAGCAATAAACAACATTCTTAAATTGTTGGGGATGTAGGCTTGATCCCCCCACGCCATCTTAAAGCCACCTACCTTGGACTGGATGTCCAATGTAGCCGAGCCGGTCAACCGACCCAAGGCTACTAGTCCGAGGACTAGTCCTTAATCGGAAGTCGAATCTGCTATAGATACCGACCCCCTTTCCTTAGCATGCATGACCGGAGATCGGTCCCGGGTTTCCTCACTCATGTTCCAGTTAGTAGTAGTCTCAAGACCATGTTTGTTGGTTAACCTCTTTCGGTTTATATCGTCCCTTATTAGGGGGCGTTCCTTAGTCTCACTCAATTCCTTACTAAACATTGGTTAGTAAGTTCTCACGGTATGTTGTGTTAGTTTTCAAACATCACACAACAATACAATAGATATATTATATTCCGGTTGCATGCTTTATCTTGTTTAGTGAGCACACAAAAACAAATAGCACACAAGCCGAGGGACACCTCGTTAGCAAGCAGGTCACAAGAGAACTGTACCGTTCACCGTTGGTCGTTCGGTCGCTTACTCTCCTCCGGAGTCCAAATTCTCAAACCCTAAAACATTCACCAAATTGGGTGGTTAATTAATTTTAATTAACCTAGCTTACTTAATCACTAATGATTTCCAACTAAGTACCTCTAAGTCATTGTAGTTTAAGCTTAACCTCTTATGTTACTTATTTCTCATTTTACCTCACACTTGTTCACACCTCCAATATCCTTAAAACTCCACCAAACAACTCTTAACAACCTTATAATAACATTCCCCAACAAGCCCCCTTCATTTACCTCTTGAAAAGCACACTTTCTTTGTATTTTTGCCTGGTCCGGGACATGGTCCGGACCTAAGGTCCCGGACCAATGGCTGTCCTTAGTCTCGGCCTTATTTTAGCTATGGTCCGGGACTTGGTACTTACCCAAGGTCCCGGACCAACCCCTGGGTACATTCTCGGCCTGATTTTAGTGCTGGTCCGGGACTTTATCCAAGGACTAAGTCCCGGACCACATCTTAAACTATCAAATTTTACAGTTTTGAACCTCTTTCCACACTTGTTCTTTTGTCCAAACTTCTTCTAATCTTTTCCCACGTATTAACACATGTTCCAACACCATTTTAGCACTTAAAATCCTCCTAACTCATGGATCAACTCACCTCTAAATTCCTTGATCATTATTCAAGTTCTTACTAAACTCTTAACACTTATAACTTAATTCCTTACATTACCAACATGTAAACTTTGTCTAAAACTTCAACTATCCAAAGTGTTTCTTCATAACTATCTCAAGTACTCCTCAAGCATCATCATGCACAACCCATTTGCTTTACTCACACTTCTCAAAGCTATATGTACTCTAGCACATGCCTACAAGTCATTATACCTTATTTTCCTTCAAAGTTTGTACAAGTTTCCTAGATTCCTTCACTATGGTTTTGGTGTTTTAAACTAACCAGTTGGATCCCCTAGTCCCTCTTAGAATCTACACCTTTTTTCATCAAGACGACCTCTAAAACTTCCTAGTACTTCCTTAGTCATTAATTCCCTTTAGAACACATTCAAACCACCTTAATCATTACACCTTCTCCTTAAACTTATGCACACTTCTTATATTCCTCATCTCATGATTTTGGTGTGCTCAAAACACTCACCATTCCTCTAACTCCTCCTAGACATCTCTAGGTCATCCTAAACCTCAAGGACTCCTTAGTTAACTAATCTCCACTCAAATACCTCGTAATGATTCCTAGTAAACCCTAGGTCATATTAATTCACCACCATCGCATAAACACTTTGTTTTCTACTCAAATTTCGCCATAGCTCCTCTAGTATCTTATCATGCCCAAACACATTATTTTTCCTCATTCAACCATCTCACACACATCAAGTTCTTCTCATCATATCTCATCACCCAAACCAACTCATTCACAACAAACTCAATATATTGCAATAATCTTAAATTGCATAGCACTAAGGCTCTTAAATGACATGGCTCTTAGGCCCTTAAATGACTTAAACTTAAACACTGAATTTCCCACATATAAGCTTTCAACCTGCAAATACACTCATCAATCTCACAGTAGTTATAATGCTCTTAAAATCCACCTTAACCTTATATTACTAACTCATTCTCATTAGCTCCTTAATCACAAGTTCATAAGCTTGTTTAAGTTCTTTTTCCTTAGGTTATATAACCCAATACACAATGTAAGCTCTAAGCCACATTGGTTATCTAAAACTCATTCCTTAATTAAACCACCATTAGGTAAGCATTTTACCTTGTTTTCTCAAGCTTATCTTAATCTCCTCCTAGGCCTTCTTCTTGCATAGATCTCGGCCACCACTTAATTCCTTTTGCCAATTTCTAATCAATATTTAAGGACTCATATGAGTACTAAACAATGCACTAACCTCAAGGAATAAAAACCTAGGTTAGAAATGTGTTCTAAGGCATAAAAGTGGATGATTACCTTTGAAGTCCCAAGGTAGACTTTGGCATTGAATGAAATAGGACCTCCACTAGTCCTTGGTGAATAAATCAAGCTAGAACAAGGCATGAAAACAAGGCCCCATGAGTAGAAATTTTCGGCCATGTAGAATGGTGGAAACTTGATTTTTCTTACATATTCTTTACCTTAAGAGAATGGAGAAGCTAATGAGCTCTTCAAACTTGATTTTCCTCCATCAATGAAGTTTTGTCATGGCACCAAAATGGAGCTTTGAAAGATTTGAAAAGATAGAAAGATAGGTCTTGACCTAACTAAGAATAATATGTTTTAGTTTTTGATTTGGAGCTAAAATGAGTAAGTTGTTGCCAAAGCAAGGTGAAGCAACAATGGAGGCTGCTTGGGACGGTTTGGAACAGAGGAAAAGAAGAGAAACCGTGGAAGAAGAAGAGAATGAAGAAGAGAGGAGAGAGGTAGACTAATATAAGGTAGTTGCTTTTATAAAGCAAATAGTAACTTTTCTCACTTTACTCTTCTTTTCCCTCTCATTTGATGACTCATGTGGTGACTCCCCACATCAAAACCGGCCCCCTCTATTAAATGGAGATATTTATGGTCTTGGTTGACCATCTTATTGACTTATGTTGACTTATGACTTAACTAGCACTAAATAGTTACTATTCACTAATCAGTGCACATAATCGGGAAATTTTTGATTTCCCATTGATTTAGACCTCCTAATGTGATACTAATTAGTACACATGTTGATTAAAGAGTAATGATGGACATTTAGCCACTCAAAACTCAATTCTAAGACAATTTCTCAAAAATGTGCTTTAAGACTTCTTAAAGCACATTTTGTGTTTTAACTTGTTTTCAAGCTTGGTTTTCTTTGCTAATTGATTTAAAATGACCATTAGAATATTACTAAGGTCTTATCATGATATTTGGGTACTCACCCAAGTCTCTCCAAGCTTAGAGCACGTTTTTGCACTGATTGCCTTTAAGGCACTTTCTTGTGTTTTCCTTGGTTTAAATTGTCTACCAATCATTCTAAGGCATATTTTAGCCCTACTACATCATGATTTGATGTTTACTTAACATACTTAGGTTTGGGGTATGATAAGCCGCAGACTTATCATATTTTATGCACTAGATTTAGTATTATATTTATCTAAATAAAGTTATATTTATGATTATTTATGCTAATTATGTGTTAAAGTATAATATTTGTACAATCTTATGTTTTTATGAGTTTTCTGTGCAAGGAATGATTTTCTAGGCAAAAGTTAGTTGAAGCCGGACTCCATGCCGGGTAGTTTCTGCACGGCATAAGTACAGAACAGAAAGAAGCCTTGCCGGATGTTATGCCGGGTAAATGTTTATCCGGCATAAGTGTAAAATCGCCTCGATTGACCATACGACAGCACATGTGATCCACGTGTTTTCCAACCGCTGCCGGATGTGATGCCGGGTAAGTCCTACCCGGCATAAGCACTGTTTCGCACGGACATCGACGGTTTCGACCGTTAGCAGTTGGGCGCATTTACACGTGTGCCGGCTATTGGGGACCCGGCACGACGCCCGGCATCGACACAATTAATGCCTATAAATAGGCCGAGGAAGGCTACAATTCAACACACTTCAACACCATATTATCCTCCATTCATCACTCCATTTCCGCCCACTCCATTGTTGGTGTCCAGGGAAGTTTCTACAGTGTCATCCACGCGAAGAAGAAGAAGATCCTGTCGGGTTAAGGCTATGTCCATTCCCTTCTCCCCTTTATATTCTCTTCTTGTAGTTGTGTGGATGGAGATGTAGAACTCCTTGTTTGTTCTTTGTTTAGGAAATGAATTCCTCCTTGTAAAACAATGTGTTCTTCTTAATATAATTTCAAGTTTATTAAGAGTAAGGTTCTTATTGAAAGAGAATAGGTTGATCTCTTTTTCTCTTCATGCAATTCTTACTTGTGGAAGACAAGTCCCAAGTAAGATAGTTAGACTCTCTTAATGGTCTTCCTACTCTCTTCTTATGAATTAAGGGTTAGTGGTAAGAGTGAGAATTAATCCATTTTCCCCCATTTCCTTGTTCATTTCGCGGCATGATATATGCTCGATTTGTTAATAGGGATGAGTCTTCTGTTTTCTACCCGGAAACTGGAGAAAGAATATGCATTATGACTATGCCGGATGCACTGCCGGGTGGCCAATGTCCGGCATATTCAATGTCTTTGATATGCCGTGCAAGTGGTATCCGCAGGACACCCGGCGTATTCAGTGTTGGTTAATTCGAAGGCTTGTGTTATGTTTCGAGATCATGTTGATACTTGGATGGTTTTACTCCCTAGATCAAGAATAATTTCATTGTAATTACCACATAGTTTAGTTAGTTTTAATTAGGTTTAGAATTACATTCAATTTCCCCCCTTGTCTTAGAATAGGCTTTTTGCCCGGATTAGGACTGATTTTCTATAAGTCCCTTGGGTACGATACTCTCGGTCGTAATATATTTACACTATACTCCGACCGGGTTTTATTTTGCTACCCGTAGTAGAGTTGTAGGATTAGGTTATTATTTTATTCATTTTGTATATAGTTTATCCTAACAATTTCTCTGTTAGCAAATTGGCGCCGTTGCCGGGGACTTGGAATTAGTCCAAGTCCTAAATTCGGTAAAACGCCCTATTCTTTATTCTTTGATTCTTTAATTGATTTTGTTCATTTTGTTTTCCTGTTGAATAGGCCGGATGCATGGCCGGATGTCTCGTAACCGGCACATTCAACAAATTCCATTCTTTAATTCTTTTATTCTTTGATTTATTTCGCCCTTAGTTTTGCAAATTTGGATGTGCCGCGCTGCATGCCGGGCCTCTTATACCCGGCATATTCGGAGGAAGTCCGATGCCGGATAAGTGATACCCGGCATTATATCCGGCATATTCAAGTTTGTCAAACGTTGTACATTTGGAGTTCCTGACAATCTAAATATTATTTCTTTTATTTTTATGAAATATTATAACATTTTCTTTTGCTCCTCCTGAAGTTATCCAAGTGAATGCTTCTTCGGTCAACGAGTACTCCTGACAATTTAGCCAACCCTGATCCGGAGATCGAGAGAACCCTGCTTCAAACTTTAAGGCAACAACGAACCCTACAAGCAGATCCTACACCAATGGCAGCACCTACCGTCCGAAATATAAACAGGCCTTCCAACCAAGGCCAAAAGCCCGCAATCGACCTCCCTCTCCTTCCACAAAACGAATACGATGAATGGCAAAAACTTAAGCCATATCATCAAATACGGTGCATCAAGGAATTGGGTATGTTCGATGGTACAAACCCGGACGATGCTTTGCTTCACATCACCAAATTCTTGCAACACACAAATAGCCTAACCTCCACAAACAATGTCCTCCAATACGCCAGACTTGCTCTCTTCCCCCATAGTCTTACGGGGAACGCCAGCAAATGGTACCACAGTCTATCCCCCAGTACCATCGCCACATGGGAGGACATGGCAACCAAGTTTTATGACAAATTCATGCCCCCAGTCGCACCCTGGAGATGATCGCCGACATTTACAACTTTAGGCAACCAGCTCGGAGAACATCTGTGAGACTTGGGACAGATTCAAAGGGTTGCTGCGCACATGTCCACACCACGGCCTCACCAAGGAACAACTATCTCAGTTGTTTTACAAGGGATTGGTCAACCAATGCAAGACCATGATCCTTTCCTCCCTTGGTGCAGACATATTGAAGAAACCTGGAGATCAATTCCTTAGTGGGGTTGAATCTCTTTGTGAAGAGATAAGAGAATGGGCCACCGGTGGCACCAGGGGTAGTACCGCTGGTTTATATCAAGTCGGGGTAGGGCGATGCTAAATTTGACAAACTTATGCAAAGTCATGAGCAGTTATTGGAGAGTAACGCCCAGACGTCAACGAAGGTTAGCGCTTTACAGAAAGTGGTGGAGCAATTAGCAATGAACAAACTTCCTCAACAAGCGAACGTGGTTAGTGCACGACCACACGCTTCGAGCCCCGACATGTCCAGACTTTCAGAATGTTGAGGAAGTCAATTATGTGAGTAACCAAGGGTATCGGCAGCCATGGCAACAGGGGAACCAACCCCCTCAACACTTTCAGAGTCAAGCCGGCTACCAGGGAGGTCCAAGGCAATACAGACCATCCCACCCTACATCATCATCAGAGGCTGAAATGGCTGAACTTCGTGACATGATGTCAGCCCTGATGAACAAGACCCAGGATGCTCACAACGAGATCTCGACCATTCGCAAGGAGCACAAATCGTTGCAGTTGCAATTACAGCAACTTCTGATGCAACCAAGACAGCAAGGTCAGCTTCCGTCCCAAACGCAAACCAATCCACGGGAGCATGCGAATTCGGTCACCATTCTACCAAGGATCTCAGATAACGCCAAGTAGCCTAAAAGGCTAAGTGTAGGGCGGGTCCTCCTCACACCTTCAATGTCAAAGGGGAGCCTTTCTTACATTTAATTCTTTTTTTTTATATATATGATTTGTTTCGTCAATATTTTCAACCTATTTATTTTATTTTCTTATTAAAAAAAAAAAAAAAAACATTTTTGTTCTCTTTCGAACACTGGGGACAGTGTTCCTGCCAAGTGTAGGGCAGGGACCCCCCTTAAAAAAATAATAAGTTTTAATAATATGCATAAGTTTTGCGTTTTATTCAATGTTTTACTAAACTTCTTGCGGTTTCTGATTAAGATAAGATTAGGAATGAATAAAAGCTTGTTCTCTCAAGAGGTAAGCTCTCTAATGACTTATAGATTCCTGTTTTTAACTTTTTGATTCTCTTTATTAACATGAGTATATGATCTTTCTCCTAATTCTTTCCTTATTATACTTCTGGGTGTTATTCTTTTCTTTTTCAAAATGGTGAGAATTCTTTTGGGTGAAAATCTTAAGATAGGGTTTTTGTGCAAAAGAAAGAGAAGAAAAAGAAAAAAAAGAAAGAAAAAAATCTTCTTCCAAAGGAAAAGCAATATTCCTTGAGGTTGCAAAAAAGTGCCTCAGAATAAAAGCAAGAAACGAGAGTTTTTCCTTTTTTATTTTTCTCCTAAATTCCCGTTCTTCAATGCAAAAAAAATCATGGTTGATTCAGAAACCCTTGCAAAATAGGGCTGATTCATAAAAACCATTGATGAGAGTCTTGGCCACATTCAGAAACTCTTGAAAAATAGAGCTGAATGATGGAAACCGGAAAAAGGAGAGATACAAAAATCCCTTATGCAAAATAGCCCAAAAGCTTTTGATCGGTTTTGAAAATTCTTTGTTTTATACCCATTAGTATGTTTTGATAGAATAAGGTAGATTAAGTGATACTTATGAATTAGAGTCTTAGAGTTGAGAATATTTATCTACATTTCATTTTAAAGTTTATCTGTTTTGTGCATAAGTAATTAGTTCTTTCTAATCTTGTTTTGCTCGAGGACTAGCAAAAGGTAAGTGTAGGGCCTTGATAAGCCGCAGATTTATCATATTTTATGCACTAGATTTAGTATTATATTTATCTAAATAAAGTTATATTTATGATTATTTATGCTAATTATGTGTTAAAGTATAATATTTGTACAATCTTATGTTTTTATGAGTTTTCTGTGCAAGGAATGATTTTCTAGGCAAAAGTTAGTTGAAGCCGGACTCCATGCCGGGTAGTTTCTGCACGGCATAAGTACAGAACAGAAAGAAGCCTTGCCGGATGTTATGCCGGGTAAATGTTATCCGGCATAAGTGTAAAATCGCCTCGATTGACCATACGACAGCACATGTGATCCACGTGTTTTCCAACCGCTGCCGGATGTGATGCCGGGTAAGTCCTACCCGGCATAAGCACTGTTTCGCACGGACATCGACGGTTTCGACCGTTAGCAGTTGGGCGCATTTAACACGTGTGCCGGCTATTGGGGACCCGGCACGACGCCCGGCATCGACACAATTAATGCCTATAAATAGGCCGAGGAAGGCTACAATTCAACACACTTCAACACCATATTATACTCCATTCATCACTCCATTTCCGCCCACTCCATTTTGGTGTCCAGGGAAGTTTTACAGTGTCATCCACGCGAAGAGAAGAAGATCCTGTCGGGTTAAGGCTATGTCCATTCCCTTCTCCCCTTTATATTCTCTTCTTGTAGTTGTGTGGATGGAGATGTAGAACTCCTTGTTTGTTCTTTGGTTAGGAGATGAATTCCTTCTTGTAAAACAATGTGTTCTTCTTAATATAATTTCAAGTTTATTAAGAGTAAGGTTCTTATTGAAAGAGAATAGGTTGATCTCTTTTTCTCTTCATGCAATTCTTACTTGTGGAAGACAAGTCCCAAGTAAGATAGGTTAGACTCTCTTAATGGTCTTCCTACTCTCTTCTTATGAATTAAGGTTAGTGGTAAGAGTGAGAATTAATCCATTTTCCCCCATTTCCTTGTTCATTTCGCGGCATGATATATGCTCGATTTGTTAATAGGGATGAGTCTTCTGTTTTCTACCCGGAAACTGGAGAAAGAATATGCATTATGACTATGCCGGATGCACTGCCGGGTGGCCAATGTCCGGCATATTCAATGTCTTTGAATATGCCGTGCAAGTGGTATCCGGCAGGACACCCGGCGTATTCATGTTGGTTAATTCGAAGGCTTGTGTTATGTTTCGAGATCAGTGACTTGGATGGTTTACTCCCTAGATCAAAATAATTTCATTGTAATTACCACATAGTTTGTTGTTTTAATTAGGTTTAGAATTACATTCAATTCCCCCCTTGTCTTAGAATAGGCTTTTTGCCCGGATTAGGACTGATTCTATAAGTCCCTGGGTACGACCTCGGTCGTAATATATTTACACTATACTCCGACCGGGTTTTATTTTGCTACCCGTAGTAGAGTTGTAGGATTAGGTTATTTTATTCATTTTGTATATAGTTTATCCTAACAATTTCTCTGTTAGCAGGGTTATTCAATCTACCCCCCTTAAAAGAACTTTGTCCCCAAAGTTCCCATGCATGCATCTTTCTTATTAGAATGCATGTCTTACCTCATTCCTTAGATCATATAGATCATACTTATGTATACTTAATCTCTCATTGGATCATTAGATCCGCCATATCCTTATACTTAAATATCACACAACATGCTTAAGCATGTATAGCACTCAAAATTCTCCTTGTTTCTTTTGATGATTAAAACATTCACATAATTTTCTTTCCAACGCATTCTCCCATGTCACCGGTCCATAGACAATGGCTCATTCGTCCTCGTCACCATGGGCCAGAATACAAAACACGCTGCTCTCCCCATGTCACCGGTCCGAAGACAAAGGCTCGTGCGTCCTCGACTTCATGGGCGAGACTCAGTAAAAAGGTAATCCTTTTCACGAGGTCATGTGAGGAAAATTCCTCTAATTAAAAATACAATCAACTCCAATTCCATTTTATCCTAAGGCCTCTGTCCATAGTGTGATTTAATTGTGACCACTGGTAGGGAGTTTCAGGAATCATCCTACCCTGATGTGATCAGCATCAGTGTAGAACTATCCTTCCACCCCATTTTGTGTTCGGTTTCCCTTGATCCCTAGAAAATCAAGTTCCACCTCCCACGTCATTTTCAAACATCCAAATAATTCACTCATGTCCAATTTTCTATCTTTTTAGTTCTTCTACTCATAATCAATACATCTCCAAAGTGTGAACTCATTCCATCAAGCATTCCCAATTCATCTCTGAGTAATTACCTCAGAACTTAAATTCCTACTAAGTTCTATAACTGTCCCATACCAACCCTCACCATCTTATATCTCATAGCATTACTGCTTCCTTCCTCATGCTCATATCAAATAATATCTCATAGTGTTATCTTATTCTTATCTCACACATAGTCTCATATCGACTTATACCTCATATATTCCTTATTCCTTAAGTCTCCTTAATCCTCTTCCTTAATTCTCTTAACTTGTACTCACACCGGAGTTAACAAGATAGGTACTTAATATGTATGGTATTCACATCTTCTGTGTGTAATAACCATGATTTATCTCAAAATGTTTATATAAAACATATTCTCAAATTATTTTGTGCTATGCACACCGTAGTTTATGTACTCAGTACACAAACATACGCTAAGCGGTTTTCGCTCTACCCCCCTTAAAATGGATTACGCCCACGTAATCAACATTATATCATCCTTGAACATAAGTTCAAGATGTCTAATTCTCACCAAGCATTCTAGCTTCCACGTCATCTATCTTACTTATAATTCGATCATAAATGACTTAATCTCTGTATCGAGGATTCTTAACGGTACTTATACCATATTCTCAACTTAGTTTGGTCTAACCTCAAAGGTACTTATCTGCTAGCTTTCGCTGCGCAACTCTGATAATCTTAGGCTTAACTGCCTTTCTAATCGTCCATAGTATTGTATATCCTCCTGCCCTTATTTTAGGTATATTGGTCTCTCAATGGACACGTGTTATCTTTATATATACATGGCCTTAATGAGTTGTAACTCGTCTATCCATTCTCCTTGAAGATCTTATGTTCATACTCTTAGTGTTTTCTCGAATGTCTAAGTTGTTCTCTCCAACTGACCTTTGGTCTGAGGATGATCCTTAATCTGAAACTACTGTTTAATGCTTATTGCGCTTTACAGTTTAATCTCTTACATCACAAGACATATCCAATGTTTGTACTTAACAATCCATGCTCTTCGCACTTCATAGTCCTTAGTTATTTGTTCTCTGATTCCCTTGCATTGCTGGTTCGACTGAATTCTTCTCTTTGACTGTTTGTGGTAATGGCTGCTCTTGTCTGATCTTGTGTCGTTGTCCGTGGTACGGAGTCGACTACCTCCCGTGTTCCTTACACTACTCGTCTACATGCATGGGGTACCTTACTGGTACATTACTACTTACCCAACTAACTCATAAATGAGCGTGTCAGGCCTGCAAGCCCCTGTGGGGTGCAGTCGTCCCACGTCTTGTTTTAGTAAACTCATAGTGTCCGTCACACGTTTATCTATTGCTAATTATGAAGTATTCTGTTGTCGATCTCCTCTTTCATCGTTCCAAAATAACATTTATTGTTCTTCTTGAAGTTAATCAAGGGAAGTCCATTTACTGTGTTCTTGGTTATGGTATGCTCCCGCTCCTTTCTGTATTCCGTACTGATTTGGTCTCTTAAAAATTGAGGTCTCTTTCCGTAGAGCCTCTTATCTTGTTTCTCATATTTGTTCTACTAGGAATGCACTTCCAGTTCCTTAAGGAATGGATGGTGTGCTTCCTGCGAAATCTTACCTAACCCGGTCCAGACTGCTGGCATCAACGCTCAGTTCGTCTACCATCTTATTTTCTTACTTACATTGGTCTTAACTCATAAATCTCTTTGCCTCTGTGTCAATATTTGACGGCTCATACATAATGGTCGCCTTACCGCGCACCATGACTTAATCCACCTTTCTAACTATTGTACTCACGACCACTACTACCGTGGTAGTTGGCTCTTACTATGTTGCCCATTGATGGTGCAATCTCTTACTCATTTATCCTAATGTCTTACCTTATAATCAATCCCTTCTTGGTGTAAACACACTGGGTTCTCTCATTCCGGTATTGGCGGTTGTCGTACCGTGTTGTAAATAGTTGACTCTTGATATGAAGATGTTATGCTCCAATCTCAGATTCGTAAGTAGGCTAATTTCTTTCACTTTCTTTCATCCTTAGTGATGTTATCTACCATGTAGTTTAACTGGTTACTGAAGAAGTCATCCACTGAATCACAAGCTCTTCTGAGCATTGATTAATTGACGTGCCATAATGTGCAGTCACAATGTTTATCTCTGACCATTACTAATTCTTACATCCTGGGTGTTGGATATGGGGTCTATCTGTGCAACCTTCCTTATTACTCAAGTGTATCTGGTATGTTCTAAGGTAATTTCAAGGTTCATAGTTTCCATTTTCTAAATAAAGTGTATTTTATCTCTAATATGTGAAAGCCCTTTTGAGGGGTTCATTCCCACTCATGGCGTCACAACAAAGAGAGGTATCCCCACCCTAATAGGCATGGTTCGTTCTCCGCTCCTGTCCTTAGCATTATCTCAATATTCTCATTGGTACCCTTTCTTGGTAATGTTCTTCCCAATCTAAGTTATAGGTTTGGTAACCGTTCATATCTACAAATTGTAGTCCCTTCGTGGCTTAAACAAGCTCTCTTATAACTTACCGCGCCTCGGGCTCTGATGTGGTTAACATCCTTGGCTCGTAGGCTCTTAATGCTTAATTTCTCAGTTCATTATTCGTACTCTCACTCATCTGCAGGTCATCCCTATAAGATTCTGGTTCTTTGAGCACTATCCACCGCTAGGTTACATACTAAATGTAGTATCGGATTTCATGATAAGTTGCTGCATCCTGCTTCCTGCTAGGGAAGTTGTTCAGGTGATCTGAGGTTACTTAGTGTCTTTGACAATGCTGTCATTTTACTAGATTTATGTCTTTTAATAGTCAAGGTTAGGTTCGTATTAGGCCTTCGCCTTAAGGTGTCCAAGTTGGATATCATCCCGTCATCTTGTACTCCCATCTCAACGCTTCGTTCAACTTCCGTTGACTACGCCACCCGTTGATGACTAATCATACTTGGGTGTTAATGAGTTAGACGAACAGCATTAACTGTTATTCATCAGTTTGATCGGCTCGACTATGCCCGCTCTGTGGGGGTAGTCCTCCGGGCTTTTCTTTTCCAGCGTTGTACGACTTTAATCCTTAGTAGGTTATAGCTTACGTTTATTTCTTGTATCCTTGTTTTCTGGGTTTTCCAACATCTTCGTTGAAGAATGTTGTTATTGGTATCCTTAATGGTCACTCTGGGAGTCTTATCCCGTTTTCGTTGTAAGTCGATGCTTCAACAGTCTCAATAGTATCTTATAATACATCCCTTGTACATCATTGCTTATATAGTGTTTTTGCTCGCGATACCGAGCAATCTCTTAGGTTTTCCCCTTGAAGTTTGAGACTGGTGTTCTTACCATACTGTCGGTTGTTGTTGTAGTGGGTTATTCCGTTGCTAGTATTTATATGGTCTAATATTATGTCCAAGTTCTGCTCCCGGCTGACTGGTGTGTCACCTCATCTCATCATGGTCAGGCCGTCGGGCCTTTCCAAGGTCCTACTTTTCTGTTCTTATGGATTTACAATCCGGTATTAATATATGCTACAACTGTAGCGTTCTCCTATTTCGCCTTGATGGCTTTTCGTGTGGCTTAATCGTGGTAGCACTTGCTATGGCAAGTGCGCCATGCAGGATGGGTTATTGGTACAAGGTACACCGGTAGTGACACTTCCTTCTAATTTCCATGTAATTAGTAGTCCTCGGGACTCCTTCAATAATCCCTTATTTTGGATAACCGTCCATCCGGCAGTTTCCTTGTTGTTTGACAGTACTGTCATTATCAGGGCGTTCCTCTTTCTGAGAGAACCCCTTAATATTTTCTTATGTCTTAATCCTCGCTCTTGTCTCCACACATTTGTTGTGGTTACTAAGTAATGATTCTCCTTTAGGCACTACATCGTAGTCCTATTTCAGTATACAATTTATTTGTGTTTCCACCGTTGTCCGCGTTATGTCGGCCAGATCTTGTAACCTTCCTCATTGTATGGGGTTTGGAGTTCCCGTTTCTAACTGGACTTTCCAGTAATCTCAATCCTCATGCTTGGTATTATCCTGCTGTTATGCTCCTTCGGACCACTGTCCGGTACTCATGTCGCTTCCCTCTTCCCTTTCTATTGCACCCGTAGTGCTTTCCTTATCATTGGTATGGCGGGTTATTTCGACTGCGTAGCATGTCGACCCATGTTGCTGGTAATTACCGTTCTTTTACTGGTAAGGTTCCATTGGTAGCGCTTGTTTCGCCGATGCGCTCCATTAAAAATCTCCCAGTTCTCCATAATTGTTGTACGACAAGTTGTTTCTCGTATTGCTTACTGTTAGCTAACTGCCAGATCGGGTTTCCCGAGTAAGAGAAGGCTTTCTTCTCTCTGGCGTTTGCTCCACATATTTAGGGTTAGGGATGTGGAGGGCGGGCCTAGGCACTATGGATATCCGGTAAACACCGGGAGTCCTGGCTAACGCACCTCACACTCTATCTCTCAACCCTTAACCCATAACTCAATCTCAACCTCATCATTCTCCTAAGTTCGGTATTTCTTGTCTTCAGAGCGTAACTACGCTCTGATACCACTTTTTGTAACACCCCAACTCAATCCAAATGTGGTCTCGCAACTTAACAGTATATATAACAAACACACAGCGGAATTCTTTACAATCCAGGACCTTGCCACGGTCTGACTACAGAATATACCGAACATTAGTCTAACAACCTTAACCATTTACATATCCTTCTTGCAATCCTCTCACAACCTATACATCTTACTAACTCATATTGCCATACGAGTGTACATGCACAACTCGTAGGCCACCCTTAACCTTTAACATTTGTACTCCTTCTTACTCTCGCGACAGCCGCCTCCTGATATTCATCTGTGTAGTAAAAGGAAGCCCCCGAGGGGTTCAGCACGAATGCTGGTACGACCCTCTCATGGCCCCCAAGCTAACGTGGCTACGACGACTAATTGTCGATAGCATGGAGGTTGATTAGATGCACAACATAATAGAAAGTGCAGTAAACAACAACTCAGATAAGAACAATCAAAGTTCACACACAATGAACGACTCAAATGCGTTCCCTTAATTAGAGAGTTAGTTATTTAACTCCTTAAGTAATGTTCCCTCTTAACCTTAGTCCATTCTTATCTCACCTTAATCTTAATCTTATCTTAACCTTAGAAACAACCATCCTTTAATAAGGAATGGATGTCGCTTATCTTAATCTTAATTATACAAACCATCCTCTAAAGAGGAATGATTGCAACTTATCTTAATCTTAACAATACAAATCATCCTTTAAAAAGGAATGATTGTAACTTATCTTAATCTTAACTTAAGTATGCCAGCCGTTCTCTCATTGGGAACAGGTTAGCCCTTAGTTCGTTGTTTATTTTTTTGTAGGGCTTGGTTAACCCTAGCCAGCAGCAGGACACTTACCAGCAATAAACAACATTCTTAAATTGTTGGGGATGTAGGCTTGATCCCCCCACGCCATCTTAAAGCCACCTACCTTGGACTGGATGTCCAATGTAGCCGAGCCGGTCAACCGACCCAAGGCTACTAGTCCGAGGACTAGTCCTTAATCGGAAGTCGAATCTGCTATGATACCGACCCCCTTAGTTCCTTAGCATGCATGACCGAGATCGGTCCCGGGTTTCCTCACTCATGTTCCAGTTAGTAGTAGTCTCAAGACCATGTTTGTTGGTTAACCTCTTTCGGTTTATATCGTCCCTTATTAGGGGGCGTTCCTTAGTCTCACTCAATTCCTTACTAAACATTGGTTAGTAAGTTCTCACGGTATGTTGTGTTAGTTTTCAAACATCACACAACAATACAATAGATATATTATATTCCGTTGCATGCTTTATCTTGTTTAGTGAGCACACAAAAACAAATAGCACACAAGCCGAGGGACACCTCGTTAGCAAGCAGGTCACAAGAGAACTGTACCGTTCACCGTTGGTCGTTCGGTCGCTTACTCTCCTCCGGAGTCCAAATTCTCAAACCCTAAAATTCACCAAATTGGGTGGTTAATTAATTTTAATTAACCTAGCTTACTTAATCACTAATGATTTCCAACTAAGTACCTCTAAGTCATTGTAGTTTAAGCTTAACCTCTTATGTTACTTATTTCTCATTTTACCTCACACTTGTTCACACCTCCAATATCCTTAAAACTCCACCAAACAACTCTTAACAACCTTATAATAACATTCCCCAACAAGCCCCCTTCATTTACCTCTTGAAAAGCACACTTTCTTTGTATTTTTGCCTGGTCCGGGACATGGTCCGGACCTAAGGTCCCGGACCAATGGCTGTCCTTAGTCTCGGCCTTATTTTAGCTATGGTCCGGGACTTGGTACTTACCCAAGGTCCCGGACCAACCCCTGGGTACATTCTCGGCCTGATTTTAGTGCTGGTCCGGGACTTTATCCAAGGACTAAGTCCCGGACCACATCTTAAACTATCAAATTTTACAGTTTTGAACCTCTTTCCACACTTGTTCTTTTGTCCAAACTTCTTCTAATCTTTTCCCACGTATTAACACATGTTCCAACACCATTTTAGCACTTAAAATCCTCCTAACTCATGGATCAACTCACCTCTAAATTCCTTGATCATTATTCAAGTTCTTACTAAACTCTTAACACTTATAACTTAATTCCTTACATTACCAACATGTAAACTTTGTCTAAAACTTCAACTATCCAAAGTGTTTCTTCATAACTATCTCAAGTACTCCTCAAGCATCATCATGCACAACCCATTTGCTTTACTCACACTTCTCAAAGCTATATGTACTCTAGCACATGCCTACAAGTCATTATACCTTATTTTCCTTCAAAGTTTGTACAAGTTTCCTAGATTCCTTCACTATGGTTTTGGTGTTTTAAACTAACCAGTTGGATCCCCTAGTCCCTCTTAGACATCTACACCTCTTTTTCATCAAGACGACCTCTAAAACTTCCTAGTACTTCCTTAGTCATTAATTCCCTTTAGAACACATTCAAACCACCTTAATCATTACACCTTCTCCTTAAACTTATGCACACTTCTTATATTCCTCATCTCATGATTTTGGTGTGCTCAAAACACTCACCATTCCTCTAACTCCTCCTAGACATCTCTAGGTCATCCTAAACCTCAAGGACTCCTTAGTTAACTAATCTCCACTCAAATACCTCGTAATGATTCCTAGTAAACCCTAGGTCATATTAATTCACCACCATCGCATAAACACTTTGTTTTCTACTCAAATTTCGCCATAGCTCCTCTAGTATGTTATCATGCCCAAACACATTATTTTTCCTCATTCAACCATCTCACACACATCAAGTTCTTCTCATCATATCTCATCACCCAAACCAACTCATTCACAACAAACTCAATATATTGCAATAATCTTAAATTGCATAGCACTAAGGCTCTTAAATGACATGGCTCTTAGGCCCTTAAATGACTTAAACTTAAACACTGAATTTCCCACATATATAAGCTTTCAACCTGCAAATACACTCATCAATCTCACAGTAGTTATAATGCTCTTAAAATCCACCTTAACCTTATATTACTAACTCATTCTCATTAGCTCCTTAATCACAAGTTCATAAGCTTGTTTAAGTTCTTTTTCCTTAGGTTATATAACCCAATACACAATGTAAGCTCTAAGCCACATTGGTATTTATCTAAAACTCATTCCTTAATCTTAAACCACCATTAGGTAAGCATTTTTACCTTGTTTTCTCAAGCTTATCTTAATCTCCTCCTTAGGCCTTCTTCTTGCATAGATCTCGGCCACCACTTAAATTCCTTTTGCCAATGTTCTAATCAATATTTAAGGACTCATATGAGTACTAAACAATGCACTAACCTCAAGGAATAAAAACCTAGGTTAGAAATGTGTTCTAAGGCATAAAAGTGGATGATTACCTTTGAAGTCCCAAGGTAGACTTTGGCATTGAATGAAATAGGACCTCCACTAGTCCTTGGTGAATAAATCAAGCTAGAACAAGGCATGAAAACAAGGCCCCATGAGTAGAAATTTTCGGCCATGTAGAAGAAATGGTGGAAACTTGATTTTTCTTACATATTCTTTACCTTAAGAGAATGGAGAAGCTAATGAGCTCTTCAAACTTGATTTTCCTCCATCAATGAAGTTTTCTCATGGCACCAAAATGGAGCTTTGAAAGATTTGAAAAGATAGAAAGATAGGTCTTGACCTAACTAAGAATAATATGTGTTTAGTTTTTGATTTGGAGCTAAAATGAGTAAGTTGTTGCCAAAGCAAGGTGAAGCAACAATGGAGGCTGCTTGGGACGGTTTGGAACAGAGGAAAAGAAGAGAAGAACCGTGGAAGAAGAAGAGAAATGAAGAAGAGAGGAGAGAGGTAGACTAATATAAGGTAGTTGCTTTTATAAAGCAAATAGTAACTTTTCTCACTTTACTCTTCTTTTCCCTCTCATTTGATGACTCATGTGGTGACTCCCCACATCAAAACCGGCCCCCTCTATTAAATGGAGATATTTATGGTCTTGGTTGACCATCTTATTGACTTATGTTGACTTATGACTTAACTAGCACTAAATAGTTACTATTCACTAATCAGTGCACATAATCGGGAAATTTTTGATTTCCCATTGATTTAGACCTCCTAATGTGATACTAATTAGTACACATGTTGATTAAAGAGTAATGATGGACATTTAGCCACTCAAAACTCAATTCTAAGACAATTTCTCAAAAATGTGCTTTAAGACTTCTTAAAGCACATTTTGTGTTTTAACTTGTTTTCAAGCTTGGTTTTCTTTGCTAATTGATTTAAAATGACCATTAGAATATTACTAAGGTCTTATCATGATATTTGGGTACTCACCCAAGTCTCTCCAAGCTTAGAGCACGTTTTTGCCCTGATTGCCTTTAAGGCACTTTCTTGTGTTTTCCTTGGTTTAAATTGTCTACCAATCATTCTAAGGCATATTTTAGCCCTACTACATCATGATTTGATGTTTACTTAACATACTTAGGTTTGGGGTATTTCAGTAACACCCCATCTCGATCCAATCGTGGTTATCGCAATCTTATTACCATATATTCAAACATTGCAGCGGATTCAAAAACATTCCAGGACCTTGCCACAGTCTGACTAACAGAATATACCGAACATTAGTACTTACAAGTCTTAACCAAATACATTTCATTCTTACAACCCCCCTCGCATCCTATACAGCTTACTAACTCAAAATACCATACGAGTGTACATGCACAACTCGTAGGCCACACTTAACCCGTAACACGTCTACCCCATCTTACTCTCATGACGGGCGCCTTCTGACGTTCACCTGCGTAGTAAAAACAGCCCCCAAAGGGGGTCAGCAATGGTACGATCCTCTCATGGCCCCCAAGCTAACGTGGCTACGACGACTAATTGTCGATAGCATGGAGGTTGATTAGATGCACAACATAATAGCAAGTGCAATAAACAACAAGCCAAATATGAACAATCAAAGTTCAAACACAATGAACGACTTAAATGCGTTCCCTTAATTAGTGAGTCAATCATTTAACTCCTTAAGTTATGTTTTCTCTTAATCTCAGTCCAACCATATCTTATCTTAATCTTAATCCTCATCTCAGTCATAGAATACAACCATCCTTTAAATAGAAATGATTGTATCTTATCTCAACCTTATCTTAATTAAGTCAACCGTTCTTTTATTAGAACTGGTTAGCCCTTAGTTCGTTATTTATTTTTTTGTAGAGCTTGGTTAACCTTAGCCAGCAGCCGCACACTTACCGACAATAAACAAAATTTCTTAAATTGTTGGGGACGTAGGCTAGATCCCCCCACGCCATCTTAGTATGCCTCCATCCTAAAACAAGTAGTCCGAGGAGGTTGAGTCTATATGTCGACTCTAGGCGACGAGTCTGAAGACAAGTCATATTTGGAAGTCGGTATCTGATAAGGATACCGTCTTCCCCCAATACACATGTGCTGGTACCATTCCGGATTCCTCACTCCCCCCAAGTTCTAGTTAGTAGTAAGTCTCAAGTTAATGTTTGTTAGTTAACCTCTTTCGGTTACAAAGTAAACAATATTTGGGAGTGTTCCTTAATCTCACACAATACTTTACTAAACACTAGTTAGTAAGTTCTCACGTAAGTTATGTTAGTTTTCAAACATCACACAACAATACAATCAACATAATATTCCAGTTGCATGCTTTATCTTGTTTAGTGGGCACACAAAAACAAATAGCACACAAGCCGAGCGACACCTCGTTAGCAAGCAGGTCGCAAGAAGACTGTACCGTTCACCGTTGGTCGTTTGGTTCCTTACTCTCCTCTAGAGTCCAAATTCTCAAACCCTAAAACATTCATTCAATTTTAGGTTCTTAATTACTTTTCCAATAAAGCTAACTTACTTAACTCATTTAGTCACTAATGATCCCCATCTAACACCACTTAAGTTCTTATAAACTTAATCTTAAGTGAATCACTTCTCCTCATACCTTATACTTATTCACCCACTTAATTATCATTGTTACTCACCAAACATGTCTTAAACAACCTTATATTATCATTACATATCATCCCAATTTAGCACCTCTTAAATTCTTACTAACTTAACCTTAAACAGTTAAAATCATTTTACTTACCCTAATCTTTTAAGTCCTTATATGCTTATCTTTCTAATCATCATCACTCTTCTAATGGTGAACCTCTAAGTCATTGTAATTTAAACTTAATCATATAAGTTAATCACTTCTCATTACACCTCATACTTGTTTACACCTCTTAAGGCCTTTACATGTCACCAAACAAGGTCTAAACATCATCTAAAACCATTACCATTCAATCCCCCATCATTAGAAGCCAAAAACAAATTTTTTTTTTCTTTTTCTCTGCACTGGACCGCCCCAGAGGGGCGGTCCCAACCAGAAGCTATTTTCCTGCAGAATTCGCCTGGACCTCCCCACAGGGGCGGTCCCTAGGGGCGGTCCACAGCAGAACCTATTTTCCAAAGTGCTTTTCTCCTCATTTTGAACCCCAAATTCACCCCAATCTTTTCCCACTCATTCCACAATCTTTCCACATGTTTCCTACATGTTTAAACACCTTAAAACATGCACTAAACCTTCCTCAAACATCACCAAACTTGACACTCAATTTCTTACAAAATTCTTACACTTAACACTTGATTCCTTACACTTCCCACTTGTGACTTTGCCTAAGACCTCAACTAATCATTATGTCTCTTCACAACCATCTTAACTACTCCTCAAGCATCATCATGCATACCCATTTGTTTTACTCAAACTTCTCAAAGCTATATATAATCTAGCACATGCTTAAATCCTTATAAGTCATCATACCTTATTTTTCCTTCAAACTTTGTAAAGTTTCCTAGCTTCCTTAACCATGGTTTTGGTGCCTTAAACTCACCATTGTAACCCCTAGTCCCTCTTATACATCCCTAGGTCTTCCTAGTACTCAAGAACTCCATGGTTTATCTATTTTCACCAAAACAACCCTTAGTGATTACTAGAACATCCTTAGTCATAAAATCTCCATAGAATATCTTAAACACTTCGTTTCCTCTCCAAAATTTTGACACGGCTTCCTTAGTATATTACTACACCCCACATTTAGTTTTTCACCCTTAATACAATCATGAACACTCAAATCCTTAGTACACAAATTATACCCTCCTAACCTCTAATTCCTCTTAGACAACTCTAGGTCATTCTAAACCTCAAGAACAACTTTGTTAACTCATTTCCACTCAAATCCCTCTTAATGATCCCTAGTAAATCCTAGGTCATATTAATACACAACAACCACTTAAACACTTTGTTTTCTACTCAAATTTTGCCATAGCTCATCTAGTATATTATCATGCCCAAATGCATGGTTTTTCTCATTCAATCATATCACACATATCAACCCATTCATAACAAACTTAATATAGTGCAATAGTCTTAAATCGCATAGCACTAAGGATCTTAAATGACATGGCTCTTAGGCCCTTAAATGACATGAATTTAAACACTAAATTTCGCACATGTAATAGCTTTCAACCTGCAATTACACCCATCAATCTCATAATAGTTATAATGCTCTTAAAATCCACCTTTAACTTATCTTACTAACTCATTCCCATTGGCTCCTTAGTCACAAGTTCACAAGCTTGTTTAAATTCCTTTTTCCTAGGTTATATAACCCATTACCTAATGTAAGCTTTAAGCTACATTAGTACTTATCTAAATCTCATCCCTTCAAACCTTAAACCACCATTAGGTAAAACATTTACCTTGTTTCTCCAAGCTTATCTTAACTTCCTCCTTAGGGCTTTTCTTGAATGAATCTCGGCCACCAATTAAATCTTCCTTGCCAATGTTCTAATTCACATTCAAATAATCTAATGAGCACTAAGCAATATGCCTAAACTCATAGAATACAATCTTAGGTTAAAAATGTGTTTTAAGACATAAAAGTGGATGATTACCTTTGATGTCTCAAAGTAGACTTGGGCAATGAATGAAAGAGAACCTCCACTAGTCCTTGGTGAGTAAAACAAGCTAGAACAAGGCATAAAAACAAGGCCCCCATGAGAAGAAATTTTCGGCAATAAAGGAGAAGTGGTGGAAACATGGTTTTTCTTACATTTTCATTACCTTGGATGAATTGAGAACCAAAAGAGCTCTTCAAACTTGATTTTCCCCCATAAATGGAGTTTTCTCATGGCTCGAAAATGAAGCTTTTGAAATTTTGAAAAGATATGAAGCAAGGCCTTGGTCTAACAAAGAGAAATCTATGCTTAGTTTTTGATTTGGAGCTAAAATGAGCAAGTTATGGACAAAGCAAGGTGGTGGTGCCATGGGTGCTGCTTGGACGACTTTAGAACAGAGAAAAGAAGAAGGAAACTGTGGAAGAAGAAGAGGAATGAAGAAGAGAGGAGAGAGGTAGGCTAATAAAGGATATTTTGCTTTATAAAGGTGAATAGTGAATTTACAACTTTTCCTCTCATTTCCTTTAAGTTGGCTGTCCCCTATGGTGACTCATCACCTTAAAACCGTCCCCCCCTTCATATATAAGGTACATAAGGCCTTTTTGGCCATTTGAGTACTTAAAGTTGACTTAAGTCAAAACTAGCACTATTTGAGCACTATTCACTAATTGGTGCACATATTCGTGAAATTTTTGGTTTCCCATTGATTTAGACTTCCTAATGTGATACTAATTAGTACACATGTTGATTAAGGTGTAATCATGGGCATTTAGCCACTCAAAACCCATTTCTAAGACAATTTCTCAAAAAGGTGCTTTAAGGAGTCTTAAAGCACATTTTGTGTTTAAGCTTGTTTTTGAGCTTGTTTTTCTTTGGTAATTGATTTAACATGTCCATTAGCATGTTAATAAAGTCTTATAATGGTATTTGGGTGCTAATCAAAGTCACTCCAAGCTTAGAGCACATTTTTGCCTAAATTGCCCTTAAGGCGTTTTCTTGTGTTTTCCAAAGTTTAAATTGTCTACCAATCTTTCTAAGGCATGTTTTAGCCTTATTACCTCATAAATTGATGTTTACCTAGCATACTTAGGTTTGGGGTATTTCAGCGTGCAAGCCCTATTCCTTTGTTGTAACCTGGGCACATGCCCCAAGCACCTCTCCGGATCGATCCATACTGTTAAGACAAGATCCTTTAGTTTTGATGATAGCGAACCTTGTGTTTTCTATATGATGCATTTGTCAAGATTCATGATTTGAGATAGACAGGTGAATAAGTGGCTTAGCACGCAAGGTTGCAAGCGCACTTAAGTCATGAGTGGCTTAGCACGCAAGGTTACAAGCGTGCTCAATCCACGACATGTGCTCTACCAGTCGGGCACCTACCGGCGAGAGCTCCGGAAAACTTCTAGCAAGACACAAGCAGTCAAGAACCACACCATCACATATATCTTACATGGGACATCAAACAAGGAGCAAACGGAGTTAGCAACGTCGACAAACTCACTCAGATTATTCATAACTACACAAGCAACTTGCTCGTGACAAACACACGACAAAAGGTGTATCTCATTAATGTTCAAGATAACAAGATAAGCAAAGGCTATTGATGAACATCATTACATAGTCGTAATACTTCAGAAGAGAGCATTTATGAGCATTAATGAGCCAGACAAGTTCAGACAAGTTGAAGTGTGCATGTGGTGACCGACCACTTGGGGAGACGCGCCGCCAACTTGCTCATTCACAAGGCAACGCGTGTGCTGGTGGCTCCAAATCAAGTTGGACGAAAATCTGCGTGTAGGGTGCGGATATTATATTATAAAAATGAATTTTACTCTTAGAGTCTACAACTCCTATTTGTTAGTTGCCATCTCAACTAACTTGTATAAATACGTGTCTTAATGTTCCTTGTAAGACAAGCCCCTGTACGAGAGAAAAGATTGAGATAATCTGGGCAAGTGTGGATCAGACTTAGGAGTGTGTGTAAGTGCTAGAGAGTTGGTGAGCTAGTGAGGACTGGGTTAAAGTATCAATACATTGGGTATTTGATAGGATGACAGGTCGGGGAACTGTCGGAGAACCGTAGGCCGATAGTCAGGAGAGGGTTGACGACTTTAGGGGTAAAGTCAAAACTGTCCCGGGAGTTCGTGTGTGGGGCAAGGGAGGTTGAGTGAATTTTGCGTGTGTAAATTCTCAATCGAAATGTGTTTTCCAGTTTAATAGTTGCCTCTCGTCTATCAAGTTTTATTAGAGTCCACGATACGTCCACGGCATGTCGGGGACACATCACGAGCTTGTGAGTTTCAATTGGTATCAGAGCAGGTCTCTTCTAGAAAGCTAACTGCTTTGGAAGATGATCAAGATGTCTCACGCAAGGATTCTAGCAGTAGAAGAAGGTTCTACACCAAATCGACCACCACTGTTCAATGGAGACAACTACACTCACTGGAAGAACAAGATGGAGTTTCATATCAAGTCTGACAATCCAAAAATGAGAAGGGTGATAACACATGGAGAGTACACCTTCCGGAATCCTCAAGGACAAGACATATCTATCGACAGCATGACGAATGAGCAGATCAAGAAGCTGGTATTCAACGCTCGAGCTGTAAGAATACTTCACCGTGCACTACTACCTGAGCAATACTCAAAGATTGCTTCAGCTAAAACGGCCCAAGAGATTTTGAAAACTCTTGAGGCTACCTATGAAGGGAATGATGAGATCAAAAAGACTCGCATTGAGTTGCAACTCACTCACTGGGAGCTATTCAAGAAGGAAGAAAAGGAGAGCATTTCCGAAATGCATACAAGGTTCACTAAGCTGATCAACGAAATGTTGGTGCTTGGAAGAACTATCTCTAACGGGGATCAAATTCAGAAATTCCTCAGATCTCTCCCTGCCTCCTTTGATAGCAAAGTCAATGCCATGCAAGAAGTGCATGATCTCTCTAAGATGTCTCTGGCAGACATTCTAGGATCTCTAATGGCTTTCGAGTTAAAATTACAACACAAAAACTCGGAAAGCTCATCAAGAGATAGAGGGAAAGGCATAGCCCTTCAAGTAGCTGAAAATGAAAAGTCCGAGTCAGGAGACGACAATGATAAAATGGTCTTCTATGCCAAGAGGTACGTTCGAAAGTTCATAAGAAATAAAATGAGGAAAGGCAAGGAGTCCAAGGAGTCGGATGATCAGAGGAAAAGCAGTGACAAGTGTTTTGGGTGTTCAAAATGTGGAAATCATATCAAAGACTGCCCTCAGCGATCACGAGGGGACAACGACAGGGTCAAGAAGCCTGCCCGATCATTCAACAAAGGACCAAAGATGGAATCCTTCGTTGTCGCATGGGGAGATTCTGAACAGAGTGATGACAATCAAACCTCAGACAGCGACACCTCAGATGAGGAGAAGGCTCATAAGGTAAACTATTCTAAACTTAGAAGGAGAATTCAAAAGGTTGAACTTTTAGGACATAGAAAGTTTTCTCTTATATTAGTTGATCACCTAGAGGCATTAGAAACTGAAAATGATGAACTTTTGGAAGAAAATGAAAAATTAAGAAAAACCTCGGATAAAAGCAAGGTAGATAATCTCAGGGCACTCATGAAATTACAAAGAGATTATAGTGAAATTCTCATCGTTTATGAAAAGTTGAAGTACGAAAAACAACCTGAAATCGATGAATTGATTGTTGCTCTTAACATTAAAGAAAAGGAACAAGCTTCCATCAAAGAAAAATATTCTAAAATAGATGATGTTTCTAAGACACCCATGAGGAGAAGCAAACAACAGGTCGGATGCCAGTCAGAGACCAGTCGTAGAGATGTCTGCAGCTTATGCAGACAATCCGGTCATCACAAGTCCAATTGACATAAAACGAGTTTTATGAGGCATTGACAACTCAAGAAACTAGGACTAAAATGGGTAGTCAAAAATGATCTGAGAGTATTAAATGGTGGAAATGGGTCCAACCTTTCTGTGGACCCTAACCCCATACCACTAACGTGTTAAGTGCAGAATCGAGTGAGAATGGACCCCTACTGGTACATCGACAGTGGGTGCTCTAAACACATGACAGGAGACAAGAAGAAGTTCTTCTCACTCAACCCGGAAGCCAAGGAACCGTTTCCTTTGGCGACAACAAGAAAGGTAAAATCATCGGTGTAGGTAAGGTTGGTATACATCTAACTATGTCATAGATAGTGTAAATCTAGTTCATGGTTTAAAATTCAACTTTCTTAGTGTTTCTCAAATTTGTGACAAAGGAATTTGGTTCACTTCTATCCTACACATTGTAGCATAGTAAGTCAGAACAATGGGAAAGAGTTGTTTAAGGAAAAAAGATGGAAAAGTGTTCATCTAACAAGCTTAGAGGATATTGACAGTCCAAATCGTCTTGCTTGACTGTTTCAATAGATGACTCTACACTATGGCACAGAAGACTAGGGCATGTTAGGACTTCTTTACTAAGAAAACTTGTCAAAACAGTTGGTAAGAGGTCTTCCTGAGATTAAAGAATCTGAGACCAATCTTTGTGATGCTTGTGTTAGAAGCAAACAGACTAAGACTTCTTTTAAATCAAAGAACTTAGTTAGTACATCCAAGCCACTTGAATTACTTCACATGGACTTATGGGGACCTATGAGAGTCAAAAATTTTAGAGGAAATTGGTATGTGTTTGTAATTGTTGATGATTACTCACGGTCTATTTGACACTCTTTATTGCTTCCAAAGACAATGTCTTTGAGAAATTTCAAGCCTTTGCAGGAAAAGTCCAACTACAACTAGGTCTCAAGATCAAGACTCTTCAGTTTGATCATGGGTCAGAATTTGAGAATCAACAATTCATGGATATGTGTAAACGACATGGGATTAGTCACACATATCAGCACCAAGAACACCCCAACAGAATGGGGTAGTTGAGCGAAAGAACAAAACACTACAAGAGGTAGCCAGGGCCATGCTATTGGGGAGCAATCTTCCTCAAGTCTTCTGGGCAGAAGCGGTGGCAACTGCATGCTACATCACAAATAGAACGCTCATACGACCTATCCTCAACAAAACTCCCTCTAAGTTAATCTAGGGAAGAAAACCAAACATATGTCACTTCAGGACCTTCGGTTGCAAATGTTATGTCCAAAACAATGAAAAGAGTCCCCTTGGAAAGTTTGATGCCAGAAGTAACGTGGTCAGCTTCTTTGGATACTCTGAAAGAAGCCGGGCATACAAAGTATACAACAAAAAGACACTTAGGGTGGAGGAAAGTGTTCACGTAGTCTTTGATGAAGCTGACATACACAAGGTCAAAGAATCAGATGATGATAAAGAACTTGGATTCAATCGAGCTGATCAAGATCACCCCAAAGATGAATCACCGACTGAAGAAAACTTGCCCGACAGGTCAGCGACAGGTCAATAAAGGTCAACGAAAGAAAACAATGATGTTGAGCCCTCTCTCTCCATCAACCATTCATCAATCTCGTGTTTTGTACAAAAATCATCCATTGGAGAATATCATATCAGACATATCCAAAGGAACTCAGACAAGAGCACAAACTCGAGATCTTCTAGCCTTCTCAACGATAGTCTCACTCATCGAGCCTAAGAACGTCAAGGAAGCTCTTCGAGACTCAGACTGGATCAATGCAATGCAAATAGAACTAAACTAGTTTGAAAGATGCAAAGTCTAGCATCTTGTCCCTCGCCATACTCATCAAGGAGTACTTGGCACAAAATGGGTCTTTAGAAACAAGCTGAATGAAATGGGAGAAGTTGTCAGGAACAAAGCTCATCTGGTAGCTCAAGGATATCGTCAACAAGAAGGAATAGACTTCGAAGAAACCTTCGCTCTAGTATCAAGGTTGGAATCTATCAGATTACTAATTGCATTTGCTGCACACAAAGGAATCAAACTCTTCCAACTTGACATCAAGAGTGCCTTCCTAAATGGGTACGTCAAAGAGGTATATGTTGAGCAACCTCCAGGTTTTGAGACACAAGAAGGAGAAGACATGGTACTCAAACTCGACAAAGCACTTTACGGGCTCAAACAAGCTCCAAGATCATGGCATTATCGCCTTTCCTTCTATCTATTGGAAAACCACTTTAAAAGAGGTAAAGTAGACAAAACTCTATTTGTTTACAACAACAAAAAGATTTCCTAATTGTGCATGTATATGTCGATGATATAATCTTTGGAGCCTCTGATGAAAGATATCGCAAGAAGTTCGAAGCATTGATGAAAAGGGAATTTGAGATGAGTGATTTGGGAGAATTGAAATTCTTCCTAGGACTTTAAGTCAAGCAGAATGATGAAGGGACCATCATATCCCAACAGAAGTACGTAAAAGACTTGCTGAAGAGATTTGGAATGGAGGGATGTAAGACGTTTGACACACCAATGGCAGTTGGCACTAAGATGGGTATCTTGACTAGTGACCGACCGGTCGACCAGCGATCTTACAAAGAGATGATTGGTTCTCTACTATATTTTACTGCTAGTAGACCTAACATCATGTATAACGTTTGCTTATGTTCCAGGTTTCAAGCAGATCCAAGAGAAAGTCACCTCACAACTGTGAAAAGAATCCTACGTAACTTAAAAGGAACCATGAATCTTGGTCTCTTTTATCCTAAGTTCACTAATTGTAACGTTGTAGGATTTTCAGATGCAAACTATGGAGGATCTATCACCGATAGAAAGAGCACTTCAGGGACAGCATTCTTTGTTGGATCATGTCTGATTGCATAGGGATCAAAGAAACAACAGTGTTGCAATCTCAACAGCTGAATCTGAATACATTGCTGCGGCAAGCTGCTGTGCCCAAATCCCATGGCTTAAACAACAAATTGGTGATTATGGCGTCAAAACAGGTACTTTACCAATTATGTGTGATAATACAAGTGCCATCTCTATTTCTAAAAATCATGTGCATCATTCTCATACCAAACATATTGACATTAGCATCATTTTTTTAGAGATTGTTGTGAAAAAGAATTAGTTGGTTTAAAGTATATTTCTACTAAGAATCAACTAGCTGACATATTTACAAAGCCATTAAGTAGAGAAAGGTTTACTAAAATTGTTCATGATCGTGGTATGATATTCATTAATCACAGTTAAACTGCTTTTATTTCCCACGATCGGTCAACGACATGTGAGCAACACCTGTTATATTGTCGTTCAGTAGTCAACGATCAGTTTAATGCATAGAAAACATGTCAAACGACTACTTCAAGCAGATATGTCATTTTCCACAAAAGTGAGATTAGGTTAGACACAGTCCAACTGATAGAAAAGGAAAACTTCTGAACGGATCACTGACAACCGTCACGACCGCTGCCTGTTATGAATAGTACCGTTAGGACATGTCAGCGAGCAGACGAGGAGCGGTCACCGACCGTTACTCGATATCTATAACAGGGCGATGGGAGTTTTACTCTTGTCACACTATTGCCTTCACTCTTTCTAATCTCTCTAAGCGATCAAAGCATTTTCTCTTCTCTCTTACAAACAACTTCGTGAGATCAGTGCAAAGATCCTCAACTGACAACATCTCTACAGATTTCTCTAGCGAAAGGTTTTAAACTCCAGAAATCCTTCAATCAATCATGGCACCAAAATCGGCTCTCCGCTCCAAGAAGAAAGTTGTCTCCAACAAAGCATCCGCACAACAAGTAGCCGACATAAGGCCGACAGCAGCTGTAACTGAATCACGCCCCCTCGCCTATCCGAAGAGCTAGAAAATCAACTTATGCACAGGGTAACCGATGAAGGAGAGGTGTGCCAAGATGAAATCTATATAAGCCACCACCTTCCAAAAATTCATCACTGCATCCAAGCCGAGATTCTAAAACCCAAGATTCTTCCAACTCCTACCTCCATAGAAAAAATCATGTCCTCTCCTGCTCATCACCTGCTATCGGCACCAAACACTCAAAAGTCGAAAACCCAAAAACCAAGATCTCTCCACTACTATGACAAGTCACATAGCACGCGAAACCCATGCCTCCAAGCAAGCCCGAGCATAGGAGGAAACTCCTCAAAGAGCCCATTCAACGCCTGAAAGAGCAACTCGCAAGTTGCACTTCACCGATGACGAAGAAGCAACTCCCTCTAAAGTCGTCAAATCTGTCACTCGACAGATAGAAGAAGAGGAAGTGCAAAGTGATGAAAAAGGTCAAGAGAAGGAAGTGACAGAACTTGACTCAGAACTTGAAGCAAAACTTATCGAGGTGTTTGGAGAACCGGTCATCGACAGGTCCACGACATCTTGTGATACCAGTCACGACGCGATAGCGATACGGAGTGCCTCCAATCATACCAACGGACGAACAACGACAGAAGGCAGAGAAAGAGAAAGGGAAGCAAAAGTTGGTTCTCTCGCCACATGGTCAAAAAGTGGAAGAGCCCTTCCAAGCTAAGAAGAAACAGCAAAGCCACAGCCACCACAAGCACTCAAGCGTCTAAAGAAGCTCAAAGAGCTGAAGCCAGCCATGTTTAGAACAGGGAACGTCAACGAAAAGTCCTGTCCCATCTTACCAAAGACGTTGGATTTGGACTGGATGGAGCAAATGGGTCTTGGAAAGATTCAGGAGCTCTTGGAATTCCAAGGATGGGTAGACTTCTTTCAGGAGACTATCTCCGTCTACACTGGGCTGCTCAAGGAACATACGACGTATCCTGGACCACTCTAGGACGCCAACAACGACGAATGCGTCATCTCCACAATCTGCGGTGTCACTGTCAATATCACCAAGTCTTGGATCTGCAAGACTTTTGGTTGGGAACCAGAAGGACTCGTGGTTCCAAAGGACACCACCTGGAATGATTTGGGACACCAAGGAGGAAAAATGGTCCACTCAACCCTGGGGCTACAATGAAAAACGTCAACGCCATAGAAATGTCTATCCCCGACAGGGTGCTCTTCAGTATCCTCACCCACAACATCACTCCACGTAACCAACGCACTTACATAGTCAATGCAAGAGATGTGAGATTGCTCTATGCTATGAAGACCAAAGAGAAAATTAATCTTCCAGCCACAATTCTTCTCACCTTAGAGGAGAGTAGATATGTCAACCAAGGTCTTGTGCATGGTGGAGTGGTGACAAAAGCGCTATAAGAAAACGGAGTGGACACCGACAGGTTCCACGAGTGCACGTGCACCGCTCAGGACAACATATGTTCCGAAATGTTGTCCAAAATGGGGATAAAAACAAAGGGGGATAAGCTTGTAGTCGCTCAGAAGCCTACCAAGAGTGAAGACTCTAAGTCAGAGCCTCGCCCAACCATTAGAGCATCAGGTCTTAAACGAAGGAGAAGTCTCTCACCGGTCCACGACAGGTCGGGGACCAATCTGGATACCTCAACTAGAGATGTTCTTCAGGGGGTGAGAGTTACTCTCAACGTTATGCATGCTATCTCCACTTAACCAAGTGTTCATCACATGGTTCAAGGAGCAATAAACTTTATAGACTCCCACATAGCCTGAGCGTTCTTTGTCTCCTAGAGACTTAAGTGAAACCGTGAGAGTTAAAGTTAGGACTAGATTTTTCTTTTCCATTAAATGCTCTATTTTGCCTTTGACTTTCTGTTTCACAGTACCTTTTGGACATCAATGAAAATGCAACTGATTTTTGTTACTTGAGTGCTTATGATGGGTACACTGGTGGAACGCGAGCCTTTAATGACGGTGGTTTAATCACGGCTTTAACAAACACCATGATTAATAGGAAGGCCGGAATTAATTAATGACGTTTATTGAATTAACCGTAATCAATAATCGATCGGAGGTAGGCGCGCCTTTTTTAGGACGGACTTTAGATGACGGTTATTAGTGAAACCGTAATCTAAAGTCCCGTGTTGACGCGCGCTTTACGGTCAACGGACTTTAGATTACGGTTTTACCAATAACCGTCAGCTAAAGTCCATCCTAAAAAAGGCGCGCCTACCTCCGACTGATGGTCAACGACGTCGTTTTGACCTGACGCCAAATATTTCCCGTATTATTTGATTTTTTCGACTCCGCGCGTAATCTAAATTACAGTTAACGAAGTGACTTTAGATTACGGTGTACATGTAAACCGTAATCTAAAGTCCTTTTAAACATTTGTCTGTTTACTCTGCACACTGTACTCACAGTAACTCTTCTTCTCTTTCACGCTATCTTCCTCACTGAAATCGCCTCCTCTCTCCCGTCACCTTAGTAACGGCGATCGCCGCCGTCGTCCCCACCACCTTTGTCACTCCCATCGCCGCCGGTCACCACCCATCTACGTACACTGGTCGTCACCGTCGACGTCTCTATCGTGTACTGGGTATGCGCGCGGTCGATCAATTGTCGTTTGTTTCTAACTTTGTTCATATACATGTCGATTGCTAGTTCTAACCTCGTTTCTGTCGAATCCCGAGAGTGAAATGGCAAATGTTCTAACCTTGTTCATATATTTGTGCCCAGATTCTCAGTTAATTGCAACCTAGTTCATGGGCTGATTTCTCTGCACTACTTGCCCACTTCGGTGCAGTAACGGTAATTTTGCAAACCAAACTGTAAACTGTTGTATTTACTTATTCTTAGCATTTAGTATTACAATTAATACATATAGTGTAGTTTTCAAATATAAAACTAGTTGAGAGCCTTTGGTCTGGTAGATATATCTCTTTGTAGATTCGAAGTTGTGATTCTTGTTTGCTGATTCATGTTGCAGTTGATTTCTTGTATATGTAAATATTTCTTTACGGTTAATACAGCTTACCTTTCTTCTAGATAAATATAAAATTAGTGTATAAGTAATTTTGATGGTGCATGCGAGTTTGACGTTGATAAAACTGATTGGGAAACGTCAGAAATATAGGGGAGATGCTGTCGAATTTTTTCCGCGGTTTAGCTAGCATTTTAACTTTGATTTTTTGATGAATTCTAATGTTGTCATTTTTCCTTTAAGCATCAGGAATACGACTTTATTTTGACTTCCTACCTCAACCGTCTTTGCTTCTGCTAATCGTCTACCAGAGGTAAGATTTACATATATACATACAGTATTTGACAAACAACCAAACATAGTTATCCGCCCAAAGATATACCTAATAGAGGTATATCTTCGGCAGTCCCTGTCGGGACTGTCCATGATTGTTAAATCTCACACCTAGGGTGTAATGTGCTTTTAATATGAACTTTATTGATTATTTCAGCAGTATCTCTTTATTGTTCTTCGAATGATATATTATTGATTAATATCATAATATCGTGCATTTGAAGAACTGTAGGGAGATGTTGCCGAAATTTCAATAAATTACATATTAAAAACACGTTCACCGGTGGGATTTAATACTCATGGATGGATTTAGGTTGATAAGATACAAAAGTGTAAAGACTTTGACATGGGTGACGGTATGAAATGGCTGCCTTCATATAAATAGCTAGAAGAAGATGGAACGTTCGTGGATTTATAGCGGAAATTTGGACGACAAGTTTTTAGAAGGAGTTGATTAGTTATGCACGGTGTTAGCGAACAATCTGAAACCTATAGACAAGGGATACATATTTTGTCCGTGTATCAAATGCCAAAACAATCTGAGATATCGCGGCGTTGAAACAATTAAGGAACATCTGATCCGCCGCGGTTTTACAAAAGATTTCCAAGACATAATCCGATGGCATGGTCAGAGTGCGTTCGATGTTATTAAGCCTGATGTAGGGGATAATGGTTAGGAAAAACACAGAAACAGAACTTGGAGATGATACAGTTGCAGGTGATCCAGAAGACGTTACAGCGAACGTTGAGCCAGATTTCTGGGATGATGACATTGAGACTATGCTCGAAGATGTGGAACGACATTCTAACACGCCAGACAAGTATGAAAATTTGTTGGATTCATCCAAAACACCATTGTACCCCAGGTGTGACCCTACAAAGTTAAGCAAGTTGAGTGTCGTCCTCAAGCTATTCAACTTGAAAGCGAAACATGGTTAGCGTGTCCGATTTGTGGTGAAAACACTTGTAGCATTCGCTTGAAACATAGTGGCAAAAACGTGTATATGGGCCACCGAAAAATGCTTCCAAAAGGACATAAGTATCGAAAGATGGCGAAAGAGTTCGATGGGAAAATTGATCACAGCGTGGCGCGCCAGCCTTTGACAGGTACAGATATTTACAAAAAGTTGGATAATATTGTGAACAACATCGGGCCGCCAACCAAAAGTGGTGAAAAAAGTGTTTCGAAAAAGAAATCAATATTTTGGGATCTACAGTACTGGCAGCATCTAGAGGTTAGATATTGTATCGATGGGGTGCATGTTGAGAAGAACGTAGGTGAAAGTATCACTAGCACCCTTTTGAACATAAAAGGAAAGACAAAGGATCATTTGAAAGGAAGAAAAGATTTAATTGAGTTGGGCATACGCATAGAGCTTGGCCCGCAAGAACGTGGAAAACGCACATTCTTGCCTCCTGCCTGTCACACTCTGTCTAAAGAAGAGAAACATAGTCTATGCAGTACCCTTTACAACATCAAGGTGCCATCAGGTTACTCCTCAAACATAAGAAACCTAGTGTCCATGACAGATTTCAAATTAGTAGGAATGAAAAATCTCACGATTATCATGTCCTACTTCAAGAATTTTTGCCAATTGCACTACGTGGGATCATGCCGGATGCTGTCAGACACACAATCACAAACGTCAGTGTCTTCCTCAAATCCATTTCGTCTAAGGTTCTTGATGTGGACACTCTGTCTAAATTACAAAAGGATCTTATTGTGACAATGTGCTAGCTGGAGATGTATTTTCCTCCATCGTTCTTCGACATAATGATACATCTCCTTGTGCATCTTGTAAGAGAGATTCTGATGTGTGGTCTTTATACCTTCGCTACATGTATCCGTTCGAAAGGTACATGGGTGTCCTTAAGAAGAAAATGAAGAACCGTTGTCGCCGAGAGGGTAGTATTATAGAGGGCACTATCATAGAGGAACTTGTAGACTTCTACACCAATTACCTAGAAGGTGTCAATACCATTGGACTTCCACGTTCTAGACACGAGGGCAGATTGAAGGGTGTTGGCACGGTTGGACGGAAACTGAAAAGAATTGACATAGACACTCTTAACAAAGCTCAATTAGTTGTGCTAAGTCATCTTGAAGATGTCGAACCATACTTTGATGAACACTTGTGTGTTTTAAGATCACAATATCCAGACATGAGTGATGTTAGACTACAAAATGAGCAGAATAGGACATTTGTCCGATGGTTCAAAGACAGAGTGTTGTCCGATCAGTCCACGAATGTGCCTGAACTGATTAAAGTAGTTGTATTTGGACCAAATATGGATGTAATTTCTTATGAGGGGTACGATGTCAACGGATTCACCTTTTTCACAGAACGTCACAGAAGTCAACGAATCAAAACAGTAGTGTAGAGCTTGATGCTTATCAAAATTTATATGACATCGGTGTCGTGGGTCATAGTCCAGTCTCAGTACAACAATCGTATTTCGGTGTTATACAAGACATCTAGGTATTAGACTACAACAGCTACGAAATGTGTGTTTTCCGCTGTAACTGGGTTAACAACAATCATGGCTACCATGAGGAGGAGCATGGTATGAAACTGGTTGATCTGTCTAGAGCTACTCCCACGGTTGAGCCATTCGTTGTTGGGAACGAAGGTTAAGCAGATATTTTATGTAACTGATCCCTATAATCCTAGATGGTCTGTTGTGCTTAAAGGGAGAAGAGGAATAGTTGGTGTGGATGGTGTGGTTGATGAGGATGAGTATGATGCAGAAGATGAGCCTCCAACTATTCCTATTTCATTGGAAGAGGCTGAGGTCACAGGTCATCGTGAGTATATACGATCAGACCATAACGAGGGAATATGGGTTGAGAGATAATGGTGTATGTAATTTATTACTATAAAAATTTATATGAAATTAACACTCTTTTATTTCTTGCTTGTATATGACCATTATGAAATGCTTAATTTAATTCAAATTATATTTCAATCCTTGCAGGCATAGCTGATCCAGACATGGCTGATGAAGAGCTCGATTTATTTTGCCGTGAGATCGAAAATGAGCAGCAAATGGTACCGGTTCCTTCTACCGCTGCTGCTGTTGGCCCATCTACATCTGCCGCTGATGCTGTTGGCCCTTCCATGAGTGCACCTTCTACGAGTGCTACTCAGAGACCCAGAGGTAGAGGTCCGACCCGTAGGCTGAAGCTGCAGAAACCGGATGAGATCAGTCTTCTCTGGGACAAGTATGAGAGGTATTGTGGGGGCAGCAGATCAGAGTTCGCTAGTATGCTAGGGGCTTTAACCAGATCACATTGCTGCATCAACCACATGTGGAAATAAGTCCCGGAAGAGTTAAGGAGACCATCTGGAAGAAGGTGCAAGAGCGATACAAGATCCCAGAAGAAGTGAAGAAGACCGTTCTTTCTTTGGTGTCCGGCAAAGCTAAATCATTCCGCCACTACTTGGTCGAGCACTGGATCAATAGGGTGCCCCCACATGAGCCTCCGTCGTATGTTGTGTACAATGGCATGATCACTGAAGAGGAGTGGAAGGAGTTCGTAGAGCGGCACTCCACCCCCGAGTTCAGGGTATGTTTGTGTGTACTCTTTTCTTAACTAATGCTCATAATGCTTTATCCCTGATTTTCTAATTAATTTTCTGTTGTACTTTCTTAACAGCAAAAACAAGAACAAGCACGGCAAAACCATGAAGCTAATCTCTACCCCCACACCATGGGACGAAGGGGATATGTGGGCATCCTCGACATGTGGAAAAAAGCTGGTTTGCTGACACAGAGGAACGAGGATGGAAGTGAATGCCCGATCGAGGATGTCTCTGAGGCGAGGAGGATGCAGATGTACATACTGGGACGCCAGAAAACGACCAGCGAAGGTCAGAGGATATTTCCTCATGCTGCGATGGAACAACAGGCTAACCAAATTGTAAGTATTTGAAAGTATCTGTTAAATAATTTACTTATATACTCAAGTGTTTGTTGATCTTAAATTTAGTGTTAACTTCTTTGACAATTGGACAGTATGAAGCGGCAGAGAGAGGAGAAGTAGACATACACGCTCCTCCTTCTCAAGACGACGCTCTCAATCAAATACTTGGGAAGAAGGATCACCCGGGGTGTGTTAGAGGATTTGGGGGAGACGTAGTCAGATGCACGTATTCCCACCATCTGCTAGGAAGGGTCAGATGAGTGCTGCTGAAGTCGAGGCGATGGTAGAGCATAAGTTCGCTGCTGAGCGCCAAGCTAATGACGAGAAACAGGCTGCTGAGCTCGGGCTATCGAGGAGAGGCTGCAGGAAGCGTTGAATTCGATTGCACATGCGGCTACTCAGCAGCAGCAGTAGCAAGATCCTCCTTGACTGTCTTCCTCGTCTAGTTGTGCTCCGGCCGCTGACCCGTACCCGTTTGCCAACATCCAGGTTAGCTTGTTTAACTATTTTTCTCCTAAAATAATGTCATTTAAATAGTATTAGATTGGACTCACTTATTTATTTCATGTATTATCTCTGTTTATTAAAGGAGCAACAAAAATGCGTCTCTAAATACCATTAGAAGGGCACCCTATAGATGCGGCCTACGGGACGGTGTTGCCATCAGGTCCACTCACGCTCATCAGTTTTACGTCTACCCCCATTCTACGCGCGTGTGACCTTGGACCTGATAATTGTGGATTTGAGCATGCATACCTTCCAATGGCGTTTGACAACAAATGCACGCTGATCGAAGCGAAGGGAGACATATTGCCTGGACAGCATGTTATATTGTTGTCACGAATGAGGTAAGACTGTTTGACAACCATTTAGTATCTAATAAAATGCATTATTTAGCATTAAGTGTCTAATCTAATCTATTATAGATCTGAGCTTCTTCACCGCGTAACCCGGCCCAGACTAGAAGTGACTAGCGCGCCGGCGAATCCTAAGATCCTTTTGCTTCCTCACCGCTATCCCGCCCAGAGAAAAGAGATCAGCGCGCCGGCGAATCCTATCAAAAGTACAAGGGTATGTTCTAGATAAATGTTTAATGTTACTATAATATCAATTAGTAATTATCTTTACATTTATCTTTACTGTTTGTTTGTGAAGGGTAAGAATCCAGTGAGTCGGGGTGCGAAAGGTACGAATCTAGCGCCCGTCCGGGGTCGCACCAGGACTTCTGAGGCGCCTAAAAATAAGTTCTCTCTGCCAGAAAAACTTGTTAATGTTTTGGGGCCTCGTCAGATGAATCTCTACGACAAGATCATTTTGAAGTCATCTCAAACTAACAACTTCATGATGACGCTTCCAAAGTTGATGTTTCACTACGAAGAAGATATGATCACGACAATCAACTTTGGGGACATCAGAGAGATGATGTGTGGAGATTACTGAACATTAACATTATTCAAGCTTATTAAAGTAAGTGTTCTTTCCTCATACTGTAAAAACATATAGAATATGTATCTATGAAGTTGCATTGGCTAACTTTTTATAGTACATGTGATATAATAGAGGTCTGCTTGAGAGATGTGCTGAGAAGGACATCACCTCCATTACTGCGGTGTGCCCGGAGCGTTTATCGTATGACTCAGTCACTAGGGACCCGGGGAGGTTTTGTGAATACATGATTCATTGCTTCGATGTTGCTGATCGACAGAATAAATTATTCATTCTAATGCCTTATCACCGAACGTGAGTTCTAATATAAAATTACATATTAATTAGCTAACTTTTTTACCTTCATTTCTCATTTCATTTTGTATTTGACATTGTATCCACCACTGGGCTTTGTTTATATTCTGCGCTGCCACCGCTGCTCTGCTCGTTCTAGATCCACTAGGGCAGTGGACAGAATTCAACACTGAAGACTTAATCAAAGAGTAAGTTTTTATTACTATTTAATTGTTTGTAAGTTTTTTGAACCAAAATTAATGTACTTGTTCATTTTGCTAAACGCTTTTGTTAATATATGTAACAGTTGTTACAAAAAAACCCCTCAGGGAGAGTTTGGTGATTTGACCGTCGATTACATCAAGGTTTGGTAATACATGTATTATTCATTCGTGCTGCTATTATCTTTGTACAATTGTTTTACATTTGTGAATTTTGGTGATTTAGTGCCCTACCCAAAAGGATTCTAGGAGTTGCGGGTACTACGTGATGCGGTATATGTACGAGTTCTGCGGGTACTTCCCAGGATTTAAGAATGATAAAGACAAGGTAATACGAATGCTGTCTTGTATTTAATTCTTTCGGTAGATTTTTTGTGTCTTTATCTTAATCTCATTATGTGTTCCATTCCTTTTCTTGTTGCAGATTAAAGAGCATTTTGCCAAATTCTCGACTTACAGTCCAAACGACTTGTATCATGTCAGAGAGAGCATGTCAGCCATATTTATGAGAATGGAGTGGTAGACTAGCTAGCTCTAATGCTGCTATGATAGATTTTGTTTTTCACAGTTTTCTGCACCGTTTTTGTACGGTTTTATGCTTCTGTTTTATGCTATTTCTTGCTGGGAGTCATCCTAGCTGCATCTACCATGTATTGGTTACACTGCTACCTTTGTAGCCCTCTGATTCATCTAGCTGCTGCTGCTATAACAGATTCTAGCTGCTATATTGAATATTTTTTGTAATGAATTGCCAGCTACTGTAACAGATTCTGCTATATTGAATATTTTTTGTTGCTGTAACAGATTCAGCTTTAACAGATTTTCGATCTGGTGTATATTAGATGTTATCTCTATTGCAATTGTGCGCAGAGAATGAATTTATGTTGTTGGTATTTGATTCAGGTGTTTCAATTGTGCAGTTTCTGCACATCTGTTGGTCTGATGTCCTCTGTTGCTTATCTGTTATAATTCTGGCTCTGTTGCAATTGTGTAGCTTTGTAAAAAAAAATTACACTTTAGATGACGGTTTTAACAATAACCGTAATCTAAAGTCCTTTGGGCGCACGCGCCAAAAGACTTTACATTACGGTTATTGTTAAAACCGTCATCTAAAGTCTACACTTTACATTACGGTTATTGGTAAAACCGTAATCTAAAGTCCTTTGGCGCGCAATGACACACGAGACGGAAAAGGGCCTTTAATTACGGTTTTAAACCGTAATTAAAGACGTCGCCTGTAACACCCCAACTACAAACAACACACTTAACTACACTTGCAGCGGAAATCATAACTCACAACATCACTTAACTCCTTGGTGTTACATGCCGTTAGCCACCCACGTGACTAACAAGGCTAACATACATACATCGTACCGGTCTGATGGACTAAACTCCCGAGCAACTACACATTACTCCCGTTCCATGTTCAACATTCATTATACACTTACATTACAACTGTACCGAGTAATTTCCAACTAATGTCGATACAATTTCGGTCTTACTACACCTACAGCACATCCACAATTTTCATGACTACCCACATACAATCAACTACCCCGTCCTACTCTCGAACGGCTTCCAGCTCCTTGTACCTGAAATAGAAAAGGAAGAAAAGGGTGGCCCCCAAGGGGCTCAGCACCTTTGCTGGTATGGTAATCCCGCAGCCCGCATGCTACCGGGCCACGCACAACTAATTGTCGTCTTAGCATGCGATTGATTTTATTTAAAAAATGCACACATTACGCACATACATCATGATTAAAAGCACACATCCGTTAACAGGACACAAACACAAGGTTAGCACACACAACGTAACAACACATTTCACTTAATAACATACACAAACTTAATTCCATTCTTCTTAGAGAACATAAACTTTACTTAGGGAGTGCCGGGGTGATATAAGCCCGAGCACAACATACATACATTTTCTTTACTTAGGTATGGCGGCCTCATATAGGACCGATCACACCTTGCACAATTTCCCCTAGCTCCAATAATGATGAGGTAGGTAAGCCTTGGTTAAGCTTGTGGGTGGTTGTAATTCAAGGAGGAAAAACAATCGTAACATAACAAGAGGGAGTCGAAGCGAACTTAGGCATCAACACCCTACCAACATTACACATAATTTCCCCCTACCCGATTGGAAGTTGGGTAGGTAAGCTTTGGCTAAGCTAATGGGAGGTCAAATCCAATGAAGAAAACAACCCTAACATAACAGGATGGGAGTTAATTCACATATATACATCAACTCCCAAACAATACGCGCGACCGGAACGACCGGATTCCTCACCATACATAACATATACATATTAGTTAAAGGTTCCTTTATGGAACTCATCACATACATACATCACATAGTGTTACTAACTCTGTTAGACCAGAAGGGGAGTAACATCCCTTTTTAACAAACATGGATAACTGTATCCGATAGCAACAACACACAAAACAAAGTCACATACATCACACATAGTCACAACATACACAAACGCACGGATAGCCGTAGTTAGAACGTTCCCGTGGGTTGGGACGTTTATTCCGAATACCGATCTCTTATGTGAACCTAAGGTCGGTTAACTATTATTTAACACATAACTAGGGTTAAGCGGTATCGGAATTAATTACGCCACAATAATGAATTACTATAAACTCATTTCATGCTTTATCTTGCAAGGTGGCAAACACACAGAAAAACACATTGGCATACAAGCCGGTGTAATCCGGTAGGACACAGGTTGCAAGAAAACCATACCTGTCACCGAAGGTGCGTTCTAATGTGCCATCACATGTTCCTTGAAAATCTTTGAGCAACTGGTAACATTATAACTATCTTTATTAACATCGGGGTATTATAATTATTTAACGACTAATGCGCCCATGGTTAACCCCGTTAAGTAGTCTTATAACTTCACATTCTTATTACAACTTTTCACCACTCAATTACCATTATAACTCACTTAACATATCCTTAACAACCTTATAACATCCTTACTCATCAATCTCCATCATTGGGTATCACTTCCTACCCTTAAACAAAATTTTTACTCAGAATTACACTATGTCCGAACTTGTGTCCAAGCTTCCGAAGTTCGGACGCAAGTCGAGACTCAAATGGGTGAAAACTGATGAATGTCCGAACTTGTGTCCGAGCTTCGAAGTTCGGTCACAAGTCGAAGCAAAAACCAAAGGAAAATTTCCAACTGTCCGAACATGTGTCCGGACATCGAAGGTCGGACACAAGTCAAAGCAAATTAACCTCGGGAAATTTTTCAAGTGTCCGAACTTCCAAGTTCGGACGGAAGTTCGGACACAACTAAAAACTCAGAATATTTATAAAACGACGGGGCATGTCCGAACTTCCAAGTCCGGACGGAAGTTCGGACGTACCCAAAAATTCAGCTAACAGAGGCAAATTCTTCCCAGAATTGCACTTCTAATAAACCTATACTCAATCCTTGTTTCACAAGTAACAAACACCCATTTTTCCTTGAAATCCCAAATCATCGAGCACCATTTTGCTATCATTCTTGCATCTCCAACACTATACAACCCAAGTAAACACCTAAATTCTCTCATCCATAAAACCATCATCAACACTCATTTTCTACCAGAATTTTGCCATAACCTCCCATAAACCTTATACATCCAAATCATCAATTTTCATCCTTCTCATTCCTAGTCTAGCCACACCCTTACAAGGGTCCTAACAGCACATAACAAAACCTCAAACTCATCAACAACAATACAATCACCATAATCTCAATGAACCACAACATAAACACAACCTCCAACATTTGGCTCTTAAGGCCCTCAATTCAACCATTACTTCACAAACCTCTCTAATATCAATTAAACACATTTTCAACATAAGTTTAAATCCTTAACTTGGGTTCATTAATTTGTTTACCTATCCCAACACTTAAAAAATTTAAACAAGGGTTATGGTGGATCCCTTACCTTAATTCCACAAGTCTCCTTAATTCACCTCTTGCTCCTCATCTCTTCAAAATCGGACAAGAGGGTATGGAGTTTCCAAACTCCATCCCAACATCCAAGAACACAAAAACATACACAATTAATTACCTAAACCCTTAGAAAACTCAATCAAATCAAAGGGCTTAGAACACAAGTTAGGGTTTACCTTTTTGAAGTTTTTAAGAGGGATTCTCTCCCTTGAATCAAGAAGGAAATTACTCCACCATTGAAGGGTCAATTTGGAGCTCAAGAACAAGAAGAAAAACAAGGTATCAAAAATGGTGAAAAATCGATTACACCATGAGATGAAGGAAGGATGACTTTTTCTTGGAAATTTTTACCTTAGAAGGAAGAGGAGACTCCAAGCTTCACATTGGTGCCATTTTCTCTTCAATTGGGGAAAACCCATGGAGGTCAACTTCATCCTTTTGAAATTTCGAAAAGAGAGGATGATAGAGGAAGATGAGAGGAAGAAGAATATGTGATTTGTTTTTGATTTGGAGCTCAAATGGAGCTTGGGCATGGCATTGAAGTGAGGAAGCCATTGTTGGCTAGGTTGGAGAACTCCATCGGCAAGGAGGAGGGAGGAACCGGCTGGAAGAGAAAAGAGAGGAAAGAGAAAAGGAAAGAGAGAAATGAGAGGAGAGAGAGGGAGAGAGGGGTATAAGTGGTCCCTCTATTTTTTTGCTTTATTTATTAGTTAACTAGTCTTATGTGAGTGAGCTGTTTACACTAACAAAACCGGCCCACCACTGTAAACACGCTGGAGCGTTTTTCGTCTTTTAACAGAAAACACTCGTTTATTTACCAGGTTTAGCACTATTCACTAACCGGGACCGTTTCCGGAATTTTCTCATTCCTTTAATTTTAATGGCTATTAAACTCCCATTAATGTTTAATTATAGTTATATAATCGACTATTATTTTTACGGGGTCATTTAACTGTTTAAAGTCACATTTTCGGGTTTTCTCGTAAAACGCGCTTTAAGACTCCGTTAGCGTTTTAACGCATTGTTTGGATCCGTTTTCTTCCGGAATTTTTCCCCACATGTTCTTAATGTGTAATTAGGGTATAAAAATATATTTATAACTCTAATGAAGGTTATGTACCACCTAAAATAATTAAATATGAATTTTCACATTCTGGGACTTTTACGCATTTCCCTTTTCTTTTTGGTTTTCCTTTCTTCACCAATGATCTTAAGGACTTAATTAGCCTTAGAAAATTATAATTACATAATTAATTAACACATTAAGGTTTGGGGTATTTCAATCTACCCCCCTTAAAAGAACTTCGTCCTCGAAGTTCACACTTCCCTAGCATCACTTGAATTAGAACACAGGGATTACCTGCATAACAAAACTTCTATACTCTAACATACTCTATATCACAACCTCGGACTTAACGGTCCGGGTAACACATCCACATCCATACATACATAACATACTTACATAGTAACCTCGGACTTAGTGGTCCGGGTACCTTAACAACATTGTACCTACGTGACAACCCCTAGACTCTTAGGTCTGGGTAACATAACAACATTTAGACACTTAGGTCTTGATAACATAACAAGCTTTAGACACATGGTCTAGGTAACATAACACTTCCGGAACTCAACCACATTAGGACTCAAGGTCAAAACAATATTTATTACATATACCACACAACATGTCTTAGCATGTATAACAACCAGAAATTCCTTTTCCATCTCTTCATGGGTTCGAGACCCATGTTGAGTACATATACATTGTGATCCCGCAGAACCCGGTCGCGATGGACACCTTCTGGTCCCCGTTCCTTTGGGAGATCAAAACAATTGCATACATCTTTAAAATATACTTCTCATGTCACCGGTCCGAAGACAAAGGCTCATACGTCCTCAGCTCGTGAGCTAGTAATACGAAAATACTCTATATGAGGTTAAGTAGAATGAAATCCTTTATTGGAAAATACCAATTGAAGATCCTTTTTACAAGGTCAAGTAAAAGTAGTCCTTCCTTTGAAAATACCACTTAAGAATGTAAGATATATTAATTGAAGTCTTGAAAATACCAATTGAAAATTTGGAATCACCAATTTAAAATTCCTTTGAAAACACCATACAACTCCAAGTCCAATTATTGTTAACTGCATCCTATTCCTGATGTGATTATTTGTGGCCACTTATAGGGAGTTTCAAGAATCATCCAACCCTAATGTAATCAGCATCAGAGTTGAACTATCTTTCCACCCCAATTTGTGTTTGGCTTCCCTTGATCTCATGATAATCAAGTTTCACCTCCCACTTCATTTTCAAACAACAACTAATTCAAGCATATACCATTTTCTATCTTTTAATCCATCTAGTCTTAATCGTTACATCTCCAAGGGATAGAACTCTGTCTATCAATCATCATTCAATTTCAACTTAGTCCAAGTTACCTAGGGAATTTAATTCCTACTAGGTTCTATATCGGTTTCATATCTCTTCATAGATCACAATGTTGTATGTATATATGTATCTATATTTATATATTTCTTTATCAAAATATAATACACAATATTACATTTGGTATCATATGAATGAATGCGTATGTTTATGTAACACACGCACCAATCATCAAAACAAATCATTTGTGCTATGCACACCATAGTTCACGTACACTTGTACGGTAAAACACATTAAACGGTTTTTGCGCTCTACCCCCCTTAAAAGGGATTACGCCCACGTAATCAATCACTTAACATTGGTTTAAAATGTTCTACCGTCGTGAAGTGTTTTATCTCCACACAGTCTGTTATACAACGTGTTCTGGTTAGAGGATCTTAACCATATTGGCAGTTTAGTCCCTAACCAAGAATTCTCACTAGAGTTTATTTTAACTCTTAGCTTGTTTCGATTCTGGCCTATGAGGCCTTTAGGCATCATTAATTTGCCATTCACTCATGTTCACTATTCACATTCAACACTTGAATCACTGGCTCACCAGTTTTTGCTGCGTAACTCCAGATAACTTTAGAGCTTAGTTTGCCCTATGCGTCATTCTTACTATATAGTACATCCCCGATTATCACCGTTATCTTGGTAATAACGGTTTCTTAAGTATCCTTTGATTGGTACAACCGTGCTCCTCTTATGCATCGGTTTTATCACACCATAATTCTTGTTCCTACATCACAATTGACATTACCCAAACTTCCTAGCTATCACACTCGATCATTACCGCGCAAGGGCAATACCAAAACACTCAGTCATACAGAGTGCAGAGGTGTAAACTCGTGACAGTAAGTCTCTTATGCGATTGCAATAGGAATTTATACTGTGTTCCTTATTACATAGTACCAACCACTGGCTTACTGCCCAGTTTGTTTATCATCACTTACTTGTATTCTCTCGAGTTTTACTCATCACTGGTCTTATTTGCCACACTATTATTTAACAATACTTATGCAACGGTCGCTTAGTGCGCACCGTGCTCTTACTCATTGTATAACATTAACTTACACGGCATCCGCTATTATATTAGCTTCCGCTATTACACTGTGTTTTTCCACTTATTCGGCTGACTGCTGAATACTCTACTCTTTGAGCCTCTATGCTCCTTGAGCGTTATTCATTACACATCTAGCATTCCACACCTATGGTGGTTGCCATTAGGCTTATCACCCTTTCCGTCTGCACAACTGGTACGAATCAAAGGATACTTGAGAAACCGTTAATTATCACTTCTGTTGCTTATCTGTTATAATTCTGGCTCTGTTGCAATTGTGTAGCTTTGTAAAAAAAATTACACTTTAGATGACGGTTTTAACAATAACCGTAATCTAAAGTCCTTTGGGTGCGCACGCCAACAGAATTTACATTACGGTTATTGTTAAAACCGTCATCTAAAGTCTACACTTTACATTAGGGTTATTGGTAAAACCATAATCTAAAGTCCTTTGGCGTGCAATGACACACGGGACGGAAAAGGGCCTTTAATTACGGTTTTAAACCGTAATTAAAGACGTCGCCATCTTTAATGGGGCCCGTGTAAATTACGGTCCAGAACCGTAATTATACACGGTTTTGGACCGTAATTAAAGGCTCGTGTTCCACTAGTGGTACGAAATAATTTATTGTCTTGGTTGCTTCTTCCTTGATTAAAAATTACAAAATGATCTGAGATATTTAGTCCTAACCATTCCACTAATCCAAACTCTGACCTTGACACCTAAAAAGTCTACAAACATAGCCCACAAGACGTAGCACCTCATTATATGTCACGCACCTATCAGTCGTTGATCATATCCAAAGTGTCTATAAAACTTGCTTACTTCTTTTACCACTCACAAACATCTCACACAATGGCCCAATATTCAAAAAGCTCACCCAGCTCGAATGAGCAAACCATTCACTCCACCATTCACAAGTTTATGACCACCAAACACCCAAAGAAATACGTCACCCAAAGCTATATTCAACCAGACTCCGACTCCCTTACAGCTTGGTCTATCACCTCAAGTATTACTCTATCATGATCACGTTCTCCACATTACATGGAGTTCTCCATAGATTCTGATCAGTCTGACCATTCAACCACTGCTGAATCACCTTTGATCACCGCACCCAAAGCCAAATCTTCTTGGATCAAAGTCGGTTTTTGGGAGGAAGAGCCTACTTGCTCAGAGTATTATGAATGGGATACCCAACTACGTCACTCCATCTAGATTATCTTGATCATATTTTATAGATTGTAATCTATGGAATGTCATGGCATTTACAACATCTTACGTCATGTAGTTGCTCCCTTTTTGCTGTATGGCAAAGGGGGAATGAAAAGTATATGTACTTGTGAGAGTATGTCTATCGTCCTTGTATTATGTATCATCTGAATGAAACTTTATCTATGATATTACATAAAAGTTGTCACCTATGCTATCATTCGTTAAAAGTCACATATGCTATCATTCGTTAAAATTCTTTCATTCTTAAAAACCGTTAATAAATTCAGGGGGAATCCTTCTTAGGGGGAATCTCTCAATTCTTGATTGCCAAGTACATAATAAGTGCATAGGTTGCCATCAACAAAAAAAGGAAATTGTTAAGACAAGATTCTTTAGTTTTGATGATAGCAAACCTTGTGTTGTCTATCTAATGCGTTTGCGTAGATTCATGATTACAGATAGATAGGTGAATAAGTGGCTTAGCATGCAAGGTTGAAAACATACTTAAGTCATGAGTGGCTTAGCACGCAAGGTTACAAGTGCGCTCAATCCATGACATGTGCTCTACCAGTCGGGCACTTGTCGGCGAGAGCTCCGGAGAACTTTTAGCAAGACACATGCAGTCAAGAACCACACCATCACATATCTCTTACATCAGACATCATACAAGGACCAAACAGAGTTAGCAACATCGACAAACACACTCAGATTATTCACAACCACACAAGCAACTTGCTCAAGACAAACACACAACAAAAGGTGTATCTCATTAATGTGCAAGATAACAAGATAAGCAAAGGCTATTGATGAACATCATTACATAGCCGTAATACATCAGAAGAGAGCATTTATGAGCATTAATGAGCCAGACAAGTTGAAGTGTGCAAGTGGTGACCTACCACTTGGGGAGACACGCCGTCAACTTGCCCATTCACAAGGCAACGCGTGTGCTGGTGGCTCCAGATCAAGTTGGACGAAAATCTGCAAGTAGGGTGCGGATATTATATTGTAGAAGAATGAGTATTTTACGCTTAGAGTCTACAACTCCTAGGTTGTTAGTTGGCATCTCAACTAACTTGTATAAATACGTGCCTTAATGTCCCTTGTAAGACAACCCCCTGTACGAGAGAAAATATAGAGATAATCTGGGCAAGTGTGGATCAGACTTAGGAGTGTGTGTAAGTGCTAGAGAGTTGGTGAGCTAGTGAGGACTAGGTTAGAGTATCAATACATTGGGTATTTGATAGGACGACAGGTTGGGGAACGGTCGGAGAACCGTAGGCCGACAGTCAGGAGAGGGTTGACGACTTTAGGGGTAAAGTTTAAATTGTCCTGGGAGTCCGTGTGTGGGGCAAGGGAGGTTGAGTGAAATTCATGGTGAAAATTCTCAATCGAAATGTGTTTTCCTGTTTAATAGTTGCCTCTCGTCTTTCAAGTTTTATTAGAGTGAACGATACGTCCACGACACGTCGAGGACGCATCACGAGCGCTTGCGAGTTTCACATACCCAAGTTGGTTAAAGCATCAAGTGAGGACATGCTGAATTTGTGTGGGCCTTGTTTTCTTTTATGATCGGCCCACTACCCAGCCTAGAAATTGATAGGAACTCTTCCTACATCAACTCAGCCCAACCCGAATTTATGACTTTATTGTTTGCGGCCCAAAGGCCCTGCTTGATTTGAATGTGTGAGTTATCTGTTCAGGCTTCAGCCCAAAAGTTTGGATTTAAGTGATTTATCCTTCGGCCCAATTTGAATTACCAATTTAGTTCTAGGCCCACGAAAAATAAGTCCACTTAAAATAATCCATGAGACATGAAAATCTATCAGGCCTTTCCATTCAGGCCCAATACCCACTCTAGTCTAGGTAGACTTTTCATTCGGGCTCTGGCCCAAAGTCCTAGATCTAGGTATCATCTTCGAGGCCCAATCAGAATCATTCGTTTAGTCTTCGGCCCAAGTTCCAATCCACATCTGGGTATGGCCCAGAAATTGTTCCAGCCCATGTGCCTCATTTCTAGCCCAAACACATTCTGGCCCAAGCGCCGCATTCTTAAACAAATGGCCCAAGCGCCACATCTTCACAACATTCCGGCCCAAGTGCCACATTCTCACAACACTCCGGCCCAAGTGCCACATCCTCAATTCCAGCCCAGGTGCCGACTCACTTTCAATTCATTTAGGCCCGAGTGCCAATCCACACACAATTTGGTTCAAGTACTGTGAAGCATCCAGGCACACGTGCCTATCCACATTAAAAAAACCATCCAGGCTCAAGCGCCTATCCATATTCATAAAACTGTTTCAGCCCATACACCTCACTTTCTATTTGGAAAAGGTTCAAGCTGAGTTCCTCAGGCACAGTCTATAGGCATTCCTAGTTCAGAATGTTCACAGGGCCTACTTAAAGTTCAAGAAGAATACGATCACGGTCATCTCAATGGCATCCCGACGGTCGAGAGCTTGAGTCTTCACTACATTGGCATTAGGCAGTTCAGGATCATAAGAAATTGCCATTTTAAGGATTTTTTCAATCAAGTTGTTTTCTTTTCTCGTTTAGTCCACTAGTAGAAAAAATATTTTAAATGACGCACTTTAAACCACGGTTATTCTCGTAACCGTCTTTTAAAAACTTTATACCACGACTATTATCATAACCGTCACAAAAAGTGTCGGCGGGAGATTTTATACCACGGTTCCACGCAATTCCATCGTATATAGCTTGACGTTATGCATTTTATACCACGGTTTTGACAAAACCGTCATATATAGTTTGACGCGTTGGTATGATATACCACGGTTCTAGGTGGAACCGTCATATATACTTTGACGCGTTGTATTTTAAACCACGGTTTTGGACAACCGTCATTTTTAGTCATGGTCAAACAACTTTAAATGACGGTTTCTTGGTAGAACCGTGGTATATAGTCTAAGTGGGAATTCAAATTTTCGGCGAAAATTAACGCGGCTCTTTCTCCTTCTCCTATTAGATATGTTGCTCCTCATTGTTTTACAACCAACAATGTCGAACAAATTGAACATGCTCTCAACTCTTCTTCTCTTCAACTTCGCATTTTTTTTGTAACCCACCGGTGAACATGGAACCTGTGCGCCTCTTCTTCAACTTCGCAACCCACCGGCGAACTGGAAAACAAGGAACACATGCGCCTCTTCTTCATGCTGCGCCTCTTCTTCACGGTAATTTTTGCGAACAAGGAACAAATGCTCTGCGCTTTTCTTCATGCTCTGCGCCTCTTCTTCACGGTAAATTTTGCGAACAAGGAACACATGCTCTGCGCCTTTCTTTATCTTCATTGTAATTTTTGCAACCCTGACCGGCGAACACACGGTAATTTTGTAGCCCACCGACGAACACGGTAATTTTGAACCCACCGACGAACAAGGAATACAACATTCACTCATTTATTTTGCAACCCTAATTTGCATACATGGAACATACATGTTCTGCATTCTGCAGTGTTTGAGCTCTATTGAGATTAGTTGAAGGCGGCGCTAAATCGCCGGCGATTTTAGAAAAAAAAAAGACTATAAACCACGGTTTTATGAATAACCGTGGTTTATTTGTTGATTTATAAATTAAATACCACGGTTCTACATAATAACCGTCATTAATACTCACTTTATACCACGGTTCGGGCTTTTAACCGTGGTATAAAGTCAATGATCTCACGGGAGAAAAGGGGTCTTAAACGACGGTCCAAAGGAACCGTGGTTTATAACCTCCCTTTTAAATGACGGTTTTTGAACCGTGGTATATAGTTGTTAGCTATATGCGACGCCTGGTATATAGACAAAATAACCGTCATTAAAAACATTTTTTCCACTAGTGGTCGTTCTTCCAACTTTAGGGCAGCTAGCTTCCTTTATCATTTTGGGTAGCCTTCCTGAGATTACAATTTTTAGTTATATTTTCATTCATGAGAGTATCGCTCCATTTTCATAATTTTTGTGCATTCATTCAGCAAAACAAAAACAAATAAAAAAAGGTCATCTCATGAAGCGTGGTTGCAATTGCTGAGATAGAATCCTGTTGAACATATCATCATGCATCCTAAAGAAACTCACCACACTCTCCTTTCCTTTTGACACTTTCCTTGCACGGAGAACACCTCACTACCATGCTTACTTTCACTACCACATCACTTCACCAAAACACCAAACAAATGGATCAGCCGGCACATAACTTCACCAAAACACCAAAAATGAATGGGTCATCACATCACTTCACCCACATACACCACCTTCATCACAAGTACGATGTGTGTCATACCATCCCGCCATCTTACCATTTCACCAAAACATAAACCGGAAAACAAAAATTACTGTCACAAAATCGTCCATCACATCCTCACAAGATCACCTCATCATCATTCACCACACACACAATCACCCTCCACAAATAACCTGGGTATTCAAAAGGCTTGTCAAAAGACCCCGAAACAATATTGGGGGCAATCTGAGTTAAGGAACGATAACATTTATTTATTTTGTTTAAGTGTGTGAACAAGTCTCTGGGTGAACATTTCGCGAGAGTGCTTTGAGCGGTAAAACCAAGAGTGAAGTAGCTTTTTATTTTTGCACGACCTCAGAGAGGTCACATTCAAAGGTGAGGTAAACGGCATAACTCCAATCGAAGGATTCACTTTGTAAATTTACGTTAAAACCTATGAAAATTAATAAAGAGCGGATACACAACTATTAGGGATGACGAAGCACCTAGGTACAGCACCATACAACCAAAAGCTTGTGAACCTTGACATTGAACCCTAGGCACCCCCGTTGAGCTTTTCATATATCTTCTCTTTTTCAACATTACAAACTCCACAAAACAAGCCAGTGAATGATGAATAACCGACCCGGTGATCAAATGAAGCAATGAGCCCGACTCCTGGACAAGTCCAAAGAAGCAACGCCGCTACCAAGACGACGAAATGATCCACAAATGGTCCCAAAGTGATGCAGGATCCAAAGAGCTCACATCAAAAACAGCGCTCGATGTTCAAAAACGGGAACCACAAGAACCCCGAAAAAGGAAAAGATGCAAGGCAAATTTGAAAATCCTAAAAGAAATCCCAATCTAAAACTAAAAGAAGAGAGAGAGAAATGATGACTTCAAAGTTCCAAGTACAACGTCCAAAAGCAAGATCAACGCAAAGTAGCTAAACGACTTCAAGAAAAAGAAGGTAAATCCCAGAGAAGGCGTAAGTTACAGCTTTGGTCACCCTTACAGCTCCACATATCCCAGACATTCCTCCACGGTCCCGTTGTCATTCATCACACCCCATGGCCACGCTATAAGCTTTAAAGACTTCCGACTTAGTAGTTGTGTATCCAATCACGAGAAAGTAACAGGTTGAACGCGTAAATCTAACAAATGTCAAATTCAATGGTTGAGACGTTTTGACCAAAAGGAGAGCATGAGCGCCAAACACTTTGAGCGTAGGATTGAAAGCCCCACATCAAAATAAACCTCGATCCCGTGAGAACAAGACTTGTTTTTGTGTAATTAATCAAGGAAAATACTAGGGGCAATTGATCATCCCGATCGATTGCCACAAATCTTAAAACTCAGATTTCCTTAAGGAAAGATACTGGGGGCAATTTTTGATTCCAATAATTGCAAGAACAATTCCAATTGAAACCCAAAAGCTCAAACATCACCATCATAAAAACACCTCAGGCACCTATAAGGCCTACCATCACAAAAAGACAACACCTCAGGCTCTCATAAGTCCTATCATACATCTCACCTTCCCAAGTACACATAAGCCCTACCACCACAAAAACACCTCGGGCACCTATGAGCCTTACCATACACTCTTACCTTCTTAGGCACACATAAGCCCTACCTTGCATTTCTTACCTTACACAAAATCATCCTTAGGCACACATAAGCCCTACCAAGAATTCCTATTTAGGTACACATAAGCCCTACCTTGCATTTCTACCTTTTAAAAAATCATCCTTAGGCACACATAAGCCCTACTTGCATTACCTACCTTTCATAAAATTATCCTTAAGCACACATAAGCCCAACCTTGCATTGCCTACCTTACACAAAATCATCCTTAGGCACACATAAGCCCTACCTTGCTTAGAATCACCCTTAGGCACACATAAGCCCTACCTTGCATACTACATCATTAAACATTCCATACCATTTGCATAACCCAGGCTCGCATATGCCCTGGCTATAGAAGTTGACGAGGAGATGGCAATAAATCCTCCTTAGTTATGTCAACTTATTTTGGGATCAACGAATGGTGGGCGAAGGCAATAAGTCCCACAGGATTTATACCAGGAGTTATCCCTGCACACCGGTTTGGGGGCAATGGTAATAAGTCCACATAGGGTCCAACCAAGAGCATTGGCACGGGTTTCGGTCCCCAAATGCACCAAGCATCATTTGCATACCATCCTCATTCGCATATAATACGCATTTTATTTTCAATAGCATGTCATACACACAATTCTTATATCTGCATTCTACTCATAGGTTCCCGACACCTTATAATGCTCGGCGTATTCCATTTACCTTCAGGTTCCCGACACCTTATAATGCTCGGCGTATTCCATTTACCTTCAGGTTCCCGACACCTTATAGTGCTCGGCGTATTCCATTTACCTTCAAGTTCTCGACACCTTATAATGCTCGGCGTATTCCATTTACCTTCAGGTTCCTGACACCTTATAATGCTCGGTGTATTCCATTTACCTTCAGGTTCCCGACACCTTATAATGCTCGGCGTATTCCATTTACCTTCAGGTTCCTGACACCTTATAATGCTCAGCGTATTCCCTCTTAGTTTAGTCCACTTTTCACATTTTAGGTAGTTGGGACCTCATAATGGCCTAATAATCTCAAACTTCTTTCCTAGGTAGCTCGCGCCTAATAATAGCACAGCACAATCATTAGACTTTCAGTAGAAATCTAATTCATTCCTCACTACTGGTTAAAATTTTGGGGTATCACTCAGGCATCAACTAGACTTTTCATCTTCATTACAAAGGCAAAATGGTCAAAATACACCAATGCGGGATTTTCCAAGGACATTCGCAGGATTTTCTATTTTCATATGACTTGTTCATTATCTCCAAACACTTCCAAATATCATACTCATTATGAAATGTATTTTATGATTTTCTGATAATACTTATTCTGGAAATTTTGCATTTAACTCATATCATAAGCTAATTTCTGTAAGGAAATATTACAGTGCCCACCCACGTGGTTTTGGGGTTTAACACTGCCCACCCACGAACTTTGAAAATTTACACTGCACACCCATCAACTTATATTGTTTTTACTTTCGTCACCATTTTACCACACTTCTGTCCATTTGTTAGTATAGTTGACCATCAAACTTATGTTGACTAAACAGACCATTGTTTTGTCAGGCAAACAAACCAAAACTTGTAACTCTTCACATGTTGACATCTTCTTCACTCTCGACAATGTCGACATCTTCATTGGTCTGAATCCCACCATGATTAATGTAAGGAACATGTTGTTTTTCAAAGATTTTTGCCACTCTTGCTCTGATTAAATATAGGATGATACAACTTATGAATTTGGGCAATCGATTCTAGGGTTCTGAAATTGGGGAAATTTCACCCAATTGTTGTCACGCTGATTGAGCTTCTGTATTTGAATTCTACGGTGTTTATCTTCGCCTTCACACTATGATTTCTCGGTTCATGTCGCCTCTGTTTATCTTCACCTCTGAAATTGGAGACTCGATTGTTGTCCCACTGATTGAGCATCTGTTCCTCTGTCTTGAATGCGACGGCGTTCATCTTCCCATCTTTTCCTCCGTCTTTTGAATTTTGGCATAAAAACTGCCCTGCTACATCTTTGATTTCAGAACCCTAAAATTGGGGTAGTATCACCCGACACTGTCCACTTCACTGGCTTTGTTGTATGGCTCTAATTTTGGCCACTCTTCCTCTGGTTTATTCACGTGGTGAATTATTGGTCTGAATATGGGCAGAAAAAACTGATTGGGATCTTATTTTGCTTGATGTTCACTGGAACATCTGTTATCTGTATTATCTATTGTTCTCTGATCTACTGTTCTTTGGGGTAGTATCACTCGACATTGTCCAGTTCACTAGCTTTGTTGTATGGCTCTGATTTTTGCCACTCTTCCTTTGGTTTATTCACGTGGTGAATTATTGGTCTGAATATGGGCAGAAAAAACTGATTGGGATCTTATTTTGCTTGTTGTTCTCTAGAACATCTATTTTCTGTTGTTCTCTGATCTGCTATTCTTTGGAACATCTGTCTGATGCGTTCTGCATATGTGAAGCAATGATTTTGTTTTGTGGAACATCTGTTACCTGCTGTTTGGCTGGAATAGACTGAAATGTTCTTTATGCTTTATTCTCTAGGTGAATTCTATGTTGCTTTCCTATATTCTTTATGGTGTGTATTATTTGAAAGCTCTGCAGCTGATTCACCGTGACTTGCATTTGTAGGTGCAATTCCACGAAGATTAGCATAACATGGAGGAACATATAATTGAGTTGTCGTACAATGGTCACAAGTTCTGCTTGCAAGAGCTTGATCCGGACCAATATTCTACGATAGAGTTGATGAGGGACTACACGAAGAAATTTCCAAACAACCAATTGCTCCACCCAATAACCCTACTTTCTCAACATACATCCAAAAAGCAAGAAATACATCAAAATTTGCAATGACACAACTCTGCAGAATATGTTCAAGGCCTGTTCCTCTACAAACACTATAACCATGTTTGTAAGAGATGCTATGAACTCTGTTCTGATGGATATGTGGAGGACTTATGAGAAAGATTAGAGCATAATGGGTGTGCAAATGGAGCAGCAAGATGAAATCCTTGAGTTGTCCCTTCCTCCTGCTACACAGTCCCAATTACCAACCCCACAACCCCAATTACCAACGCCACAACCACAATTACCAACCCCATAACCCTAATTACCAACCTCACAGTCCCAATTACCAACCCCCATACTACCCAAAAGAAAGCACAAGAAGAAAGCTGTTAGGAGTCTTACCCAGTCATACCAATTGCCAGTTCAGCAAATACAAAAACCATCACAACTTCCCCTCATCATTCCCCCAAGTTCCCCTAACTTTTCATATAAAAAAGACACATCTTTCGCTGCTGCAACATTCCAATCAGTCCAGATTAGCAACAGCACTCCACAAAGCTTTGAAGTTCACTCATCTACACTTGTACCATCTCCAAGGATGGATTTCATTAGTGCAAATAATCCTCCCTCAATTGGTCATAGTCTTGAACAAGGAGATGGGTTTGTCGTTGGTGGTGCAGGAGAGGATAATGAAGTTCCTATAGATGATAATGAACCCTCATACTCTGACGACTCTTGGTGTCATAAGGATGTTGATGACGGTAATGATTTTGAAACCGAGTCCTGCAGTTCAGAAGATAATGACATAGATGATGATGATGACAGATTGGAGGAACTCGAGAGTATCACTGAATGTGGGTATTATTCAGCTGATGATGAAGATTGAGCGGTGAAAGAGTCATCGTATTTGAGGAATGAGACTCATTTTGAGTACCATAGTGATGGGAAGGTTGTTTTGCAGTCCCACAAAATGTTTGAAAACAAATACACTTTCTTGGAGGTGATGAAGGACTATGCATGTCAAGAGGGTATTGACTTGCATAGGGTAAGTAATGATCCATTCAAGTACACGGTTAAGTGCAACAACAACAACACTTGCACTTGGAGACTTCATGCTTCCCTTCTTCCAGATAAAACTACATTTATGATAAAAACGTTGACAGGGGAGCATGATTGCATGAGGATAGCCAACAATCCAAATGCTACTGTACCATGGATCACAAAGAAGATTTTGCCTGATATTAGGGCAAACAAAAAAATGGTGCCTAAGGACATTATGGCGTTGATGCGACAGAAGTCCTATGCAAGGATTCCTCAGTATTGCAAAATTACTCTAGATACAAATCCTGGGTTCATCATTGATCTTCAGTTTCAGCAATATATGACTTCTTCTCCTTCTTTTATGAGATTATTTGTTTGCTTTCACGCTCAGAAGGAGGGATTACTTCATGGATGCAGACCGTTTATTGGTGTAGATGATTGTCACCTTAAAGGCCCATTCAGTGGAGTGTTATTGACAGCAATCGCCATTGATGGAAATAATGGTATATTTCCAATTTCATTTTCCGTGGTCCAAAGTGAGTCAACCAACACCTGGAAGTACTTCTTCAGTCAGTTGAAGAAGATAGCTGATTGGGATACGAGAAAGAGATGGGTGATAATATCTGATCGTCAGAAGGGCGTCGAACCTGCATTGAAAGACGAAATGCCAGAAGTAACCAGAAGGATTTGTTATAGGCATCGCTACGCAAACTTGAAGAAAGATTATCCTGGTATGTTACTAAAGTTATCACGCCATGATTTGTATGCCAATTTATATATTTACTGTTTCTAACATGTTATCATTACTATTCATGCAGGTACTTTCATAAGAAATCTTTTTTGGGAAGCTGCGAAGGCATACACTCAAACATCTTTGGATGCAACCCTAAAGAAGATAAAAGAAAATTTTGTGTCAGCTTATAACTACTTGAAGAACGTGGACTTTGACTTATAGGTGAGGTATCACATACTAGAGTACACTAAGGTAATTGAGGTGACTTCAAACTTTGTCGAGTCTTTCAACTCAAAGCTGTCTGACATTAGGTCAAAGCCCATTTTAGCTATGCTTGATGAATTGAGGATTTCAATGATGTTAAAAATGCATAAGAGAAGGGAGGATTCAGTTAAACTTAGCTACCCCGTGACTAGCTATGCGTCGAAGATTTTGCACAAAAATACAAGGCTTGGTAGATCATGTGCCATTAGACCAAGTAGAGATATATAGTTTGAGGTGTTAGATATTGGGGGATATTTTTTTGTTAACCTGAGGGACCGTCATTGTGATTGCATGTCATGGGACTTGTCTGGTATCCCATTCAAACATGCGTGTGTTGTCATTACAAATCAAAGGCATGACCTGGTATCATTTGTGGTGCCCTGGTTCTCCAAGGAGTTATATGTGGAAACATACAAAGCCGCAATATCACCAATTCCTGACCCAAACATGTGGCCTACTATTGATGACATGGTGCAATTGAAGCCTCCTCATTTGAGGAAACTCCCAGGGAGACCAAAGAAAAACGGAAGAATGGAACAAGGTGAGGCACCTCCTGTGACCAAGAGGTCAAACCGTGTTACATGTGCAATTTGCAAAAGAATTGGTCACACTTCAAAGACATGTCGAAGCCAAAAGGATAGGGGACATGGTCCCAACAATGGTGGTTCTCAAACATCCAATGTTCACTCTACTACGAAAAATAAGAGAAAGAGGAACGCTTAGTGACTGTAAGTTTGAGTTTCTTATTTCTATTGATTTTGTTTTTAAATTTATTATAATATGCTTATCTTTTGTTGGTTTAATTGCAGGTTCTTTTGCTACATTTGAGCTGCTGCTTTTTGACAAGTACTGATGTATTCGGTGGACACAAGTACTCATGCTGATAAGTTTGAGTTTGTTATTTCCATTGATTTTGTTTGTAAATTTATTATAATATGTTTATCTTTTGTTGGTTGGTTTAATTGCAGGTTCTTTTGATGTATTAGAGCTGCTGCTTTTTGATAAGTACTGATGTATTCGGTGGACACAAGTACTCATGCTGATAGCGCTTTGACAAGTAGTGATGTAATGAATTATAAGCACATTTTATGAGACATGGTTTGGTACTCTGACTAGTAGTGCTGTAATGAGCAACTTTGCTCTTGGTTTTCCCTGAAAAGTAGTGATGTAATAGCAACTACAACTCTATCATTTTAGTGGATGTTTTGTTCTATATTAATGACTTAAATGCTGGAACTTACGTGAATAAAGCACTTGTTATATTGTCATAATCTGTTTTTAGTAGCCTAGATGTGATATTAGTCACACTGGTGGTATATGTACATTTCTAAAGTCATTACAACATATCTCATGAAATTCTGTTGTTGGTCAATGAAAAACATTTGGAAAACATTATGCTGTTGGTCGGTGCAAAACATACGGAAGCTGACATGAGGAAACTAATCAAATCTTGTCATTATAAGAGATCTCAAAGGAAGTCATTACAACATATCTCATTAAAGGTCATTAAAAAGATTACATTAAAAGTCATTATAAGACCTTAGTCAATACATAGCTGAAACCCGAAAGAAAAATACTGCTATTACTATAACAAACACTATCTTCATATAACCATCATGCGTTGCCTTAACCATATCCAATCTTGTCTTTTGCATCTCCTCCAATTTATTCAGCAGGCATACATTTTGGTTCTTCAGTTCAAGCAGCATAGCTTCAATATCACCAGCGGAAGAAGAAGCCCTTGATGAAACATGCATTGGTGAAGCATGGATTAGTGGATAGATGCCTCTCCACCATACAAAATATTTGCACTTGTTGGTGGCGCAGTTGAAGTATGGTTTCTCATAGTTTCTAACATTATGGGTAACATGCAACTGTGCACTCAAATTGCAGTGGCATTTCACATCCCTCGTGGGGGTTGAGTTGAAATTGTTCCCACTTGAGGACGACATTCTGCATAGACAATAAAACAAAAATGCAAACTCAGGTGTATCACAACAAGGGAGCTCGGATTGGTCCTTATGGCCATCATCATTGCTTCATAAGAGGGTTATGATACTTTACATGACTTATATATGGAGCAACCCTACCATAAACCTCTTCAACGCGTTCAAGCGGAGCAATTTCATGAAGGGTCGCTTCTACACATATAAGCACACATAAAGACATAACCACACATAAAAGGCCATTGAACAAAACAAAATCATTTCTTCGCATATGCAGAACGCATCAGACAGATGTTCCAAAGAACAGCAGATCAGAGAACAGCAGATAATACAGATAACAGATGTTCCAGTGAACAACAAGCAAAATAAGATCCCAATCAGTTTTTTCTGCCCATATTCAGAACCATAATTCACCACGTGAATAAACCAGAGGAAGAGTGGCCAAAATTAAAGCCATACAACAAAGCCAATGAACTGGACAGTGTCAAGTGATACTACCCCAATTTTAGGGTTCTGAAATCGAAGATGTAGCAGGGCAGTTTTATGCCCAAATTCAGAATTTACAGTGCCCATATTCAAAACCAATCAGTTTTTTCTGCCCATATTCAGACCAATAATTCACCACGTGAATAAACCAGAGGACGAGTGGCCAAAATCAGAGCCATACAACAAAGCCAGTGAAGTGGACAATGTCGAGTGATTCTACCCCAATTTTAGGGTTCTGAAATCAAAGATGTAGCAGGGCAGTTTTATGCCCAAATTCAGAAGACTAGAGAAACAAATGGGAAGATGAACGCCGTCGCATTCACAGACAGAGGAACAGATGCTCAATCAGTGGGACAACAATCGGGTCCCCAATTTCAGAGGCAAAGATAAACAGAGGCGAAATGAACCGAGAAATCACAGTGTGAAGGCGAAGATAAACACCGCAGAATTCAAATATAGAAGCTCAATCAGCGTGACAATAATTGGGTGAAATTTCCCCAATTTCAGATCCCTAGAATCGATTGCCCAAATTCAGAAAATGTATCAACCCGTATTTAATCAGAGCAAGAGTGGCGAAAATCTTTAAAAAACAACAATGCCACAAGCTCGCAACAAACAATGTCGGGACCAAATTTCCCCAATTCCAGAAACCTGAAATCGTGATAAGTACGGCGATTTTTCCCAATTTTAAAACCCTAAATTGAAGATAGTAAATAGCGACACCGGGATAGAGAATTTGCAAAAGGCAAATCAAATTCCTCCTTACCTCAGTTAGACATGCGTGATCAATTTCCTCGATTGCACAATGAAGATGTCGACAGTAAGGATTCGAAGAGTGCTGAAGTGAAATGGTGAAAGGAACAGAGGGATGGGGGAAATAAGAACGGGATAGTGTTGTTTAGTCAACATAAGTTTGACGGTCAACTATACTAACAAATGGATAGAAGTGTGGTAAAATGGTGACGGAAGTAAAAACAATATAAGTTGATGGGTGGGCAGTGTTAATTTTCAAATTAAAGTTCGTGGGTGGGCAGTGTTAAACCCTAAAACCACGTGGGTGGGCACTGTAATTTTTCCTTTCTATAATATTTAACACATGAAATAGCCTCAAAATAGAAATAAAAAGGTTTTCAAAATTAAAATAAAATTGTCCCATGGTTATCATGACTACATACAGTTGTAAACCTGAATTTTTTTATTTAAGAACCTTAGCCCAAAATTTAAAAGATAAATTCAATCACTTTTGCAATTTTCTCTCTCCTTTGGAAAATATCCAAATCAAGTCCAAATATCATGAAGTTATATCACAAGATAGAGAATGATTTGTAAAGACTAACACCGTTGGAATTTCATTATTTCGACATTCCAATCGTAAGTTATGAATTAAGGGAGATTCCAGATTGTAAGATTTTTATCTAATCGGTTATTTATCAAAATAACCCGATTCCAACTCTCACAATTCCTAAACAACATCCTTTACCTTCAGTTAAAATTTCATAATTTTTATCGGCCTGTAGGATATTTTAAAAAATCAAATTCTTTTAGGGCACGTAAAGATTTTCTACAAAGAGATCTTCCTTTACCCTTTTGCTCATTCTATTACTATAAATGACCTTCCTAAAAATGAACTAGGGCAGAGAAGAACACTTCCAAAGTTAGAAAACACAGCCACAAACCTTCTCCCCACGTTTTTACACTTCCAATCCTTAAATCAATACCGAAACACTGCCGAAATCACTAAAAACACACCCTTTCTTCTCCCATTGAACTTCCAAGCACAAAAACACCAAAAATAAAGAGCCAAACCGTGGTTAACAACACAAGGAAGAAGGGCCCAGAAGCTCCGGCCGAAGTTGTACCAGATCGGCGACCAACGAAGCTTACGGAGAGTCCCGACGTGAAGGAACAACAAATTTTCGAAACCAAAACAGGTTAAAAACCAAATTCTCAAATCCCCCTGACCTCAATACACTTCTGGTTGAAATTTCTAATCAAATTGGATTTTCCTTGCTTCTGAATTAAGGTTTGATTGTGTTTCTGCCTTCTAACTTGTCAGCTAAGTTTCGTATTAATTTTGAAGTTGAATTCTTTCAATTACTAACATCTTGGAAATCTCTCAGGCTACGCGTGCATAAGTTTTTAGAAAAAACACCATCGGGAACCACCAAAAACCCACTGTCCGTGGGTGGTCCGTCACCTCGGACTGATGGTCCGGGACCACGGACACCCACGGACGGTGACGGGATTTCTTGTTTTACAATTTTTCAAATTTAATGGTTTTTAACAATACATGTCCGGGCCCACGGACACCCAGTCCGTGGCCCCGGACTTTTCAAGTTTTTTTTTTATTTTAATTCGGCTTTCACAATCATGTAGTTTAACCGGGGTCCATGGTCTTGGACATTAGGTCCGTGGCTACGGACATGATTTAAATTTGACCTAATTCTGCCTTTGAAACCCTAGTTTAGGTAGTTTTAATTTCCACTTTAATTTTCTGTCAAAAATGTCAAAAATACTAAAAAGTCATAAACTTGCGCATTTTGGTTAAAACAACTTTGTAATAAGCCGTAATTAGACTAAGTAGAGGAAAAACGACTTCTAGGGGTGAAAGTAATTTGAACCCTAAATAAGTCGAATATCAAGCCCCCGAACCCGAACTCTACCTTTCCTAATTTACCCTAGGTTAAAATTAGGTTGCGACTCATAATAGGTTCCAATGAGCTATCTTAGGTTTTAATAATTATGGTTATATGACTTAGTTATTAAACTTAGGTTATAAGTGGACCTAAAACCCGATCAGAACCTAATCAACTTAATCAACCTAGGATAGGGTTTATAAATCGAGGCTCACACCAGGAGAGTCAATATGAGCACCAAAAGGTTATCGATCAGTACTTGAAGCAGGATGTTCAGAGTATGCAAGGGTGTAGACACCAAAAATTCTCACCCTCTTTATGCTAAAAATGAGAAAACAAAAAATAAGCATGTCCCCTGGAAAATGAGCACGGTCCCTCTTTTCATATAACCTGCAAAAATGAGCACGATCCCTTGCAAAAATGAGCACGGTCCCTCTTTTCATTGTAATTTATTACATCTTACTCTATTTTTACACGTATCTTATCTTTTAAACTATTTTGCTACTTTTGTTTTAGACCCTTTCATTGTTGTTTATTACTGTGGCTCTTATTATTTTATGTACTTCGTTTTATTTTCATCCATCACTTTTTGCTCTTCTATCCTTATTTTTATATTATCCTTTACTTATATGTTTTTTTATCTATTTGGTTTTTATTCATCTATTTCATTTTGCCTCATTTACTACCATTTATCTCATTGTAGTTTATTTTGTCGATTATTTATTTATTGTCTATTTTGTCTTCTTTCATCTATTTTATTTATTGTTACTTTTAATTTGCCTTCTAACGTTACTCTTTATTTTTAGGGAAAATTACATCGCACACCCATGACGTTTGGCGAAATTACGCACCTCTCCCACGTGGTTTCAAATATAACTTTCTCCACCCATGGGGTTTCCCTTTTTTTACATCCGATAACATTTTTTCTTTTTGTTCAACTTAAGAGATGCTTAAATGTTGTCCAAATTTGATAAAAATTTACACGGACGATGCTAAAGTATTATATCTTGTTCGGACAAAATCCAAAGTTTTTTATTCTCATATATGATCCGTGGGCCCCATTAAAATACATGACAGGTGAACGTGTGTTCATTGGGTCCCACATGTCACATTGGAGCTTACAAAACTTTGAATTTGCCATTTGACCAAAATCTAACACTTTAGCATCATCCATGTATAGTTTCATCAATTTTAGACAACATACAAGCATCTTTTAAGTTTGAATGTAAATTTGAAAAGTATTCGGATGTAAAAAAGGGGAAACCACATGGGTGGGGAAAGTAATTTTTGTAACCACGTGGGTGAGATGTGTAATTTCGCTAAACGTCATGGGTAAGGGATATAAATTTCCCTTATTTTTATCTTCATTGTCTTCATTTTTATTTCTATCATTTCATGTTTTTTCACTATTATATTTTGTATTAGTATATTTCATTTCATCTTTATTTCAATTAAACTTCGTCTCATTTCATTTTAATTTGTTACTTGTTTATTTTATCTTATTTTCCGCTACACGTACATATCTAATCCATTTTCATTTTCATTATATTCACTTGCATTTTATCTCAATTATACTAGTGTTATTTCATTATTTCATGTACTTATTATTATGTTATTTAGTTTATTTTATACTGTATCATGTATTGTTTTATAATCAACATTCTATTATTTCATGACTCTTGAGAAGATAAAATTCCTTTAGATAAAACTATTTTGTCTTACTGTATACTTTAAATTAGAACTCTAGCGTTTTTTAAAGGATTATTCAGTTCGAATTAGAGCACTAGTATAATTTCTCACATTGGTATATTGAGTTATGAGTTAGCATAGTTAGTTAATGTGTTCACTTGGGAATCAATTGATCCCGGGTTCAAAACTTGGAGAGACTATGGTGCGACTTTATTTTCTATTCTCAGCTCGCGTTAGAGCTTACTGTTATTTCCAGCATTAAAGCAGATTAGTGTATAATTGAGGAAATTTGTAGGTTAGCGAGTTCAAAACATTTTTCTTTCTTACTTTTCGGTTCATCATGCCTGAATCAGACCAAATCTGGATCCACTTACTCAACTCATTTCAGAACAAGGCCCATGCTCATATTAGAAAACTCTAATTGCCACATGTTACCTACCCCACTCCCTATTTAAAAACATGAGGTAAACCCTAAACAATAGAGCTACCAACTTCCATTTTTTACTCTAAAGAATTACCACGTTGATTCTGATTGCTAGAAACTTATATTCTGATTCACATTTGAAATCCTAAAGAACAGAAAACGGTCCCTAAGCCTTACTTTCACCCCTCGAAAGTTCTTCTGACTCCTCGAAAAATCCATCCCTGTTCCTCGTTTGAACTCACTCCTCCATTGACAAAGTAAGTGTTCTATTCTCACTCTCTTTGTCAAACGACGATTTCAAGACCTTCTCCTCCTTCCCTACTGTCTACTTTTCACCCAGTTCATCAAGGGTGTTCTTATATGTTGTTTGATTAGTGCATTTTCCATATAAACTTTAAAAGGGGATGGTCACTCAACGGTCAATTAAAGAGGGAAAAAATGAGACCAACTAAGAAGGCCCGAGGAAGACCAAGGAGTTACTACATTTAAGCATATAGAAACATGTAAACGAGTGCCTGGGTGCTTGTGCCCAGTCACCTAGCAAAATACATATAAGAGAGAAACCAGGCGCCAGCGCTCGATCAGCTAGCAAGCATACGGTTGAAAAAGCGTTGGGTGCCTATCCTGGGCGTAACTGTAGAAAGGCCTGGTGTTTTTAACTTAAAATAAGAACCAGGCATTAGTTTGCGTAGGCAAATTAACTATAATAGATTGACAGCCCGACAATAACAAACTAACAGGCTGGATACTCTAAGATACTATAAAGAAATAGTATAAATAAGGGTTCACCCCAAGGGAATAGACACACTATCAGCACTTGAGCATCATCTCACCTTGATTCTTTATCTTTATTACGAATTCCCTTTCTAATTCTGATCCAACCCGATAAACCAGGTAATTCGACAAGAAAAAAAATGAAAGTCTAGGACTATAGAGGAGTAGATGATTAGGGGAAAGTTAATAACTTTTCATTTGGCGCCGTCTGTGGGAATCGAACAGCTCGGATCTAGCAACCACAAATCCACCACGATAAGAGTAAGATTTTTGTAGTGATGAAACGCCAAGATCTGAGGAAAGAATTTTGCAGGTCCAGGTGAAGAATGGCTTCGAGAACAAGAATAGCACCGGAAGTTAAAGTCAAAGTCTCCGATTTGATCTCCAAGAAAGATCTAGAGGAGATGCTGAAGGGGCTAACCAGAGTGATCGACGAGAGAATCGTTGAAGGCAACGAACTACTACAACAGGAGCTTATGTAGAGGGGTGAAGATTATCAGAAGCGGTGGGAGGAAATTGCTGAGGTTATCGAGCTATTAAAAAGCAGAGATTTAGAAGGGAGCAATGGAAGAAAGAAATAAGAGCGGAAGGAGTCTCTAATTACAATCGAGGAGGAGATGGAAGAAGAAGACTCCATCAACACAAGTCTTTATCCTTTTTCAGAGAAAATCAGAAAGGCCAAGCTCCCTCCTTGCTTTGTCACCCCAGTAGTGGGGAAATATGATGAAACAGGGGACCTGGCCCAACATATCAAGAAGTTCATATTCCCCATGAACACGCAGGGGATCATCTCCCTCGCTCTATGTAACCTGTTCCAAGAACGTTTTTAAGAGAGCATTGAGCTGGATCTATACAAGGCCTCCACAATCCATTTCCAGCTTCAAGCAACTAACTGAAGAATTCCAGCATTTCTTCGCTGCCAGCAAGAAAGTCAACAAAGAAACGAATGAGCTGATGGACATAAAGCAATGGAAAGAATAATCAATGAAGAAATATAGTGAGCGGTTCCACAAACAGGTAGCAGAGATCGATGATGTGAATGAAAAAATTCTGATAAAGGCATTAGGCAATGGATTGGCTCACCCTCAACTTGCTGGGAAAATAGCAACAAAAGCTCCAAAAACACATGGAGAATTGGCCGAGATGCTCCATGACTTTATAATGTCAGAAATAGCCGAGAATAAGGCCAAAGAGTTGGAAAACAACTTTAAAGGCCTGCCCATTATTGAGAAGAAAATTAATTTTAGGGGAGGCATCGTGACGGAAAATTCCTTGACCGGGGTCGGAGTCCCCCACAACAACCCACTTGTCATCAGAGCGCAAGTAAACGATAGAATGATAGAGGGAATTTTAATTGACAGTGGAGCTGGGGCGAATGTCATCTCCTCATAAGCGATCAAGAAGCTCGAGACCCCTGAAAGCAAAAAAAACCCTACTCAGCCGTCCTAGGTGGCTTCATGGGAGGGATCTCCACAAAATCCTCCGGAAGTGTCGACATTACCATGACTTTAGGGCAAGGAGATGAAAGAAGAACATAAAAACTAACAGCTTTCATCATGCTCGGGCTCTCTCGGTACAATATGTATCTTGGCCGGCCAGGAATCAATGTCTTTCGAGCCATATGCAACACCCACCACTTGAAATACTTGACCAGGTCGGGAAAATTAGTGACTATCAGAGGGAGCCAAAAGATGGCACAGGTATACGAGGTTTGCATCATGGAAAGCCTATAGAGGGCGGGATAATCAAACAGTTCGCTCTGATCAAAAGTTCAAAGGAAAGTATAACCTCCAAGTGGATCCTAAGCACCTAGCCATAAGGCAACGAAAAGAATAATGGGAGAGGAAAAGGACCCAGCCGCCCAAGCGGAAGTGTGGAAATTGCTGAAGGCGGGATTCATACGAGAAGTCACATATCCTAAATGGTTGACCAACGTTGTTATGGTAAAAAAAAGTCAAATGGAAAATGACGGATATGTGTGGACTTCACAGATTTAAATAAAGCATGCCCTAAAGATTTTACCCTCTTTTTGTCCATAGATCGGCTAGTTGTGTCAACCGCTTAAAGTTTTGTACTAAGTTTCAAGGATGCATTTTCAGGGTACAACCAAATAAAAATGAATGATAAGACGCAGAAAAAACCTCCTTCATCACTTCTTTAAGAACTTTTTGTTACAAAGTAATGCATTTCGGCCTAAAGAACGCGGGTTCAACCTTCCAAAGGATGATTGACAAAGTTTTCAGAGAACAACTCTCTCGCAATAAAGAAGCTTATGTCGACGACATCATCGTAAAAGTGACTCAAAAGAGCAACACATGATAGATCTGAAGGAAACATTTAACACTTTGGATCAATATCAAATCAAGTTAAATCCCAAGAAGTGTGTTTTTGGGGTGACCAAGAGAAGATTTCTCGGCTTCATCGTCGGACAGCGCGGGACTGAGGTAGACCTAGATAAAACTTAAACTGTACTTAGTCTCTCCCCAGACAAAAACATCAAAGATGTAAAAGCCTTAAATGGAAGGCTCACAACTCTAAGTGGATTCTGCTCAAAGCTCCAAGAAAATTAATCCCATTTTTTAACACCCTACGGAAATACAACAAGTTTCAGTGGGGCCAAGAGTGTGTGGACGTGTGAGCCTCAATTTTAAACCATATCCTATGTTGATTAAAGCTGATTAGGATCTAACCAGGGTTTAGGTCCACTTATAGCCTAAGTTTAATAACTATGCCATATAACATTAATTATTAAAACCTAAGCTAGCTCACTCGAACCTATTATGAGTCGCCACCTAATTTTTACCTAGATCAAACTAGGAAAGGAGAGTTCGGGTTCGGGGGCTTGGTATACAAATATAGAGGGTTCAAATTACTTTCATTACCCCTCCTAGGTCGTTTTTCCTCTACTTAGTTTCATTACCCCTCCTAATGGTCACTTAGTCATTTTAACCATATTATTATTAGATTGGTTTCATGCTTTTCCATTTTACAGTTACAATCAATACTGTAATAAACATGTATAATATACATAATCATCCATCCAAATATTCATAAACATTTAACCATCCATCCAATCCAAACATTCATTTAATATCTCAAACAACAATTGTATATTGAACGTATCGAATAATTACAGTATAATGTACAATGTACAATCGTCGTAGCATACGCCATCCTTTATTAATTTAGTTTAATTTGGCCTTCAAGGCCCCATCCATATGTACAATGTACAATCGCCGTAGGGTACAGTTTCCATAGTTAATTTAATTTGGCCTTTAAGGCCCCATCCAAACCATGTTTAATTAATACCAGTTGGGCGTCATGTTAGGACAACCCGATAACCTCACCATGGACAGTAGTCCTCCCGTACACACAAAGGTGCTCATTTCGCCAAAGGTCCGGAGGCCCCTGACTATTCTCTTATGTCTCGTAAGACGTCCATATAAAGGCCGTAGCCACCTGACCCACGATCCAGTTTGGGCTCATTGGGTATAACCTGGAGCGGAATCCAATCGGAAACCCCTCAGTGATCACAAATGCGCAACCAAGTAGTTCGTAAACCACCGGGATTCCTCACCTCAACTCATACCATCTCTCTCTCATAATGTTTAAGATATGCTCCTAGTCTTATGGAGAATAATTATTAATTAGCTGCCCAATGGGTCTCACGCGTACCTAGAAGTAATCTAGGTTATATTCATGTTCGAGATCCATGCTCTAGAGACCGACAATGTCGTGACTCGTCCCTAAGTGTTTTACTTAGGTTACCATATACTTAATATTAATACTATGGTATTATATCAAGTAACCGTCATTTTATCACAACAACGTATATGTATGTTTATATAAGCCGATCTATAGTCGACATAGTGTTAGTCCCGTAGGACGCTCGTGCATAAATAAATAATGCAGTAACACTTAATCACATACATGTATCCACACACATACACACAAGTTATATCAACCAAATCCGAGCCCAAGGAGCTTCCTTAGGACAACTCGGATCAAACCCCTTTACATACCGTTCACCAAGACCTAGGATGCGCAGTGTAGTCCACTAGCTCGTCAAGCGTCCTCGTCTGAAGTATAATCTAAACGGTATTAAAACTATAAGTCAGTCTCCATGACTAACTACATCCGGTATTTCCGAATAATAAGTAACCCCGACAGTTCATCCCCGGATTACTACAGTTATTTGTTACGGGTTTCTCTAAACCAGTCGGCTTTGTTACTTAAAACTCATATGTCAAAACATTTCGACTGTTAAGTTTGATTCATTACATTTCTTTAATCTTATCCACCATTAAATTTAGGTACATAACCTATAGTTGCATGTATGCATGCATGATTATATTACATTGTATTATTTTCATATTGTATCATTTTCCCCACCATCCATTATAATACATTGTATTATATTATCCATTATCTTAACAAATTATATTTACATTCCAAAACTCATAACTTATAGTTTATAAACTATTTCCATGTAATAACCACCACCATTATATTATATGGTTTCCAGCCATATTATATATTCATCCTTATATACATTATCTTATGTATGTATATATTTACCACGTAGGTAATTTCGTGAGTTTAATAAACTCTTATATTATATGTTACATTTTATCATCTTATATTAGATGATTATTCCCATTAGTTGTATTATATTGTACAACTTATATTAAGATTATTATCCTAATATTATGTAACATTTTATGTTGTATAATTACAACTCCTAAGGTTTATTCCATAAACACCTTAGTTTATCTTACCCTATTTACAGTTTGTCACATTATTTTATGTGAATATCCTTACTTATATAATTCCACCTAAACCATATAATTGTTATAACATTTATAACATTATAGACCTTAGTCTAAAATTCATTTTCCAATCTTTAATAATTCGGTACAGCACCTATCTTTATTTTAATTCTATTTTGACCACATAACATTATGTAATGTTATACCATATACTAATATCATTTGATATGATATTTTTATTTCCTTTAACTTATAACCTATAGTTTTTTTTTATACAAAACTATTATATTTGCCGCATAGGCATATATATTAAATCTTATTTTTTCCATAAACCATAGTTTCTTTATTTACAAAATCACCCCATTATTTATACCATGTTATATATACCATTTAATATAACATTTCTAACTTATAAAAAGGGTATAACCTATGATTATATTTTTGTAAATTCCAAACAAACCTCAATATATATTTTATATTTCCCTTAGGCCCAATTTATAACATATAGTTTTATCATATCGTTAAAACTATATAGTATACACATATCTTAATAATACTCTTTTATTATTCTAGAAACCACCAAATTTCACCAAAGGGTTATAATTATTACTAACCCATATACCTTCGGTTATTACCATTCCACCACATATATTTATCCAAAGTGTCATAATGACATAATAACTATATATTATACATATATAGTTTATCTTAATTCCAAAATCAACCCAATAAATTCCTAAAAATTCCTAATAGCCCATGGGTGTTTACAATACCATTATACACCCTTTATTTTCGGAAATAACATATTCACCACATGTTATAAAATTGTTACAATTAAATACATAACTTATTATAAAACCTTAAATAAGTTATTTAACTTATCTAATTTGGTCAAAACCTACCATATGGTCAAGGTTGACCACCTTAATATTTCCTTGACCATTAATTCCTAATAATTACGGTTTGCACCCATACTTTTTAGAAATTACCATTTAACCACCAAAACTTTATAAAATCTTACAACTTTTCTTTAAACTCTTTTTAACCTCAAACTTTCGGCTTAATTATTGTATAGCCCCCAAATTTAATTTTAATTATGGTTTAGACCCTTATAATATGCGATAATGCATATATTTCACCTAAACTTAAATAAAAGCTTATAAATGCATAAATAAAATGGCCTAAAGTACATGGTCTTATTACAAACATTGGCTTATAAAATAAATTACACATAAATGTCCAAAAATGCGTTAAACTTTCAGCCCTCACCATATCTTTTCAATATTTACCAATTTTCCACATAATGTCTTAAATTTGACAATTATGTTAATTAATTACTTAGATAAATTTATTAAACCATTCCTTAATCACCTAAGGTCAAAATAAGACCTTATTAACCATGTTCACTCACGGCATATACATATACATATGTATAATTACATATTAATATACCAAGTGAAGGTTTAAGTGATTTATACCTTGTTTTTGCCTAGTTTTGGCCTTGTTTGGTTTCGACCAGCTTAGGATTATTTTTCCAAAGCTTCTTTTACATGTTTTCAAAAAGCAATTAAGACATAGTTAGTCTCCAAGCAAGATCTAACCATAAGAAGTGTTTTAATGTATATTTCAAGGTAAGATTTACCTTAGAATACCAAGGTGAGTATGGATGGTCTTCGGCCTAAATTTACAGAAGGTAAAGAGCATCAAAAAAGCTACTAAACCAAGTCTTAAAACCGGTATAACTTAGATTCGAAGATGGCCAATTTTTACCTTGTTTAAAATGCCAAAAACGGTGTTTTCGGCTTGGATCTGGCTATACCTTGAAGCTCTTGATAGATCCGATGAATAAGTATGTTAAGAAGATGATTATAAGGCTAGGAGAACAGGTTTAACAACCGGATCTAAAGAGAATCAAAAGATAAGTGCTTAAAGCACATTTTTGTACCTTAAGAACAAGTTTAGCTTTCTCCACCTTATTCCCTTGTTAAGGCCGAGATTTGTCCTTAATTTAATCTCCAAAACAACCTAGATCCATGGATTGAAGTGGTTGATGCTTAGATCCACCGAAAGAGGAAAGATTCGTGAAGAAATTGAACATAAAATGACTAATTAAGCTTACCTAGGTAGCAAGGTGTTCTTCTATGTTCTTGGAGAGTTAGCCACGGTTTGGAGAAGCCAAAGAGAGAGTGAGGAGGCCTTGTGTCGGCTGGGAAGCAAGGCAAATGAGAAAGGTAGGTCAAATTTGCCTTAATACTCATTTTTGCTATGTTTAATGTAATTAGTGTTTGATGAGTCACCAAGTATGAGTGGCATCGGTTATTGGAGGGGCTGAGTGAGTCTCTTACACGTTTTTGTGGAGACTTATTCAATCAATGAGTCAAAAGTTGGGTATTTAGATTATAGCATAAGAAAGGTAAAAGTGGTCCCTTAAAACATGGAAATGTGTTGGAGCTTGTCCCTTGTGTTGAAAGTGACGAATTTTAAGCTCCTTTGCTTGTGGCTGTCGACCTCATGTGGTTCAAGGGGTCAAACTTTGACCTCTTGACCATTCTTAGTCAACATTGACTCAAACGGGCCCCTTTTTAGGGTTTTATTAATATTTTATTATTAAATTTGTAAATTTCTGGAATTAAATTCCTAATATGATATAATATGATATATTATCATATTTAAAGGTAATTATAACCTTTAAGCCCATTAAAAACCAATTTAGAAGGCAATTTCACAAAAACGTGCTTTAAGGTGTTTTAGTGCACATTTTGTGTCGCAAGGTGTTTCTGAGCTTAGTTTTCTGTGAGAAAGGTTTTGTGTGTTCCTTACATGATATTTGATCATGGTATCCAATTTTATCATTTAGAGGTCATTAGACCTTTAAGGTTTCATAGAGCACATTTTTGCCCTTCTTGACCTTGAAGCATGTAAATGATTGTTCTTTGTGTTGGGGTGTTGTCCAACAAATTTAATATGTTTAGTAATGTGTTAATAAGCTTAGGACAAAGTTTTAGGTCCTAATAAGTTCATTTGGGTATTTATTTACCCTAAACAGTCAAAGGGTGCAACACCTTGCTTTGTGTTGACCACTGTTGTTCTCAGTTGACTTTTAAGGCATGTTTAGGACTTAACCAATGTGATTAGATATTTAATCCATATTTTATTAGTTTGGGGTATTTCAATCTACCCCCCTTAAAAAGACTTCGTCCCGAAGTTGCTTAATCAAATAGGTAATGTTTATAAGTATATAACTACCCATTATTCCCATAATGTATATCTATGTGATATATCATTTACACACATCGTATTGTGCCTATACAGCACATAGCCATCACTTTGTGGCGTTAGTTCAATCATATATGGATATAGGTGATCCATCAGCACCATCATTTCCTATCAGTTCTACAAACACTGACAACCTCCCCGAGGTGTCCGTAACCTACCATCGTTCCACATTCCTCATCTAATGATTCATTTCGTATCTAAGCGATACCATATGTAATCATTCTACAATGCAATATAAATATATATATCACAAGTAGCATAAGAAAGTACTACACACATGGGTGTATATACAACATTCAAACAGGTATCTCGTAAGATACATACATACAAATGCACATCACACACAAACAAACCAAACAACGTACGCCCCGCGTACCAAACATAACCAACAAAAACCTCGTGTGCCCCGCACACCACCAATTCACTGTATGTCATGCATACAAAACAAACAATAAACAAACCTCGTATGCCCCGCATACCACTAATTCTTTGTATGCAATGCATACGAAACAACCAAAACTTAGTGCAAACATGTGCACAGCCAAGAGGCTCTACCCCCCTTAAAAAGGGTTACGCCCCCGTACCCCACAAGTATACAACAGCCGCTCAACGAGGAGCGCTGGATACTTGGCTCTCAAAGAGTTTACCACCTCGTGGATTTTCCTCATATCAGAGAGACGGGTATGACTCTAGCCCTTTTGGGCTCCACAATATATAAAGGGTGAGGCATTCAAATATTTGTGCTCTCTCCCAAGTTTGTTCTAATGGGCCCACTCGCTCCGTATTGAGGTGCAGACCCATGAACATAGGCTTAGTTTGCCTCTTTTTTGTTCGTTGCTGTGTATCCTCTGGTTTGGATCACTAGCATACATGCGTGTGTCTTCTCTCACTAATTTTCAGCTTGAGGTATAATATGACATCGGCTATTGTTAGTACTTAGTGCTCTTTGCACTTGTCTTTGTAATACTAAGACGTATCAGCCTATATGTCCACGGAGATAAAGCTTGTCATCCGTGTCTCCTGGTGGTTTTGTTCCGGAGTAACACACTGTTGTAGTTCGTTGATACACACTCTTGTGATATCCATTACATCTTCCAGTATTCCCACTAGATTAATAACTGCACAAGTGCAATACCAAAACACTCAGTCCTACAGAGTGCAGAGGCGTAAACTCTCAGCAGCTATTATCGAATGAGTCAAACAGATAAGATGAGCGAATTATCATGTGAGTGGTAAATTCCAAGTCCATTGTTCTTTGATTAAGATATCTGCTAGTATTTATCTTTGCCTCTCATCATTGCGTAGTCACGCGTTTATATCCATATCATCTGGTAGATTCCCTCTGGATTGCAAGAATTTGCTCGATCCTTGTGATGGTTTCATAATGGGTTCTCATGTTTCTTTCCTTAGTGTCCGTGAAATACCCCAAACTTAGATATGGTGTTTAAGTGACAAACTAAGATATAAGAAGGCTGAATAATGCCTTAGAAACATTAAGAAACCATTTTAACCAAAGAAAACATAAGGAAACACCAAAAGTGCAGTTTAAGCAAAAACGTGCTCTAAGCTTGGAGAGACTTGGGTGATCACCCAAATATCATTCTTAGACCTTAGTAATATCCTAATGGTCATTTTAAACCAATTACTAAAGAAAACCAAGCTTGAAAACAAGTTAAAACACAAAATGTGCTTTGAGGAGTCTTAAAGCACATTTTTGAAGAATTGTCTTGTAAATGGGTTTTGAGTGGCTAAATGTCCATCATTACTCTTTAATTAACATGTGTACTAATTAGTATCACATTAGGAAGTATAAATCAATGGGAAATCAAAAATTTCACAATTATGTGCCTTGTTTAGTGAATAGTAACCAAATAATGCTAGTTTAAGACATTAGTCAAAGCAAGTCAATTAAATGGTCAACAAAGACCACAATACACCTTGTTTGACTAAGGGGGCCGGTTTTTAAGTGTGACTCACCACACTTATCTAGCTAAGTAATGAATAAAGCAAAAGTAAGTAAAAACACTATTCACCTTTTAACATAATATCTTACCTTTAGTAGTCCTCTTTCCTCCTTTCTTCTTCTTCATCTTCTCATCTTCTCCATCGGTCTCTTGCTCTCTTTCCTCTCTTTCACGTAAGAAGACAACTCCATGCTAGCTCCATCTTCTCTTGCCCACATCTTGCTCATTTAAGCTCCAAAATCAAAACCAAGTACATATATCTCTTAGTTAGCGCAAGCTCTTCCTTTCTATCTTTTCAAAACCTAAGAGCCTCATTTTGGAGCCAAGGCAAACCGCCATTAGAGGAGGAAACTCAAGCTTGGAGACTCCATTAGCTTCTCCATTCTCTTAAGGTAAAGAATATGTAAGAAAATCTAGGTTTCCATCATTTTCTTCCCTTGTCCAAAATTTGTACTCATGGGACTCCATGTTTATGCTTTGTTCTATCTTGTTTTCTACTCTTCAAAGGATAAAGGAGGTCCTTCTTGCTTCATATCCAAGCTTGTCTTGAGAAACCAGGTAAAACAATCAATTTAATACCTTAAAACACATTTTAACCTAGGTTTTTATTCCTTAAGGTTGGTGTGTTGTTTAGTACTCATTGGAGTCATTGAATATTGGTTAGAACATTGGCAAGGAAAATTTGATTGGTGACCGAGATTGTTCAAGAAAAACCTAAGGAGAAAAGTTTGTGGAGCTTGTGAAAGAACAAGGTAAATTTCTTACCTTAAGGTGTTTAATGCATTAAGGGGTGGGATTTAGGTATATGATGAGTGTAGCTTAAGGTTTACATTAGAAAAGGGCTATATATAACCTAGGAGAATCAATGACTATGTTAGAGAACTTGTGACTAAGGAGCCAATGAGAAAAGAGATAGTTAAACAATGTTGAGATGAATTACAAGAAGCATTTTATTCCAATGGGAGCCTTGTTGTGTGTATTGGCAGGTTAAAGGCAAATATATGTGGAGATTCAGTGGTTAAGATTATTGTCATTTAAGGGCCTAAGTGCCAAGCATTTTAAGTATATACACTATATGATGATGTGGTGTAGTTTTGGTGTAAATTGTGTGTTAAGATGTTGTAATGATAATTTGAGTGATCTTGGTTGTTTGATGGTGAAATACCAAGTGTTTAGGTGTAACAATATATTAGAGAACCCATGGCAAAATTTAGTGGAGAACCTAAGTGTTTAAGATGTTCTAAGGAGATTTCATGACTAGGATAGTACTAGGAAGTTTAGAGGTTGTCTTGAAGGAAAAAGAGTGAGTTTAAGGTGTTCTTGTGAGTTAGAATGACTTAGGCATTATCATGGAGGATCTTGGAATCAAAAGAAGTTTAGGTACGCACCAAGGGCAATTTGAGAATGTGTTTAGGAAATATGCAATCTTGTTAGGGGAAGGGTAAAGTAATGTGTTTAAAGGTGAAGAGACTTCATGTAGTTACATAAAAGAACCTAGATGGTTAAAGATGCTTGGGAGATGATGTTATGGTGGTGAGGAAACATTTTGGCATAGTGGTTATAATAGGAATGAAACACCACTTAGAACACCTAAGGAAAATATCACAAGTGTTGAGAGATTATGTAAGAAATTGGGTTATAAGGCTGGAGATGGAGATGGACAGGTTTAGGTTGTTATTTTAGTATTAGAATATGCCTAAGATCATGTGTGAAGTTTGGGTGATTTATGGATGAAGAGAACAAGTGTAACAACACTTAGAACAATGCAAAAGAAAGAAATCTGCAGCTGGTCTGGGACTTAAGTCTAGGGTGAAGTCCCGGACCAACCAAAAATTCCTGCCGAGAGTTGCTTCAACCATAGGGTCTGGGACTTAAGATTTGTAAGAAGTACCGGACCACCCCCTAATTTACCCCCGAGGATTTTAGCTTGCAATGGTCCGGGACTTAAGTCCCATACAAAGTCCCGGACCACCACATTAAAATAGCCGAGAGTTTGAACTAAGTATAGGTCTGGGACTTAGGTTGAGGACAAGGTCCTGGACCACACTAAAAATCATGTTAAGCTTGGGAAGTGTTAGGAAATGGTGGGAATGATTTTGAATTGATGTTACGAGGTTATTAAGGGCATGTTTGGTGGGTGTAATGGTTATTAAGTGGGTGAACAAGTATAATAGATAATGAGGAAGTGATGCACTTAGAAGTTAAGTTAAAAACCATAAGGCTTCGTGAAAAACAATGAGTAAAAGTTTATGTCTAGGGAGGCTAAGTAATTGTATTGATTTGAATTGAATAATAACCTAAAACTAAATGAATGTTTTAGGATTGGTGAATTGGGACTTGGAAGGAGATAAACCAAACAATCGTCGACGGTGAACGGTACAATCTTTCTTGTGACCTGCTTGCTAACGAGGTGTCCCTCGGCTTGTGTGCTATCTGTTTAATTGCTATGACTAAGACAAGATAAATCATGCAACCGGTTATATTTGTTCTCGTTGTGAATGTGTTTTCTTTACACTAACCCACAGACTTGAGGTTGTTACTAACTAAATTTAGTACTTACTGAGTTAAGGATAAGAGTTAAGTATTGGTAGCTATTGGTTAATACCCGTTAAGGTTTAACTAACACATGGTGTGTAAGGTTTTTACTAACTAGAACTTGAGTGAGGAACCCGGGACTGACTCCGGTCATGCATGCTAAGGAAAGGGGGACGGTATCTGAATCAGATCCGCCCTCTGCTTAAGGACTTTTCTTCGGACTTGTTGCCTAGGGCCGGTTGCCGGCTCAGCTACGCTGGACTCCCATCCAAGGTAGGTGGCATTAAGATGGTGCGGCAGGATCACCTAAATCCTAGGTTTGAGATTAAGCTACAACCATTTCCATTTTAGGAACGGTTTGTATACTGAGATTAAGATAAGGTTAAGGCTGAGGTAAGTTAAGGAACTGAGGTTAAGGAAATCAGGACTAAGGAGGGGGTTACTAACCCGCTTGATAAGGGAACACTTGTGTCGTTCAATGTGTGTGAACTATGTATGTTCATCTGTGGATTGTTGTGTATTGCACTTCATATCATGCTTGTGTACTTAATCAATTTCCATGCTATCGACAATTAGTCGTTGTAGCCCCGTTAGCTTGGGGGCCATGAGAGGGAGTACCAGCATTCGTGCTGACCCCCTTTGGGGGCTGTTTTTACACTTGCAGGTAAGAGGCCCATGAAGTCGCACCACGAGAGTAGGAGCGGTTAGACTTAGGATGGGTTGTTTATTTTGAGTACGGGTTGCGCATGTGCTCCCGTCTGTTCATATTGAAACTGATGTAAGTTTATGACTATGACTTAGATACTTAAACTCGGTTGGTTGGTGGTAATTTGGTTGGTGATGTTTTGGCCGGTTGTTTGTTTTGGATAAGCGTTGTAAATTGATAAGGCCGGTATATTCTAACGATCAGACCGTGGCAAGGACCCGGTGTTTGTTATTTCCGCTGCGACGAATTCGATTAAGTGTTAAGTTTGGCGATAACCACGATTGGCGTTGGACGGGGTGTTACAAAAAGTGGTATCAGAGTGTAGTTACGCTCTGATCAAGAAATACCGGACATGAGTAACCACCGAGTTTGAACATAAGTTAAGAAATAAGTGATGGGTTAAGGGTGTGAGAAGTTCGAGTGAGTAGAGTCAGATGACCACTATTAAGTGAGGATCGTCTTTACCGTCTACGGACGTTATAAATTCGTTAACCGAAACAGTGGTGTATACGAATCTAATGGGAGTTGTGATTGTTCAGATGCCAGGAAGGAGAGGCCGAGGCCGTCCCAGAGACGACGAGACTGAGATACCGGAGGGGCAGACGATCGTAGCTGCCGCATTCGGGCATATGGGCTATCAGCCTGGTGTGGGTGCACCACCTCCACCGCCACAACCGCGGGAACCGAATTGGGTGAAGAGTCTTGCAGACCTTCGACCCGCACACTTTAAGGGGGAGACCGATCCCGCCAAGCTTGAGGCATATATCTCCGAGCTGGAAACCGCCTTTGAGACCCTTGACGTCCCTACTGGAATCAAGGTGTGTCTGGCTGCTTTCTATCTCAAGGGGGCGGCAGGCGACTGGTGGAAGCTGGTGAGGGCCGAGCATGTGGCCAATCCAGAGTTCGGCTGGGAGCAGTACACCGCCTTGCTACGAGCAAAGTACTACCCCGCCCATGTCCAGACGAAGAAGCGCTTGCAGTTGGATGCGCTTAAGCAGACCGACAAGATGACGGTGGACGAGTATTACTCAGAGTTCACCGCCTTGCTCCGTCTTCTGCCAGGTCTAGGATATTTAGACCAGATACTGGTGGACCGCTTCTATGGCGGGCTTAGGCATCGACTCCGCTACGGCATGGGGCCGACGAGTTACACTACCTTGCAGGTAATAAGAATGGTTGAGATTTGAGTAAGTAAATGAGTAAGATTTAGATTATGGAAAATAAGAGTGACTAATACTGTGGAAAGCAGGAGTGCTATCATGCCGCTGCTAAGGTTGAGATAACCGTCCAGCTGAGGGACGAGGAGAATGCTAAGAGGAAGAGTGCCGGTAAGAGCACGGAGAACCAAGGGCAAGGAGGGTACAAGAAACAGAAGTACCAGCCTCAGGCCCAGAAAAGTCAGAATCAAAAGGGGAAGGAGGAAAAGGAGAAGGCTCCGGAAGAGCCACTGAAGTTGACATATGCATATGCAGCTACACCCCTGCGCTCAAGGGCGCCAAAGGGTAAATGATTGATATTGAGTGAGTTATGAGACAACTAGTAACCGTTTGAGATATGAGTACTAATATTACGAATGATCAGGATCCAAGACTGAAAAAGGAGCCGGTGGTGGCTACCAGCGACGCTACATCTATAGGTGGTGTCACAAGGACCACCCCGGGCTCGATTGCAAGGGGAATAAGGTGGAGTGCAACTATTGTGGGGTATACGGACACCGAGCATACGAGTGTTTCCGGAACCCCGCTAGCAGAGCCTATAGACCCGAGACTAGGGGCAAGGGCAAGACTGATCAGGGAGCTGATCTGACAGTCAGAGGAAGGTGCAACAAGCTGCAGACAAGAACCCACGGGTGACCCAGAAGTCGGGACCACACTACACTTGGTGGACCGGGACGATGAGCCTGACCCTCATCGAGGCCAGGTACCGCTATAACACTTAGTAATAAAATTACCTGCTTACCGCATTATCATGCATGCTTGGTGAGGAATTGAGTTAAGTGAGAATGAGATAAGATTAGAACTTAAGAAGATATAACCTACTACCACTTTAGGAAGCTTCAGCATCTGCTACCCAATACCATCTACACCTAACCCGGAGTACACCGACATCGAAACCATAGACTTTCCAACCGAACAATGTCAGGTTATCCGCCCAGGTATGATTTATTAAGGGGATACCTGACACCCGAAGCGCAAATAGCCATCATCAGGAAATGAAATCAACTAGGAATGGGACCGGGAGGTTTTTATACACCGGAGTACCCAGGGGAGCAAGAATGAAGTTAAAGATGATGAGCTTAGGCAAGGATTGGAATCCATATGCCAAGACTTACCAAACCACGAGAATGCAAGATGGAGTCTCACCACCGGGGATACCCGAAGAGTTCCATCCAGTTATTACACAAGTCGTGGAGATCGCTCAACAGTTGGAAGCTGAACTGATTCCAGACATACAAGCAGACATTTGCATTGTGAACTTCTACGAGAAAGATGGGCGACTTGGACTACACCAGGATAAGGACGAGACAACGGAGTCTCTCAAAAGAGGGATACCCGTAGTGTCTTGGTCCATTGGGGATGATGCAGAGTTTTTATACGGCGAGCAGAAGCGTGCGGACCGTGCAAATAAGCTGGTACTTAAGTCTGGAGATGTATTAGTTATGGGAGGAGAGTCAAGGATGTTATACCATGGGATTAAGAAAATCAAGCTGAATACAACACCGTCAGCAGTGATTAATGCGACGCATATGAAACCAGGGAGATTAAACCTAACCTTTAGACAATATTAGACATGTAATGTTAGAATGAGATGAGGAATGAGATGTAAGATTGAAGCACATGTTGTAAACAGGATGGTTATAAATAAAATAAACAGCGTTGTTACTAAATGGTTACGACTCTTGTTATACCATCCATATCATGAAGTTATGAATACATTAGGTCATGGACCTCGGTACGGAAGGTGCGCTAAGCATACTTACAGAGGCACAGACCGACGCTAGTGGTACTATCCTCCGGGCAACCTTTCCGATTAATGGGATTGAGGCATCAGTGCTCTTCGACTCAGGGGCCTCGCATACCTTTGTCTCGGATCTTTAGCGAGAAGGTTGGGCTGGACGCTGATGAGCTACCCGACTTCACGGTTACGCTCCCGTCTAAGGAGAAGGTTCGTTGCATCGCTACTACCGAGGAGCCTTGTCATATTAAGGGGGAAGACTTTCCAGTCAGTTTTATGAGTTCAGGGGAGTTGGGATTTGATGTTATCTTCGGGATGAACTGGTTGGAGCGGCCCAAGGGTCATATCCTCTACGCCGAGCATAGATTGCTGCTCAGGAGCCCGTCTAGGGTAACAATATCATACCGCCAGAGGGCCCAGGAGCCTTCGACTAAGATCATCACAGCCATGGCAATGTATAGGAATTGAGGAGAAAGGAAGAAGTGTACCTCGGCTATGTACAGGACATAGAGAGAGACCCCGAGTTCGACCGCGACTTACCGGTAGTGTCGGAGTTTCCCCGACCTATTTCCACGGGAACTGCCCCGGCTTGCCACCGCTCGGGAGGTAGATTTCACCATCGAGCTGTGATCCTGGTACCAGACCGATAGCCAAGGAACCATACCGTATGGCTCCGGTAGAAATGATTGAGTTAAAGGAATAGTTGAAGATTTGTTAGATAAGGATTTATTAGACCCAGTGTATCACCATGGGGAGCGCCAGTTCTCTTCGTGAAGAAGAAGGATGGTAGTCTCCGCCTCTGCTCGACTACAGAGAGTTTAATGCAGTGACAATGAAGAATAAGTATCCACTACCCGCATTGACGAATCTTTCGTCAGTGAAGGGAGCCATCTGTTTTCCAAGATTGATCTCAGATCGGGGTATCATCAGCAGCCATTAAGGAGGGAGATATTGAGAAGACGGCATTCCGGACACGATACGGCCACTATGAGTTTACAGTGATGCCGTTCGGTTTGTCGAACGCACCGGCGAAGTTTATGGATCTGATGAACCGCTTGTTCCGGGAGCAGCTGGACAAGTCGGTTGTGGTATTCATCGACATATTGATTGTTATACCCAAAATTTCAACCCTCCGGAGTAGTCTCTAAGGCATACGTGTTACAAAGGGCAAAAGGGGTCAAAAAGCACCAAGGCGGGATTTTCTACTTTCATATGACTTGTTTATTATCTCCAAACACTTCCAAATATCATAGTCATTATGAAAGGTATTTCATGATTTTCTGATAATATTTATTCTGGAAATTTAGCTTTTAATTCATATTATAAGCTAATTTCTTTAATAATTAACACATGAAATAACCTCAAAATAGAAAAAAAGGTTTCCAAAATTAAAATAAAATTGTCACATGGTTAGCATGACTACATACATAAACCTGAAATTATTTTATTTGGAACCTTAACCCAAAATTTAAAGAGAAATTCAATCATTTTTGCAATTTTCTCTCTCCTATGGAAAATACCGAAATCAAAACAAAACGTCATGAAATTATAACCCAAGATAGAGGATGATTATTAGAGACTAATGCCATTGGAATTTCGTTATTTCGACTTTCCAATAATAAGTTATGAATTATGGGATATTCCAGATTGTGAGATTTTTATCTAATCGGTTATTTATCAAAATAACCCGATTCCAACTCTAAAATACTTAAAAATCATCCTTTATCTTCAGTTAAAATTTCATAATTTTTATCGGCCTGCAACATATTTTAAAAAATCAGATTCCCTTAGAGCACAAAATCAGGGTTTTAGATAAAAATCTTGTTCTATCAACATGGCCTTGCTCTTTCTATAAAAGGACCTTCCAAAAACGACCTATGGCAGAGGAGAACATTCCCATAGTCAAATAACACAGCCGTCTACTTGCCTCCCACGTTTTCAACACTCCCAATACCGAAACTCTACCAAAATCATCCCAAAATCACCAAAAACACATTCTTTCTTCTCCCATTGAACTTCCAAGCATCAAAACACCACAAATACAGAACCAAAACGTGCTTAACAACACAAGGAAGAAGAGGTCAGAAGCTCGGGTCAAAGTGGAACCGGATCGGCCACCAACGAAGCTTTCAGAGATTCCCGACGTGAAGGAACAACAAATTTTCGAAATCAAAACAGGGTAAAAAGCAAATTCTCTAACCCTTCTGGTCTAAATACACTTCTGGTTAAAATTGCTAACCGAATTGATTTTTCCTTGCTTCTGAATTAAGGTTGTTTGTTTCTGCCTTCTAACTTGTCGTTAAGTTTTGCATTAAATTCGATTTCAAATTGAAAACTTTCAATCACTAATGTCTTGTACATCTTTCAGGCTACACACCCATAAATTTTGAGCTCAAAACACCGTCGGGAACATCCCAAACGCCGCCGTCCGAGGGCGGTCCGCACCCACGGACGCTATGTCCGGGGTCCCGGACGCCTTGTCCGTAAGCCCGGACGCCCTCGGACGGTGGCGGTATTTCAAAATTTAGGTTTACTAAAATAATGTCCGGGCCCACGGACATCCTGTCCGTGGCCCCGGACCTTGCAAAATTGTGTTTTCTATTTAATTCGACTTTTATGTTCACATAGTTAACTAGGGTCCGTGGGTTCGGACATTAGGTCCGCAGCCACGGACGGAAACAAAATTTGACCTAATTCTGCCTCCGAAACCCTAGTTTAGGAATCTTTAATTTTACTTTAATTTTCTGTCAAAAAATGCTAAAAAACACAAAAAAACAGAAGCTCGCGCATTTAGGTTAAAACGACTCGTAATAAGCCGTAATTAAACTAAGTGGAGAAAAACGACTTCTAGAGGTAATGAAAGTAATTGAACCCTAATTAAGTCGAATATCAAGCCCCCGAACCCGAACTCTCCTTTCCTAATTTGATCTAGGTAAAAATTAGGTGGCGACTCATAATAGGTTCCAGTGAGCTAGCTTAGGTTTTAATAATTATTGTTTTATGACATAGTTATTAATCTTAGGTTATAAGTGGACCTACAACCCGACTAGATCCCAATCAATTTAATCAACATAGGATAGGGTTTAAAATCGAGGCTCACAGACTGGCGACTCTGCTGGGGACAAAATTCTTAATTTTAACTTGTTTAATTTTAAGAAAGAGTGCTTAACTCGAAAACGTTTATTTATGGCTTTAATACTCTGTCTGTTTACTTTTGTGCGCACTTTAATTTTTTGCACCTTTGCATCATATGAGAGCGAGGGTCCACAAACCGATTTCACCCCGGGACCCGTTTGAGGGTCCCCTGTCAGGGACTCACGCCTTTAAGGTGATGTGAATAAGCGGGGGAAAAGAGGAGGGTGTCGTCTAACCACACCCCCTTAATACCTGGGCCTTAGCCCAAGCGTTTTCCTGGCAGTGCCCTTACCAAGCCCAATGTTTGGTCATTCAAAGACCCGACCGTAGACGCACACTTAACAGTGATGTGAAAAAAGTGGGGAAGCCCAAAGAGAATAGCGTGCAAGCCCTATTCCTTTGTGGTGACCTGGGCCCAAGCCCCAAGCACCTCTCCGGATCGATCCATACCCAAATTGATTTAAACGTCTAGTGAGGACATGTTGAATTTGTGTGGGCCTTGTTTGCTGATATGATCGGCCCACTACCCAGCCTAGAGATTGATAGAAACTTCTCCTTCATCAACCTAGCTCAACCCGAATCTATGGCTTTATTGTTTGCGGCCCAGAGGCCCTGTTTGGTTTGATATGCAAAACATTTGGACTTCGGCCCAAAAGTTTAGACTTAGGTGATTTCTCTCTTTCGACCCAATTTGAGCTCTAGGCCCATGAGTGATCCATAAAAATCCCTCAGGCTTTTCCTTTTTCGAGGCCCATTCTAGTACAGGAAGACTTTTCACTCGGGTTTTAACCCACGATCCTAGACACGGGTATCATCTTCAGGCCCAATCATAATCACTTGACCCAAATTCCAATTCACACCCAGAACATGGTTTTGAAATCACTTCGGCCCATGCGCTTTACTTCTAGCCCAAACACATTTTGGCCCAAGCGCCCAATTCTCAGAACATTCTGGCTTAAGAACTACAATCTTCAAAACATTCCAGCTCATGTGCTTTTCTTGCAGCCCAAACAAGTTTTTACCTAAAACTTCTTTACGGTCCAGAATTTTAGCTCAATCCACTTTTGTTTTCCAACAGATAAGCCCAAATCCCAAGTATGGTAGAGGGAGGAAACCCAGTCAGTATGGAGGCCCAGTTTGCAGCCCTAGAGCAAAGGTACATTGCTGCCTTTGAAGCCATGGAACAGAAACATAGGTCCACCACTAATGACATGGAGGCTAAGTATGTCGCCATCATCGAAGAGCTGAAAAGCAAAATCAATTCCCTTGAGGTTGGTCATCAGGAAAACATTTCAGGAAAGATTGCTGGCTCTGGGAACGAGCGCGACTACATCAAGGTTAATCCGTTGGGGCCCACGAGGCACAAAAGATTTGTAGGGGAAGCCGCCCGGACCACCAACTAACTCCCAGAACTCAAGAAGGCTCTGAAAAGGATCGAGCGCATGGAAAAAGCAAGCAAGCCAGCTGGTTTCGATTACTCTTCTATGGAATCGTACCCGAGGGTAATCTCCCTCTAAAGTTTGAAGCTACCCACACTTGCTTGTACAAGGGTTCCTCAGACCCGCAGGTCCATCTGGCGATGTTCGATAGGGAAATGTCCATCCTCAGGTTGAATGACATGCAGAAGGCCAAGGTTTTCGCCCGTTATCTCGATGAAATACCTCAACGTTGGTACTTGACTCAGAGGATGAACACCAAGACCTATGTAAGAGGTTTGTGAGGCTTTCCTGCACCATTTCGAGTATGCTAAAAATCTTGAAGTCACCAGGTCCGACCTTGCCAGTACCCGACAGGGAAACAGTGAATCAATGTCCGACTTCATCAAACGGTGGAGGATGAAGGCCGCTGCGCTATGCCTACAAAAAATGGATAAGCAAGAACAAATTTGAATGATTGTGGACAATATGTAGAGACAATACAACAACGAGCTGAGTTGCACATACTTCCCTAATTTCGACATGCTGATGGGACAGGTAAGAGTCATGGAAGAAAAGATTCACAAAGGCGAGCTGAAGCTGGACAACCCAAACCCAGGGTGTGAGTATCGAGACCTTTAAGTCAGGACCGGCCAAAGCAGTTCAAGTTTCGTACCAAGTGAGCACCACACAAAAACCAGTGCTGCAAAGCAGTGTGTCAAGGCCCACCTCGATCCAAGAGGTTCTCTGCACCGAGACAGTTTACCGACATTGGCCGGCCTCTCAGTCAAGCACTCGTGAAGCTACAAGAACTACACTTACTACGGCCTCTCACACCTAGTCCTGGGATCACCCAAGCCGGGAACATCTCCATCAGTTCTGCCAGTTTCATCAACTACCAGGACACAGTACTGACGACTGCAGAGCATTGAAGCACAAGATCGAAGACCTATCGAGCAAGGACTCCAGTTTGTTGAGTAGGCAAAAGTCTAGTAGTGTTTTGTTTACTCTTTTCAGTTTGTAAGAAGTTGATCACATTCCATTTTAATGATGTTTAGATTTTAAAATTTCAGTTGTTTGGCTTTTCAGTTTGTAATCACAAAAATGATAATAAAAGAAATGTGTTCGTTCACCTCACACCTTCAACCAAATCATCTTGCTCAAAACTAATGTTCATGAAACAGTCATTTCTTGGCATCTAAACAAAACGACTTGTCTTTTGTTCTAAAAGATGAACGTGTCCAACCAAACACCACTACTCACCCCGAAACATCCAAACAACCCACGAAGCGGTTCAAGTCTGCATTTGTCAAATTGTTGTTATAAACCTTGGATAAATACTGGGGGCAATCTGAGTTTAAGTTTGTCATCTTTCACCTTTCGTCTAAATATGCGAATAAGTCTCAGAGTGAGAATTCACGAGAGTGACTTGAGCGGAAAAACCAAGAGTGAACGGGCATGTCATTTTACACGACTCCGGCGAGACCACATTCAAAGGTGAGGTAAACGGTATAACTCCGACCGAATGAGATAATTTGTAAATTTACTCTTAGACCTGCGAAAAGTAACAAAGAATGGATACACAACTATTAGGGATGACGAAGAGCCTAGGTACAGCGCCACATAGTCAAAAGCTGTGAACCCTGACATTAAACCCTAGGCACCCCCGCTGAGCCTTTCATATATCCCTTTTTGATATTATGAACTCCACAAAATAACCCAGCCAATGATAAATGTCTGACCCGGTGACCAAAAGGAGCGAGGAGTCAGACTCTCAGATAACGTTCTCATCTGTCCAAAGAAGCAACGCCGCTATCTGCATGACGAAGTGATCCGCAAATGGTCCTAGAGTGACACAGGATCCAAAGAGCTCACATCAAAACAGCTCTCAAAACTCAAAACCGGGAGACACAAGAACCCCGAAGGTGAAGTCAAGAAAGGACAAAACAAAGAGGCAAACCCGAAGTGCCTCGAAGAAATCCAAATGACAAAGAGAAGAGAAATGGTGTAAAGGACAACTTCAAAAGTCCAAGTCCAGAAGCTCGAAAACAACGTCAACACAAAGCAGCTAGACGACTTCAAGACAAGGAAGATGAATCCGAGAGAAGACGCAAGGTGCAGCTTTGGTCACTCACTTAAGCTCCACATACCTCAAATATCCCTCCATGGTCCCGTTGTCCTTCATCACACCCCATGGCCACGTTATAAGCTTTAAAGACTTCTGACTTGATAGTTGTGTGTCCAATCACGTGAAAGCAACAGATCAAAATGCATAAATTAATCAAATATCGAATTCAATGGTCTAAAAGTTGCGACTGTAGGAGAGGGAACGAGTGCAAGCACCAACACGCCGAGTGTAGGTTAGGAAGCACCACATAAAAACATAAGCCTTGACCTTGTGAGGACGAGACTCGTTCGCACGTTTAATAAAAGAAAATACGGGGGCAATCGATCATTCCGATCGATTGCCATGAACTCTAGCTCAGATTGTCTTAAGAGAAAAATACTGGGGCAATTGTTGGTTCCAACAATTTCTATGACAACACCAATTTGAACCTAGAGCTCAAACATCACCACCACCATTCCACCACAGGCACACATAAGCCCTTACCTCCACATCAAACACCTTAGGCCTACATAAGCCCTTACCTCCACACCACCACTACACAGGTCCACATAAGCCCTTACCTATACATCAAACACCACAGGTCCACATAAGCCCTTACCTTCACATCATACACCATACCCCACCGGCAGCATGTTCATCTCATAGGAGATAAATTATAAGTCCGAAGTCTATAGTCAAGAAATGATAATTTCGCTTTCCTTTTCATTAAGCAGAATATTCTTCAAACACTGCCACGTTTGCACTCTTTCGACAATTTCTTGTTTTGGACAAATTTACTACATACACTTTGATCGTATTTTGACATGCACATCCTCATTGCCACGTTTGGCACTTTCATAATCAATTTTCATCATGACCATTGCATCTATTCATATGAGATTCCTCGTAACAATTCAGGGATACAGATTCTCAACCGAAGGTATAGATTCTTCAGGGATACAGATCTCAACCGAAGGTACAGATTCTCAGGGATACAGATTCTCAACCGAAGGTACAGATTCCTCAGGGATACAGATTCTCAACCGAAGGTACAGATTCTTCAGGGATACAGATTCTCAACTGAAGGTACAGATTCTTCAGGGATACAGATTCTCAGCCGAAGGTACAGATTCTTCAGGGATACAGATTCTCAGCCGAAGGTACAGATTCTTCAGGGATACAGATTCTCAGCCAAAGATACAGACTCTTCAGAGATGCAGATTCTCAGCTAAAGATTCAGATTCACATGAGCAGCAGAACTCACCCGAATAGAAGAACTCGACCCAACACCAATTTTCAATCACTGATAGGTAGTCAACGCCTTAGAATAGCTTGACATCACTTCATTCATTATAGGTAGTCAACGCTTTAGAATAGAATAGCTGGCATTACTTCATTCATTATAGGTATCCAGTGCCTTAGAATAGCTTGACATCATCTCATTCATTATAGGTAGTCAACGCCTTAGAATAGTTGACATCATATCATCCTTATAGGTAGTCGGCGCCTTAGAATAGTCTGACATTACTTCGTTATTGCCTTTAGGTGGTCGATGCCTTAGAACCGCTCGACACCCTTCCACTTTACTCATAGGTAGTCAGCGCTTAGAATAGCTCGACGCAACTTATCGGATTGCACGTGCAGTCTTTTAAGATCCAAAATTTTGGGGTATCACTCAAGCATCAACTAGCCTTTTCATTTCCATTACAAAGTCTAGTTGACGGGGGGCAATCTGTTATATCCAAAATTTCAACCCTCCGGAGTAGTCTCTAAGGCATACGTGTTACAAAGGGCAAAAGGGGTCAAAAAGCACCAAGGCGGGATTTTCCAAGGACATTATCGGGATTTTCTATTTTCATATGACTTGTTTATTATCTCCAAACACTTCCAAATATCATAGTCATTATGAAAGGTATTTCATGATTTTCTGATAATATTTATTCTGGAAATTTAGCTTTTAATTCATATTATAAGCTAATTTCTTTAATAATTAACACATGAAATAACCTCAAAATAGAAAAAAAATGTTTCCAAAATTAAAATAAAATTGTCACATGGTTAGCATGACTACATACAGTAATAAACCTGAAATTATTTTATTTGGAACCTTAACCCAAAATTTAAAAGAGAAATTCAATCATTTTTGCAATTTTCTCTCTCCTATGGAAAATACCGAAATCAAAACAAAACGTCATGAAATTATAACCCAAGATAGAGGATGATTATTAGAGACTAATTCCGTTGGAAGTTATTTCGACTTTCCAATAATAAGTTATGAATTATGGGATATTCCAGATTGTGAGATTTTTATCTAATCGGTTATTTATCAAAATAACCCGATTCCAACTCTCAAAATTCTTAAACATCATCCTTTATCTTCAGTTAAAATTCATAATTTTTATCGGCCTGCAACATACTTTAAAAAATCAGATTCCCTTAGAGCACAAAATCAGGGTTTAGATAAAAATCTTGTTCTATCAACATGGCCTTGCTTTCTATAAAAGGACCTTCCAAAAACGACCTATGGCAGAGGAGAACATTCCCATAGTCAAATAACACAGCCGTCTACTTGCCTCCCACGTTTTCAACACTCCCAATACCGAAACTCTACCAAAATCATCCCAAAATCACCAAAAAACACATTCTTTCTTCTCCCATTGAACTTCCAAGCATCAAAACACCACAAATACAGAACCAAAAACATGCTTAACAACACAAGGAAGAAGAGGTCAGAAGCTCGGGTCAAAGTGGAACCGGATCGGCCACCAACAAAGCTTTTAGAGATTCCCGACGTGAAGGAACAACAAATTTTCGAAATCAAAACAGGGTAAAAACCAAATTCTCTAACCCTTCTGGTCTAAATACACTTCTGGTTAAAATTGCTAACCGAATTGATTTTTCCTTGCTGTATTAAGGTTTGTTTGTGTTTCTGCCTTCTAACTTGTTCGTTAAGTTTTGCATTAAATTCGATTTCAAATTGAAAACTTTCAATCACTAACGTCTTGTACATCTTTCAGGCTACACACCCATAAATTTTGAGCTCAAAACACCGTCGGGAACATCTCCAAACGCCGCCGTCCGAGGGTGGTCCGCACCCACGGACGCTATGTCGGGGTCCCGGACGCCTTGTCCCTAAGCCGGAAGCCTTGTCCGTAAGCCCGGACGCCCCGGACGGTGGCGGCATTTCAAAATTTTCAAAATTTAGGTTTTCTAAAATAATGTTCGGGCCCACGGACATCCTGTCCGTGGCCCCAGACCTTGTAAAATTGTGTTTTCTGTTTAATTTGACTTTTATGTTCACATAGGTTAACTAGGGTCCGTGGGTTCGGACATTAGGTCCGTAGCCATGGACGGAACAAAATTTGACCTAATTCTGCCTCCGAAACCTAGTTTAGGAATCTTTAATTTTTTATTTAATTTTCTGTCAAAAAATGCTAAAAAACAAAAAAAAAATAGAAGCTCGCGCATTTAGGTTAAAACGACTCATAATAAGCCGTAATTAAACTAAGTAGAGGAAAAACGACTTCTAGGGGTAATGAAAGTAATTAACCCTAATTAAGTCGAATATCAAGCCCTCGAACCCGAACTCTCCTTTCCTAATTTGATCTAGGTAAAAATTAGGTGGCGACTCATAATAGGTTCCAGTGAGCTAGCTTAGGTTTTAATAATTATTGTTTTATGACATAGTTATTAATCTTATGTTATAAGTGGACCTAAAACCCAACTAGATCCCAATCAATTTAATCAACATAGGATAGGGTTTAAAATCGAGGCTCACATTGATATATTCAAAATCTAAGGTTGAACATGAGGAACACTTGAGGAGAGTATTGGAGTTACTGAGGGAGATCCAGCTATATGCTAAGTTCTCCAAGTGTGAGTTTTGGCTTGACCAGGTCTCTTTCCTAGGTCATGTCATCTCAGATGTTGGGATCTCAGCGGATCCAGCAAAGATTGATGTCGTGCGTACTTGGCAAAGACCGAAGACTGTTACCGACATCCGAGCTTTGTCGGTCTGGCAGGTTATTACAGGAGGTTTGTTAAGGATTTCAGCAAGGTCGTGAAACCGATGACCATTCTGATGAAGAAATATGCACCGTTCTTATGGACGGCTGACTGTGAGAGAATCATTTCAGAGTTTGAAAGACTCACTGACCACTGCACCGGTCCTGACCATTCCAGACGGTACAGAGGGCTTTGAGGTTTATTGTGATGCATCCGGTAGAGGCCTGGGTTGCGTGCTCATGCAACATGGCAAGGTGGTGGCATATGCCTCACGCCAGTTGAAGAAACATGAGGAGAACTACCCCACACATGATTTGGAGCTGGGAGCTGTAGTCTTCGCTTTGAAGATATGGCGCCACTACTTATATGGGGTTAGTGTGACGATCTACACCGATCATAAGAGCTTAAGATACATATTTACTCAGAAGGAGTTGAATCTCAGACAGAGGAGATGGTTAGAGTTCTTGAAAGACTATGACATTGACCTCCAATACAAAGAGGGGAAGGCCAATGTTGTAGCAGACGCCCTGAGCCGTCGAGCACACTCACTCCATTCGCTAGTTTCTTTCTTCAGCTTGGTTGATGAGGTGCGAGAGGCTTAGAGGACAGATGAGTATATGAGAGAGGTCAGACAGAAGCTGACAGATGGTACTTTTGAGGTCAGAAATATGACTTCAGACTTCACGACGATGATCTGATCAGACTTAAGGGCCGGTTATGCATACCACGGGGATCTGAGACCGTATACTAAAGAATCACATGTTCTTCAGTTTCCATCCACCGAGTCTAAGATGTATAAGACATGAAGAGGTATGGTGGTCAGATGAAGACAGATGTACCGAGTTCGTCTTGAGGGTCTCACATGCCAGAAGGTTAAATTCGAGCACCGACGACCGGGCGGAATGGTACAGTCGATGCCAGTTCCGGAGTGGAAGTTCCATGATATCTCCACGGACTTTGTAGTTGGACTCCCACCTGCTAGGGGAGGTCTCAATATGATATGGGTGGTGGTGGATCGCCTTACCAAAGTAGCCCAATTCATACCGATGAAGGATACTTGGAAGGTGACCAAATTAGCTGAGTTATTTGAGAAAGAAATAATGAGACATCACGGGATACCAAAGACCATAGTGTCAGATAGAGATACCAGATTCCTTTCGAGGTACTGGAGAGCTACCAGAGAAGCGTTGGGTACAGAACTGAAGCTGAGTACCGCGTTCCATCCTCAGACAGATGGTCAGACTGAGCGTACGATTTAGACACTCAAGGACATGTGAGAGCATGTGCCTTAGACTTCCATGGCAGTTGGATTGACAAATTGCATCTGATCGAGTTTTCATACAACAACAGCTATCACGCTTCGATCAAGATGGCACCTTTTCAAGCGTTGTACGGTAGACCATGTCGTACACCGCTCTGCTGGGATGAGTCCAGTGAGACGGTCATTATAGGACCAGAATACTTAGAGCAAGTTAAGGCTGAAGTTCAGCAAATCAGAGGAGAACATGAAAGCTGCTCAAGATAGGCAGAAGTCGTATGCTGATATTCGACGACGAGACCTGGAGTTCGCAGTGGGCGACCGGGTATTTCTGCGAGTTTCACCGATGAAGGGTGTATTCAGATTTGGGCAGAAGGGCAAATTAAGCCCGAAGTTTATTGGTCCTTATGAGATTACGGAGCGGGTGGGCCCGGTTGCTTACGGGTTGAATTTACCTGCTGAACTGGAGTGCATGATGTTTTTCATGTTTCACAGCTAAAGAAATACATGCACCACCCCTCCCATGTGTTAGAACCTGAGACATTGACTTTAGAACCGAATATGAGATCCGTGGAGACCGCTCAGAGAATCTTGGACAGTAAGACTAGGGACACTCGCCATAAGTCTGTGCGACTGGTGAAGGTTCTCTGGTCTAACCAGGATGTCGAAGAGGCCACGTGGAAATTAGAGGATAAGATGAGGGCGAAGTACCCTTCTTTGCTTACTGACTAGATCGTCTGTATAGGGTACGGGGCGTACCCCTTTTTAAGGGGGGTAGAGCTTCCTCGCTTTTGAGTTAGGAAACGAGCATGTTTGTCGTTTGTTTGGTTGTGTAAGATGTGATTTTATGTAAGTTGCTACACTTTGGTGATAAGTTTGAGTTATGTATAAACTTATGTATTGTATTTGTGGTTGACCTTTGAGTCTTGAGATGTGTGAATGTGAATATAAGATGTGGTGTTAAGATTAAGAGAATTGAGTACCGTGAATGGTTAAGCATATATGTGAACTTTGGGGACAAAGTTCTTTTAAGGGGGGTAGATTGAAATTCCCCAAACTTAGATATGGTGTTTAAGTGACAAAATAAGATATAAGAAGGCTGAATAATGCCTTAGAAACATTAAGAAACCATTTTAACCAAAGAAAACATAAGGAAACACCAAAAGAGCTATTTAAGCAAAAACGTGCTCTAAGCTGGAGAGACTTGGGTGAGCACCCAAATATCATTCTTAGACCTTAGTAATATCCTAATGGTCATTTTAAACCAATTACTAAAGAAAACCAAGCTTGAAAACAAGTTAAAACACAAAATGTGCTTTAAGGAGTCTTAAAGCACATTTTTGAAGAATTGTCTTGTAATGGGTTTTGAGTGGCTAAATGTCCATCATTACTCTTTAATTAACATGTGTGCTAATTAGTATCACATTAGGAAGTCTAAATCAATGGGAAATCAAAAATTTCACAATTATGTGCCTTGTTTAGTGAATAGTAACCAAATAATGCTAGTTTAAGACATTAGTCAAAGCAAGTCAATTAAATGGTCAACAAAGACCACAATACACCTTGTTTGACTAAGGGGGCCGGTTTTAAGTGTGACTCACCACACTTATCTAGCTAAGTAATGAATAAAGCAAAAGTAAGTAAAAACACTATTCACCTTTTAACATAATATCTTACCTTTAGTAGTCCTCTCTCCTCCTTTCTTAATTCTTCATTCTCCATCGGTTGCTCTTGCTCTCTTTCCTCTCTTTCACGTAAGAAGACAACTCCATGCTAGCTCCATCTTCTCTTGCCCACATCTTGCTCATTAAGCTCAAAATCAAAACCAAGTACATAATCTCTTAGTTAGCTCAAGCTCTTCCTTTCTATCTTTTCAAAACCTCAAGAGCCTCATTTTGGAGCCAAGGAAAACCGCCATTAGAGGAGGAAACTCAAGCTTGGAGACTCCATTAGCTTCTCCATTCTCTTAAGGTAAAGAATATGTAAGAAAATCTAGGTTTCCATCATTTTCTTTCCTTGTCCGAAAATTTGTACTCATGGGACTCCATGTTTATGCTTTTTTCTAGCTTGTTTTCTACTCTTCAAAGGATAAAGGAGGTCCTTCTTGCTTCATATCCAAGCTTGTCTTGAGAAACCAAGGTAAAACAATCAATTAATACCTTAAAACACATTTTAACCTAGGTTTTATTCCTTAAGGTTGGTGTGTTGTTTAGTACTCATTGGAGTCATTGAATATTGGTTAGAACATTGGCAAGGAAAATTTGATTGGTGACCGAGATTGTTCAAGAAAAACCTAAGGAGAAAAGTTTGTGGAGCTGTGAAAGAACAAGGTAAATTTCTTACCTTAAGGTGTTTAATGCATTAAGGGGTGAGATTTAGGTATATGATGAGTGTAGCTTAAGGTTTACATTAGAAAAGGGCTATATATAACCTAGGAGAAACAATGACTATGTTTGAGAACTTGTGACTAAGGAGCCAATGAGAAAAGAGATAGTTAAACAATGTTGAGATGAATTACAAGAAGCATTTTATTCCAATGGAAGCCTTGTTGTGTGTATTCGCAAGTTAAAAGCAAATATATGTGGAGATTCAGTGGTTAAGATTATTGTCATTTTAGGGCCTAAGTGCCAAGCATTTTAAGCATTTTAAGTATATACACTATATGATGATGTGGTGTAGTTTTGGTGTAAATTGTGTGTTAAGATGTTGTATTGAGAATTTGAGTGATCTTGGTTGTTTGATGGTGAAAAACCAAGTGTTTAGGTGTAACAATATACTAGAGAACCCATGGCAAAATTTAGTGGAGAACCTAAGTGTTTAAGATGTTTTAAGGAGATTTCATGACTAGGATAGTACTAGGAAGTTTAGAGGTTCTCTTGAAGGAAAAAGAGTGAGTTTAAGGTGTTCTTGTGAGTTAGAATGACTTAGGCATTATCATGGAGGATCTTGGAATCAAAAGAATGTTTAGGTACGCACCAAAGGCAATTTGAGAATGTGTTTAGGAAATATGCAATCTTGTTAGGAGAAGGGTAAAGTAATGTGTTAAAGGTGAAGAGACTTCATGTAGTTACATAAAGGAACCTAGATGGTTAAAGATGCTTGGGGAGATGATGTTATGGTGGTGAGTAAACATTTGGCATAGTGGTTATAATAGGAATGAAACACCACTTAGAACACCTAAGGAAAATATCACAAGTGTTGAGAGATTATGTAAGAAATTGGGTTATAAGGCTGGAGATGGACAGGTTTAGGTTGTTATTTTGGTATTAGAATATGCCTAAGATCATGTGTGAAGTTTGGGTGATTTATGGATGAATAAAACAAGTGTAACAACACTTAGAACAATGCAAAAGAAAGAAATCTGTAGCTGGTCCGGGACTTAAGTCCAGGGTGAAGTCCCGGACCAACCTAAAATTCCTGCCGAGAGTTGCTTCAACCATAGGGTCCGGGACTTAAGATTTGTAAGAAGTACCGGACCACCCCCTAATTTACCCCCGAGGATTTTAGCTTGCAATGGTCCGGGACTTAAGTCCCATACAAAGTCCCGGACCACCACATTAAAATAGCCGAGAGTTTGAACTAAGTATAGGTCCGGGACTTAGGTTGAGGACAAGGTCCCGGACCACACTAAAAATCATGTTAAGCTTGGGAAGTGTTAGGAAATGGTGGGAATGATTTTGAATGATGTTATGAGGTTATAAGGGCATTTTGGTGGGTGTAATGGTTATTAAGTGGGTGAACAAGTATAATAGATAATGAGGAAGTGATGCACTTAGAATTTAAGTTAAAAACCATAAGGCTTCGTGAAAAACAATGAGTAAAAGTTGATGTCTAGGGAGGCTAAGTAATTGTATTGAGTTGAATTGAATAATAACCTAAAACTGAATGAATGTTTTAGGATTGGTGAATTGGGACTTGGAAGGAGATAAACCAAACAATCATCGACGGTGAACGGTACAATCTTTCTTGTGACCTGCTTGCTAACGAGGTGTCCCTCGACTTGTGTGCTATCTGTTTAATTACTATGACTAAGACAAGATAAAGCATGCAACCGGTTATATTTGTTCTCGTTGTGAATGTTTTCTTTACACTAACCCACGAGACTTGAGGTTGTTACTAACTAAATTTAGTACTTACTGAGTTAAGGATAAGAGTTAAGTATTGGTAGTTGTTGGTTAATACCCGTTAAGGTTTAACTAACACATGGTGTGTAAGGTTTTTACTAACTGGAACTTGAGTGAGGAACCCGGGACTGACTCCGGTCATGCATGCTAAGGAAAGGGGGATGGTATCTGAATCAGATCCGCCCTCCGCTTAAGGACTTGTCATCGGACTTGTTGCCTAGGGCCGGTTGCCGGCTCAGCTACGCTGGACTCCCGTCCAAGGTAGGTGGCATTAAGATGGTGCGGTAGGATCACCTAAATCCTAGGTTTGAGATTAAGCTACAACCATTTCTTTTTAGGAACGGTTTGTATACTGAGATTAAGATAAGGTTAAGGCTGAGGTAAGTTAAGGAACAGAGGTTAAGGAAATCAGGACTAAGGAGGGGGTTACTAACCCGCTTCATAAGGGAACGCTTGTGTCGTTCAATGGTGTGAACTATGTATGTTCATCTGTGGATTGTTGTTTATTGCACTTCATATCATGCTTGTGTACTTAATCAATTTCCATGCTATCGACAATTAGTCGTCGTAGCCCCGTTAGCTTGGGGGCCATGAGAGGGAGTACCAGCATTCGTGCTGAACCCCTTAGGGGGCTGTTTTTACACTTGCAGGTAAGAGGCCCATGAAGTCGCACCACGAGAGTAGAGTAGAGAGCGGTTAGACTTAGGATGGGTTGTTTATTTTGAGTACGGGTTGCGCATGTGCTCCCGTCTCTTCATATTGAAACTGATGTAAGTTTATGACTATGACATAGATACTTAAACTCGGTTGGTTAGTGGTATTGGTTTGGTGGTGTGTTTGGCCGGTTGTTTGTTTGGATAAGCGTTGTAAATTGATAAGGCCGGTATATTCTAATGATCAGACCGTGGCAAGGTCCCGGTGTTTGTTATTTCTGCTGCGACGAATTCGATTAAGTGTTAAGTTTGGCAATAACCACGATTGGCTTTGGACGGGGTGTTACAGTCCACGTCCTTGAAAGGTTTCCTTGTCTTTACTGTATACTGTCTACTGCTCTATGTGTTGAAGGTCCTGATTTCTTTAGCCCGTTGGTTTAACTGCGGCTCTTCTCGTCCATCTTCGAGGTAATCTGTCTTACTGTCCGTAGTACGGAGTTGACTACTTCTCGTGCTCCTAACACTACTTGTCTACTTGCATGGGGTACCATACTGATACATTACTACTTACCCGACTAACTCATAAATAAGTCTGTCAGGCCCACATGCTCCTATCGGAGTGCGGCCGTCCCATGTCTCGTTTAGTAAACTGGTAATGTCTGTCACACGGTTATTGTGAAGTATTTTGTTGTCAATCTCCCTTTTGATGGATATCCTCTTTTCTTTTCTCTTCTTTTTCCTTTTTTTTTAAATAGTTCTTGTTATCGGCTATCTTGTTGTAAGTGTTATTGCCTTAATGGCATCAGTGGTAATTCGTGTCATAAGTCGGCGTTATTCAGCTTGGTGTAAGTAAAATCTGTGCTACATTTAGCAAACTTGGTTCTCCTATCGATCTCATTGAGTATTACACATATTCCATTTCTCCCTGTTATCATGATCATATCTCATTCATAGTTCATATTTGTTCCCTCATCCGTTTAATTGGATGTATTGCAGATTGCATAATAGCTTGAGCAACTTGGCTCTCCACTTCCCAACCATCCTCACTGAAGGTGGTGCATCTACAAAGGGTATGCCTGTCCAGAAGGACTAAACATTCATCACTGGTAGTGATTAGCATAAAATGCGGGTATACAGTGATGGTATTTGGCTAATAAGCCTTGTCTGAAAGTTTCTCGAACAATTTAAACTGGTGTGGTTTACAATCACAGTGGCTGTATAATTTCCTCTGTTGCAGTGGTTGGACTAACGGTCCTTCCAAAGGTGCATAGGTTTCTAATCTCAAGGTTTGTATGAAAATATGAAAATAATTTTGGTATATGTATATAAAAACTAAAAGTAGTAGTTGCAGTTGCAGCACTTGCTCTGTCAAGTGCGCAAGGCAGATGGAAATTTCAGTGGTTTACTTGTCATAGCGCTTGCAATAGCAAGTGCGCCATGCAGGTGGAAATATTGGTTCAGCAATCACCAGTCTCATTGACTCTGCGTCGTAGAGTATAGGCTACATGATAATGTAAGCATTAACATCCTGTTCATATATATAATTCGTTAAGGTTCCAAGGTCTCTCGTATCGAGTCCACAAACTAGTATCGAAAGTCCTACACCAAAAAGGCGAGTGGTCAATGACACACTCCCACATATTTATAACATAGTTCTGTCTAATATCCAAGGTAAGTACACAACATAGTAAACAAAAGTCTTCCACCAGCGGTCTCATGGAGTCAGGGTACTCATGCCCTATCTACTCCCTTGCTTCTCTGGGCTCCAGCATCAGTAGATGTCTGGCCATCCTGACCGCCCCGTGGTACTCCAGATCCTCCAGCTGCGGTCTTCTAAGCATTCTTTGGTGGCCTGTAATTACGGCTCTCAGGGTTCATCCAACACTCGAATTCCCTGTGGCCCTCCTTTGCAGCACCGACATTCAACTTTACGGCCATTGCAGTCGACCCCAGGATGGTCCTTCCCACAACGCTTACAATAGAAATGGCGCTGGGGCTGTCCGGTTCCCTTAGGAGGTGCAGATCTCAGAGGCAGAGCATCTATAGCTGGGCCGGTCAACCGAAGGACGGGCTCTTTCCCTTCGCTCCCTGGTGACCCTGCTGCCCTTTCTTTTGAAAGAATTTCTTTCCCTTCTTCTGGCTATCGCTTGGAGATGCTCCTCCACCCTCAGACTCTCCTTCAGGGTTCTTTCTCTTCTTTGTCCCTAGAGTCTCTTCCCGAGTCTGGAGCATCAGCTCCGTCCTCGAGGCAGCATTATAACACTCCTGGATGGTAGTGTAGAGGGTAGCACCCATCGACATCTGGATGCGAAACAAAATCCCGCCCGGAACTTCTCGACCTTAACGGTCTCTGAGTAATCAACACCGGGGATGAAGTCCAGCAGACCAATGAATCGAGCATAATACTCATCCACGGTCAGACCTCCCTGGGATAATGTCTCGAACTCGTGGCGCTTCTTCTGCTTGAGATGCACCGGGTAGTACTTCCCCCTCAGCAACTCGACAAAGGCAGCCCATGAAAAGTCGGGCGTAGCCAGGTGATGGTCCTTGACCAACCTCCACCAAGTGCTGGCTGCATCCTTCAGATGGAAAGCAACAATGACAACCTTCTGGTTAGCAGGTACTTGTAAAGCCTCGTAGGCCTTCTCATGTTCAACTATGAATCGCTCCAAAGCTACGGAGTCTGGCTCCCCTGAATATGTAGGTGGTCGGGTCCCGCTAACTGATTTCAGCCAGTTCGTTTCCCTGGGCTGTGGCGGGGGGCTGGTGCTCCTCCTATTTGAGTACCAAGCTGTGCAAGAAAAACAACAATTGTCTCTGCAACTCCTGGATTCGCGGGGTCACCGCCTCCACCTCTACCAGTACCACGCCCTCTAGTTCCCCAGACATCTGTAGTATAGTATGTCACAAAATTATTCGGTAATTTACCGTACACAACTAGTAGATATTGAATTGCCTTTAAGGCTAACCTATCATGCAATTTACGTTACAAGACACAATATCTTATAAGACGAGTCGTCTCGTACCTCGCAGACGTTTCCTGTAATTTCCCAAGTCCTAAGCTTACTGTCTTAACCTATTTTCTCGTCATCAGAGCGGTACTCCGCTCTGATACCACTTTTGTAATACCCCTCTCCTTAAACACGATATAATCTCTCACGTAGCAATAAATAAAACGTCTTACAGCGGAAGATTTAATAACAATAACAATACTCACTCGGGTGTCACCGGCCATTACTCGCCCATGCAAGTAACGAAGCCAAACTACATCCAACTTCCAACATAAACAAACTACTAACCACCGTGATAACGAGAAAACTCCTATACATCATACTAAGTCCATATACCATAGCATCGACAAGTGAGCGTCTACCCAATCCCCAAATATACATAATCTTACCATAATACAATTCACCATCTTCATTGCCATATAGACGAACTCCATGTGCAGTAATAATTAAAGTAAAACTCCAATTACCCTGTTCCCGCGCTTCGTCTTCGACAATAATCAACAACCTGCAATGGTGTGTAGTATCAGCGATAGACGCTGAGTATGCCGGGCCTGGACCCTAATGGTCACTTAGTCATTTTAACCATCTTATTATTAGATTGGTTTCATGCTTTTCCATTTTACAGTTACAATCAATACTGTAATAAACATGTATAATATACATAATCATCCATCCAAATATTCATAAACATTTAACCATCCATCCAATCCAAACATTCATTTAATATCTCAAACAACAATTGTATATCGAACGTATCGAATAATTACAGTATAATGTACAATGTACAATCGCCGTAGCGTACGCCATCCTTTATTAATTTAGTTTAATTTGGCCTTCAAGGCCCCATCCATATGTACAATGTACAATCGTCGTAGCGTACAGTTTCCATAGTTAATTAATTTGGCCTTTAAGGCCCCATCCAAATCTTGTTTAATTAATACCAGTTGGGCGTCATGTTAGGACAACCCGATAACCTCACCAGGACAGTAGTCCTCCCGTACACACAAAGGTGCTCATTTCGCCAGAGGTCCGGAGGGCCCTGACTATTCTCTTATCTCATAAGACGTCCATATAAAGGTCGTAGCCACCTGACCCACGATCCAGTTTGGGCTCGTTGGGTATAACCTAGAGCGGATCTAATCGGAAACCCCTCAGTGATCACAAATGCGCAACCAAGTAGTTCGTAAACCACCGGGATTCCTCACCTCAACTCATACCATCTCTCTCTCATAATGTTTAAGATATGCTCTAGTCTTATGGAGAATAATTATTAATTAGCAGCCCAATGGGTCTCACGCATACCTAGAAGTAATCTAGGTTATATTCATGTTCGAGATCCATGCTCTAGAGACCGACAATGTCGTGACTCATCCCTAAGTGTTTTACTTAGGTTACCATATACTTAATATTAATACTATGGTATTATATCAAGTAACCGTCATTTATCACAACAACGTATATGTATGTTTATATAAGCCGATCTATAGTCGACATAGTGTTAGTCCCGTAGGACGCTCGTGCATAAATAAATAATGCAGTAACACTTAATCACATACATGTATCCACACACATAACACACAAGTTATATCAACCAAATCCGAGCCCAAGGAGCTTCCTTAGGACAACTCGGATCAAACCCCTTTACATACCGTTCACCAAGACCTAGGATGCGCAGTGTAGTCCACTAGCTCGTCAAGCGTCCTCGTCTGAAGTATAATCTAAACGGTATTAAAACTATAAGTCAGTCTCCATGACTAACTACATCCGGTATTTCCGAATAATAAGTAACCCCGACAGTTCATCCCCAGATTACTACAGTTATTTGTTACGGTTTCTCTAAACCGGTCGGCTTTGTTACTTAAAACTCGTATGTCAAAACATTTCGACTGTTAAGTTTGATTCATTACATTTCTTTAATCTTATCCACCATTAAATTTAGGTACATAACCTATAGTTGCATGTATGCATGCATGATTATATTACATTGTATTATTTTCATATTGTATCATTTCCCACCATCCATTATAATACATTGTATTATATTATCCATTATCTTAACAAATTATATTTACATTCCAAAACTCATAACTTATAGTTTATAAACTATTTCCATGTAATAACCACCACCATTATATTATATGGTTTCCAGCCATATTATATAATCATCCTATATACATTATTCTTGTGTATGTATATATTACCACGTAGGTAAATTTCGTGAGTTTAATAAACTCTTATATTATATGTTACATTTTATCATCTTATATTAGATGATTATTCCCATTAGTTGTATTATATTGTACAACTTATATAAGATTATTATCCTAATATTATGTAACATTTTATGTTGTATAATTACAACTCCTAAGGTTTATCCATAAACACACTTAGTTTATAAATCTTACTTATTTACAGTTTGTCACATTATTTATGTGAATATCCTTGCGTATATTAATTCCACCTAAACCATATAATTGTTATAACATTTATACATTATAGACCTTAGTCTAAAATTCATTTTCCAATCTTTAATAATTCGGTACAGCACCTATCTTTATTTTAATTCTATTTTGACCACATAACATTATGTAATGTTATACCATATACTAATATCATTTGATATGATATTTTATTTCCTTTAACTTATAACCTATAGTTTTTTATACAAAAACTATTATATATTGCCGCATAGGCATATATATTAATTCTTTTCCATAAACCATAGTTTCTTTTATTTACAAAATCACCCCATTATTTATACCATGTAATATATACCATTTAATATAACATTTCTAACTTATAAAAAGGGTATAACCTATGATTATATTTTTGTAAATTCTGAACAGACCTCAATATATAATTAATTTCCCTTAGGCCCAATTTATAACATATAGTTTTATCATATCGTTAAAACTATATTATTACACATATCTTAATAAATACTCTTTATTATTCTAGAAATCGCCAAATTTCACCAAAGGGTTATAATTATTATTACTAACCCATATACCTTCGGTTATTACCATTCCACCACATATATTTATCCAAAGTGTCATAATGACATAATAACTATATATTATACATATATAGTTTATCTTAATTCCAAAATCAACCCAATAAATTCCTAAAAATTCCTAATAGCCCATGGGTGTTTACAATACCATTATACACCCTTTATTTTCAGAAATAACATATTCACCACATATGTTATAAAATTGTTACAATAAATACATAACTTATTATAAAACCTTAAATAAGTTATTTAACTTATCTAATTTGGTCAAAACTACCATATGGTCAAGGTTGACCACCTTAATATTTCCTTGACCATTAATTCCTAATTTACAGTTTGCACCCATACTTTTTAGAAATTACCATTTAACCACCAAAACTTTATAAAATCTTATAATTTTTTTTTAAACTCTTTTTAACCACAAACTTCGGCTTAATTATTGTATAGCCCCCAAATTTAATTTTAATTATGGTTTAGACCCTTATAATATGCGGTAATGCATATATTTCACCTAAACTTAAATAAAAGCTTATAAATGCATAAATAAAATGGCCTAAAGTACATGGCCTTATTACAAACATGGCTTATAAAATAAATACACATAAATGTCCAAAAATTCATTAAACTTTCGTCCCTCTCCATATCTTTTCAATATTTACCAATTTTCACATAATGTCTTAAATTGACAATTAGGTAATTAATTACTTAGATAAATTTATAAAACCATTCCTTAATCACCTAAGGTCAAAATAAGACCTTATTAACCATGTTCACTCACGACATATACATATACATATGTATAATACATATTAATATACCAAGTGAAGGTTTAAGTGATTTATACCTTGTTTTTGCCTAGTTTAGGCCTTGTTTGGTTTCGACCAGCTTAGGATTATTTTCCAAATCTTCTTTTACATGTTTTCAAACAGCAATTAAGACATAGTAGTCTCCAAGCTCGATCTAACCATAAGAAGTGTTTAATGTATATTTCAAGGAAAGATTTACCTTAGAATACCAAGGTGAGTATGGATGGTCTTCGGCCTAAATTTACAGAAGGTAAAGAGCATCAAAAGAGCTACTAAACCAAGGCTAAAAACCGGTATAACTTAGATTCGAAGATGGCCAATTTTTACCTTGTTTAAAATGCCAAAAATGTGTTTTTAGCTTGGATCTGGCTATACCTTGAAGCTCTTGATAGATCCACTGAATAAGTATGTTAATAAGAAGATTATAAGGCTAGGAGAACAGGTTTAACAACCGGATCTAAAGAGAATCAAAAGATAAGTGCTTAAAGCACATTTTTGTACCTTAAGAACAAGTTTAGCTTTCTCCACCTTCTTCCCTTGTTAAGGCCGAGATTTGTCATTCATTTAACCTCCAAAACAACCTAGATCCATGGATGGAAGTGGTTGATGCTTAGATCCACCGAAAGAGGAAAGATTTGTGAAGAAATTGAACATAAAATGACTAATTAAGCTTACCTAGGTAGCAAGGTGTTCTTCTATGTTCTTGGAGAGTTAGCCACGGTTTGGAGAAGCCAAAGAGAGAGTGAGGAGGCCTTGTGTCGGCTGGGAAGCAAGGCAAATGAGAAAGGTAGGTCAAATTTGCCTTAATACTCATTTTGACTTTGTTTAATGTAATTAGTGTTTGATGAGTCACCAAGTATGAGTGGCATCGGTTATTGAGGGGCTGAGTGAGTCTCTTACACGTTTTTGTGGAGACTTATTCAATCAATGAGTCAAAGTGGGTTATTTAGATTATAGTATAAAAGGTAAAAGTGGTCCCTTAAAACATGGAAATGTGTTGGAGCTTGTCCCTTGTGTTGAAAGTGACGAATTTTAAGCTCTGTCGCTTGTGGCTGTCGACCTCATGTGGTTCAAGGGGTCAAACTTTGACCTCTTGACCATTCTTAGTCAACATTGACTCAAACGGGCCCCCTTTTAGGGTTTTATTAATATTTTAATATTAAATTTGTAAAATTTGTAAATTTCTGGAATTAAATTCTTAATATGATATAATATGATATATTATCATATTTAAAGGTAATTATACCTTTAAGCCCCTTTAAAAACCAATTTAGAAGGCAATTTCACAAAAACGGCTTTAAGGTGTTTTAGTGCACATTTTGTGTCGCAAGGTGTTTCTGCGCTTGGTTTTCTTTGAGAACGGTTTTTGTGTTCCTTACATGATATTTGATCATGGTATCCAATTTTATATCATTTAGAGGTCATTAGACCTTTAAGGTTTCTTAGAGCACTTTTTTGCCCTTCTTGACCTTGAAGCATGTAAATGCTTGTTCTTTGTGTTGGGGTGTTGTCCAACAATTGTAATATGTTTATTAATGTGTTAATAAGCTTAGGACAAAGTTTTTAGTCCTAAGAAGTTCATTTGGGTATTTATTTACCCTAAACAGTCAAAGGGTGCAACACCTTGCTTTGTGTTGACCACTATTGTTCTCAGTTGACTTTTAAGCATGTTTAGGACTTAACCAATGTGATTAGATATTTAATCCATATTTTATTAGTTTGGGGTATTTCAATCAATGTGGAATTAAAAGTCAAATTAACAGAAAACGAAAATTTGAAATGTCCGGGGCCACGGACAGGATGTCCGTGGGCCCGGACATTGTTTAGAGAAAACCTAAAATTTGAAAAATTTAAAATCCCGCGCCGTCCGTGGTCCCGGACCATAGGTCCGAGGACCCGGACCACCCACGGACAGGGTTTTCTGGTGGTTCCCGACGGTGTCCGGCTAAAAAATTATGTACGTGTAGCCTGAAAGGTACAAAAATACGTTAGTAATTGAAAGATTGCAGTTTGAAGTCGAGTTATGCACGAAACTTGACAAACAGTAACAAGGCAGAAACAAAAGCAATTAGCAATACAGAAGCCGAAAAAGGTTGGTTTGAGCCCAAATTTAACAGAGAGTTAATAAGGTTGTTGGGAGTTAGAAAAGTAGAATTATAACTTGTTTTACGTTCGAATTCAAGATGATTCTTCACGTTGGGATTCTTCGGAAGCTCCGATGATGCCGGTTCCGGATTGAGTTCGACCCAAGCTTCTGGTTGTTGATTGTTGATGATGTTCTTCACGTTTTGGAGGTGGTTTGGTTGATGTTTGATGATTGTTGATGTGTGGAGTTGAAAATTGTGTTTAGGTGGTGATTTTAGGGGATTTTTGATGTGATTTTGGTGCTTGGACGTGTAAAAACGTGGGGGACAAGTGACGGCTAGGTTTTATGGTTCTTAGGGTTCTTGAGGTTTTTTTTTATCATGGGATAAGGTTCCTTATATAGGCTTCCTTAAAGATAGAAAATCCGGTAAAAACCAAGATTTACCGACGTTTTAGCTCAAGGGCTTCCAAAAGAATTGATTATGAATTTTACCATGGGTAAAGGATGATATTTCTGATTTTTCGAAAGTGGAATCGAATTTTTTGGATATAGGAATATTTCTAAATTCAATTTCTCGTCATATTCAATCAGAAATTGCTAGAAAATTATTGGATATTCGAAAAATCAAAATTCCAACGCCCATTACGCTTCAGATGTCATCCTCTATCATGAATTAATTCCAACGCCATTACGCTTCAAATGTCATCCTCTATCATGGGTTAAAATTTCAAAGCTTTTTGAATTGATTTGACCCTTATTTAGAGGAGAGAGAAAACCTATAGGGGTCTTAGGAGCCTTGAAAATTATGAAAATACCCCAAGAGATGACTAAGCTGTCCCTAGTACTCTGAAATGTGCCGATCGAACTGGGAACCCTCGCTACTAGCCTATTAGTAGAGACCCTCTTTCGGGGGGGTTGAAATTTTGGGTATAACCGATTGCCCCCCATCAATTAGACTTCAAATGGAAATGAAAAGCTAGTTGATGCTTGAGTGATACCCCAAAATTTTAGATCTTAAAAGACTCCACATGCAATTGAAATCCGATAAGTTGTGTCGAGCTATTCTAAGGCGCTGACTACCTATGAGTAAAGTGGAAGGATGTCGAGCGATTCTAAGGCGTCGACCACCTAAAGGTAAGAATGAAGTAATGTCGGACTATTCTAAGGCGTCGACTACCTATACACGGATGATATGATGTCAGGCTATTCTAGGCATTGACTACCTATAATGAATGAAAAGATGTCAAGCTATTCTAAGACGTTGACTACCTATAATGAATGAAAAGATGTCAAGCTATTATAAGGCGTTGACTACCTAAAGGTCATTGAAAATTGGTGTGGGGTCGAGTTATTCCACTCAGGTGAGTTCGTCTACTCCGGTGAGTTCTTCTACTCGGGTGCATTTGAATCTTCGGGGGCGAGAATCTGTATCTCTGAAGAATCCATATCTTAGGGCGAGAATCTGTATCTCGGAAGAATCTGTATCTTTGGGGAGAGATCTGTATCTCTGAAGAAGCTGTATCTTTGGGGTGAGAATCTGTATCTCTGAAGAATCTGTACCTTTGGGGCGAGAATCTGTATCTCTGAACAATCTGTATCTTAGGGGCGAGAATCTGTATCTCGAAAGAATCTGTATCTTCGGGCGAGAATCTGTATCTCTGAAGAATCTGTGCCTTCGAGTGAGAATCTTTATCTCTGTCTATGAGGAGTCTCGTACGGATGGATGCAAGGTAATTTTATGCAAATGATCATGATGAAAGATGATTATGAAAGTGCCAAATGTGGCAATGATGATGTGCATGTCAAAATACAATCAATGTATGTAGGAAACTTGTCCAAACAAGAAATCATTGGAAAATGTACCAAACATGGCAATGTTAAGGATCAAAATTGTCCAAAGCAAGACATTTCTAGAAAGTGTGCCAAATGTGGCCATAATGAGGTTTATGAAACCGAAGTGTTTGAAGGAAAGTTGTTCAAGACAAAAAATAAAATTGTTGAAAAAGGTACCAAACATGGCATGTTTGAAGAAAATTCTGTTTGCTGAAAAGGAAAGTGAAATTATCATTTCCTGATTATAGACTTCGGACTTGTAATTTATCTCCAAGGAGATGAACATGCCATCGGTGGGGTATGGTGTATGATGTGAGGGTAAGGGCTTATGTGGGCCTGTGTAGTGGTGGTGTGGAGGTGAGGGCTTATTTGGCCTGTGTGGTGCATGATGTGAAAGTAAGGGCTTATGAGGGCCGGTGGTGCATGATGGTGGTGGTGATGTTTGAGCTTTGGGTTCCAATTGGTGTTGTCATAGCAATTGTTGGAACCACAATTGCCCCCAGTATTTTTACCTTAAGACAATCTGAGCTAGAGTTCATGGCAATCGATCGTTCCGATCAATTGCCCCCAGCATTTTCTTTGATTAAACGTGCGAACAAATCTCGTCCTCACAGGGTCAAAGCTTATGTTTTGATGTGGTGCTTGCTAACCTACACTCAGCGTGTTTGATGTGTGTACTTGTTTCTCTTACAGTCACACTTCTAGACCATTAAATTTGACATTTGATGGATTTACGCATTCGATCTGTTACTTTCACGTGATTAGATACACAACTATCAAGTCGGAAGTCTGTAAAGCTTATAACGTGGCCACAAGGAGTGATGAAAGACGACGGGATCAAGGAGGGATATTTGAGGTATGTGGAGCTTAAATGGGTGAACAAAGCTGCAACTTGTGTTTTCTCTCGGATTCATCTTCCTTGTCTTGAAGTCGTCTACCTGCTTTGTGTTGACGCTATTTTCGAGCTTCTGGACTTGGACTTTTGAAGTTGTCCTTTACACCATTTCTCTTTTGTCATTCGGATTTCTTCGAGGCACTTTGGGTTTGCCTTGTTGTTTTATCCTTTCTTGACTTTGCCTTCGGGGTTCTTGTGTTTCCCGGTTTTGAGTTTTGAGAGCTGTTTTGATGTGAGCTGTCTGGAGCCTGTGTCACTTTGGGACCATTTACGGATCGCTTCGTCATGCTGATAGCGGCATCGCTTCTTTGGACTGATTAGATTGTTATCTAGAGCCGGATTCCCGCTTCCTTTGGTCACCGGGTCGGACATTCATAATTTGGCTGGGTTATTTTTTTGAGTTCATAATATCGAAAAGGGATATATGAAAGGCTCATTGGGGGTGCCTAGGGTTTAATGTCAGGTTCACAAGCTTTTGTTGTGGGTGCTGTACCTAGGTGCTTAGTCATTCCTGATAGTTGTGTATCCGCTCTTTGTTACTTTTCGCAGGTCTAAGAGTAAATTTACAAATTATCTCCTTCGGTCGGAGTTATGCCATTTACCTTACCTTTTAATGTGGTCTCACCGGAGTCGTGTAAAAATGACACGCTCGTTCACTCATGGTTTTTCCGCTCAAGTAACTCTCGTGAATTCTCACTCTGAGACTTGTTCACATATTTAAACGAAAGGTGAAAGATGACAACTTACACTCAATTGCCCCCAGTATTAATCCAGGGTTTATAACAACAACTTGACGAATGTAGACTTGAACCACTTCGTGGGTTTTTTGGATGTTTTTGGTGAGTAGTGGTGTTTGGTTGGACATGTTCATCTTTTTAAAACAACAGACAAGTCGTTTTTTCAGTTGCCAAAATATGACCGTTTCATGAACATTAGTTTTAAGAAATGTTTGCTAATAAGCAAGATGATTTGGTTGAAGGTGCAAGGTGAACGAACACATTTCTTTTATTATCATTTTTGTGATTACAAACTGAAAAAGCCGACAAACTAAAATTTTAAAATCTAAACTTCATTAAAATAGAAATGTGACAAACTTCTCACATAATTGAAAAGAGTAAACAAAACACTACTAGACTTTTGCCTACTCAACAAACTGGAGTCCTTGCTCGATAAGGTCCTCGATCTTGTGCTTCAATGCTCTGTAATCGTCAGTACTGTGTCCTGGTAGTTGATGAAACTGGCAGAACTGATGGAGATGTTCCCCGGCTTGAGTGATCCTAGGACTAGGTGTGAGAGGCTGTAGTAAGTCTAGCTCTTGTAGCTTCACGAGTGCTTGAATGAGAGGCCGACCAATGTCGGTAAACTGTCTCGGTGCAGAGAACCTCTTGGATCGGGGTGAGGCCTTGATGCTCTGCTTTGCAGCACTGGGTTTTTTATGGTGCTCACTTGTATGAAACTTGAGCTACTTTGGCCGGTCCTGACTTAAAGGTCTCGATACTCACTCACCCCTGGGCTTTGGGTTGTCCTAGCTTCAGCTCGCCTTTGTGAATCTTTTCTTCCATGACTCTTACCTATCCCATCAGCATGTCGAAATTAGGGAAGTATGTGCAACTCAGCTCGTGTTGTATTGTCTCTACATATTGTCCACTATCATTCGAATCTGTTCCTGCTCATCAATTTTTGTAGGCATAGCAGCGGCCTTCATCCTCCACCGTTTGATGAAGTCAGACATTGATTCACTGTTTCCATGCTGGGTACTGGCAAGGTCGGACCTGGTGACTTCAAGATACTTAGCATACTCGAAATGGTGCAGGAAGCCCTACAAACCTCTTCATAGGTTTTGGTGTTCATCTCTGAGTCAAGTACCAACGTTGAGGTATTTCATCGGGATAACGGGCGAAAACCTTGGCCCTCTGCATGTCATTCACCTGAGGATGGACATTTTGATAAGTGTCCAAATGAGCATGTTTTATAGGTGTATTTCATATATAATATTAGCACTTTTCTTGCTCATTTCTCCACTTCGGTTAGTTTTTTTCCTCTAGTTTATGTTTTATTGTTATCTCACAAATTTATTGTTTAAACATGAGGAAAACCAAGCTGAGAACAAAGTAGACGAAGAGACGAACGCATAGGCACAAACGGTTCAAAAAACGGAGTCCAAACGAAGAATCTAGAGCCGGTCAAGTTTGTGTCCGCTTTGTGACGTCGTGAGTGTCCGCATAGAACCACGACGTCACAAGCGAGGACAGCCATGCGGACAAGATATGGAGCGCGGACTCCATTTGTGTCCTCATGAGTGTCCGCATAAAACCACGACGTCACAAGTGAGGACAGCCATGCGGACAAATTGAGAGCGCGCCTAACTCTCTTGTCCGCCCAGAACCATGAGGACACAAGCGAGGACACTCATGCGGACAAGACTAGGACACGGACTCCATTTGTGTCCTCATGAGTGTCCGCCTAAAACAACGCGGACAGCCACGCGGACGTGACTAAAAATCAACGCGCGCCAGTTTTCTTCTTCGCCCCGTCGACTTGCTTCTGCCATATCCATCTCTCCGCACCGCCTACCTTAATTCCCTCACGCGTCTTCAGCTCTGTCCCCTGCAATTAATGAGCAATCAATGCTCTTCCACTCCAGATCTGCCTCTTCCCTTCCTCTATATAAACACACTGCACCTTCAACCCAAATATACACGTTCCACCCCCAAAACTCAACACTCCAATCATCACTCATTCCACATACAAAATCCTACGTACTCGCTCCACTCTTCGTTCTCTTCATTTCTCCATTCACCATCCACACCTCTCGCATTATTATTAATATTACGTCCAACCTCTGTCTGACTTATTACCAGTTAATATGTCAGGCTAAGAAGGATTTACTCCGGGCGAAGGTTTAATTATGGTTTGTTTATTGTGTAATCTATATTCTAATTACGGTTAAAATAAATTCAGTTTGTTACGATTAAAGTTTTGTTTCTCTCCCTTTTTAATAAATATCATTATGATTTATTAAAAGCCTTACTAAATCTGTTTTTAATCTGATCGGTGACGACAGACAGGTTAATTAAGCCGTAAAACTGTAGGAACTTATTTTCATCGTTTAAGTTAGTACAAGTTGCAAGAATAAAATTCCTCACACTCCTCTGCCGTTTACACGCATTTTGCTTGAGTTTTCATCGGACCCTGCATTTTCAGGTAACGAGTTCTTATGAGTTTTCATCGGACCTTAAGATAATAACAGGAATCTTGCCAAATTATTTTATTAAACCGGTAGAGATAGCACAATTAATCATATCATATTAACCTGAACCCGGAGTTCCGTTTAATTTAACTTCAATTCACTAAATTAATCTGTTATTTACTTTTCAAAAACAAGTCAAACTTAACTCCCCCCTTTTTGTGACTCGCTTAGGTACTAAATAATTCACCTTAGTCCCACGGTTCGATATCCGGTCGCTTACACTTTACTATACTACAACGACCGGGATTTGTTTGCAGCCCGACGGATATTTTGAGTTTTAATTTCTTTTCTTTTATTTTAATTACTCCAGTTCTAACCACTCACGATAACACGTCTGCAAAATGGCGCTTTGCCGGGGACTTGATTTATTCTAGTCCCTAAGCCCCGGTTAATTCACCTGTTAAATATAATCATCTTTTAATATTATTTTGTTGTTGAATCTAATTTTGGACAATCTAACTTTGGACTACGGACATCTGACTTTGGACATCTAATTACTAACTCTTTATATTATTGTCATTTAATTTCCATTGTCCTTAACATTTAATTTCCATTGTCCTTCAATTTCCAGTATACTAACTTATAATTTCCAGTATACTAACTACTAACTTTAATTTTCTGTCATTTAATTTCCATTGTCATTTCAATTTCTGTCATTTCTTTCCATTGTCTAAACTACTAACTTATAATTTTCTGTCAATAATTCCTAACATTTTTATTTATTCTAACACATAACGAGTTTCTTTCTATGTTTTGAGTGGTGAATGCCTTTTACCAGGTCAAACAGCCTCCCAGAAAATATTTATAATCACACTTTGGTTACAATCCAGAGATCGAGAGAACCTTTCTGTGCACCTAAGGCAGAACCGAACTCAACAATACATTACCACCACAGTGATAGAATCTGACCGGAAGCTGACATGGCATCTACACAGCGACAGTTCGAAATATCAACAGGCCGTCTAACCAAGGACAACGAGGCAGCCCAATCAGCCCACTGGTCCTTTGCACACCAATTTGCCTGAAAACGCTACAGAGATCCCCACCCTAATTATGCGTGCTCTCTAGAGAACCCACGACACTACCTAACAAGTTCACCAACACACCGACCTGGTTGGCTCTGATACCATCTGTGACGCCAGAGCACATGGTGATGTCTGGCACCAGGCCCACGGATTCCTGGTTCGCCCCAAATCGTCACACAAGGGCCCTAATAAGGTTCGAATGGGATAACAACAGCCTGGTACAAACATCCTTCACTCCTTCCTCCCTAGCCCATCCGATACGATGAGTGGCAGAAGCTGAAGCCATATCATCAGATCAGATGTGTTAAGGAGCTGGCATGTTGATGTTCCAGTCCAGACGAAGCCCTGTTACATGTTACAAAGTTCTTGCAACATGCCAACAGTCTTACTGCAACCGACGCAGTACTCCAGTACGCAAGATTGTCATATTCCCTCACAGCCTGACAGAAGTGCGAGCAAGTTGTATCATAGCCTGACACCAAGTACCATTGGTACTTGGGATGACATGGCCACCAAGTTCTACGACAAATTCCTACCCCCGAGCCGAACATTGGAGATGATTGCTGAAATCTATAATTTCAAGCAACCAGGGTCGGAGAATATTTGTGAATTGGGATCGTTTCAAAGGACTACTACTTACTTGTCCTCACCACGGTCTGACGAAAAAACAAGTATCACAATTGTTCTACAAAGGCAGATTGGTCCGTGCAGAACAATGGTACTGTCCTCGTTAGGGGCTGACATTCTGAAAAGCCAGGAGCACAATTTCTGAACAGCATGGAGTCTCTTTGTGAAGAAATCAGAGACTGGCCTCCGGTGGATCAAGGAGTGGTACTCCAGGTTTATATCATGTTGGGGAAAGTGATAACAAGTTTGACCAGCTGATGAAAAGCCATGAGCAACTCATGGAAACCAACGCTCAGCAGGCAACAAAAGTCAGTACTCTGCAAAAAGTGGTTGAGCAGATGGCTATGAATTCCTACCCCCAGCAAGCTAAGTCAATGATTTCCAGATCAACTACAATCCCTCTAGGCTATACACCTCTGTCCCAATCATCTCCTGTTATTTCTTGTACACAATGTGGCGGCCCTCATGACTATGAACAATGCCCCCAGCTACAAGAATTAAAAGCAGCAGAGGAAGCAAACTATCTCACCAACAATTCAGGATACAGACAACCTTGGCAACGTAACATGCAATCCAACCTTCGCTACTCAAACACCGAAAATATCCAAAACCCACATACCCTTCAAACATCTCAAAATTACAGAACTCAGTCCAATTTTCAAGGAGGCCAAAGGCAATATCAGCAACAACCTTATGGCAATGAAGCTTCATCGAGCCAACCAACTCAACCTCCTTCGAATCCTGAGTCTGAAATGTCTCAAATGCAAGAGATGTTTAAAGCGATGATGGGTAAGTCCCGAGACACGCAGGATGAAGTCGCAGCCCTTCGTAACGACCAAAAAGCCTTGCAGTCTCAAATACAATAGCTTCTAACTCAACAAAGACCTCCTGGTCAACTCCCTTCACAAACCATCCAAATCCAAAAGAGTATGCAAAAGCAATTTACGTAGTGGACCAGCCATCACATTAGCTCAAAGGGAGCAACAACCCGAGAGTGAAATGGTCCTTGAAGTGGAGCAGCAGGCTGAGGAAGACCTCGACATGAACCAACTGAAGCTCTATGCCAAATTAGTTGCGATAAACAAACTGATGGAAGGTCCACTAGACCTTACATCACAGCAACCGGAGAGCAAACTGGTTCATATAGTGGACGATTTACCTGAGGATTTGAGTTACTCTATATCACCACCCCCGTCGTTAAATGAGCAAACGGTATCAAACCTTCTGCTTGAGCTTGAAGACAAGCCATCAGAGGACAACTTCTACCCCAACTTCATGGAGTCTCCTCCCTCTGAAGTCAATTACCGTTATTTTCCCTCCTTCTCTGTGCTATATCCAGAAAATGAGGATAGTTACATCCTCAAAAATGAAGAGGAGGAAATGCTCGCTCCCGTCAGAACATCCAAACAAAATACCAATATCACCTTCAAGGAACCACCTCCCTCTAAAGTTGAATTCAATCAAGGCTCTTCCTATGAGCCTCTCAAAGAAGACGAGGATTATTACATCCTCAAATTTGAAGAGGAAAAGCCATCCAACTTTGATCTTCATCTGGAGGATCACAGCCTTCCCCTCTTATGCAACAAAGAAGTAGGGTGGAAACTCGAAGTCAGCTCGCTAAGTGAGAAGGCCACCTTTCCATTTGATCCAAGGTCAGAATTTGAAGATACAAATTTCCCCGAAGTTTTCCCTGAACCGCTCAACGCAGTTAAGGATGTCTTCATCCTTAAATTTGAATGGGCGTCTCCACAACTAGATGATACTCACACTAAGGATCATCCATTGAAAAATTTGGGCCCTTCGACAAAGAAAAATAATGCCCACCCAACCCACCCGTTGAAGCCCACTTCCACCTTCATTTTCATTCCGGGGGAGGAAATTTACATCCTCGACTCTGAGCAAGCACCACCACTACCATCTTGCATCCATACGGCTAAACAACAAAAGGAGAATGTTTACATTCTCCAGTTTGAGGAAGCACTACCACCATCACCCGCCGTTTTCAATACAATATTAATGGGCAAAACACCTCCTTCAAAACCAGGTTTTGTGGAGTTTGTCTTTTCCTACTGTAATTGTTGTCGTAATTCTTTGTTTTGATCCAGGTGGTTCGGTCCTACATATTGCCAATTTCCTGTTCCCGATACTACCATTGTCAACATTCATTTATGATCCGGGATAATGACGAACATACGTCTAGCTAGAGACGTTAAACCCAGGCAGCTTGGTGGGAGGCAACCCACTATCATCTTTTGTCTTTCCTTTAATTTATGTGGTTTTCCTTTTTGTACTATATTTCCCTTTATTATGTTATAATAAAATGCAGGTTTTACTTGAGTTCTTCTCGCTATGTAGAATATTCTTTACAGGTTCATTTCATGACATTCCACAGCTGCACTCAAGTGTGGGGGGAGCTCTACACACTCTACGAAATTTGGGGAGAACTCTCTCCTTTATTAATTGCATGCCCTATTAATTTAATTCCATCTACGCAATGAGGGCATTGCTTGAGCTTAAGGTGGGGGAAGAGCCTTTTCAGGGCATTTTGTGCTTAAATGTTTAAATCTCTCTGCTTATCTTGCATTTGTTCAAAAATTAAAATTATGTACCCTGCTAATGTAGGTTGTTCTCTTTAAAAACAAATACTATTATGAATTGTGGATAATGGTACAAATTTAAAAATTTTCATTTGATTACTTTTGAGGAGCATTTTTTTATGCGGTGTGACCCAATAATCTGCAAATGGTTGGATTTTATTGCTCAGGGTTTCTTTCTGTCTTCTCTCTTAGGGATTGCTAAGGGTGCTTCTCTGTTAAAAAGAGAAAAGAAAAATAAAAAATAAGGGACTGCGAGACACCATTGGTAACCAACAAAGAGAGAAGAGCCTTTTTCAGGGCATTTTGTGCTTAAAATGTTTAAATCTCTCTGCTTATCTTGCATTTGTTCAAAAATTAAAATTATGTACCCTGCTAATGTAGGTTGTTCTCTTTAAACAAATACTATTATGAATTGTGGGATAAATGGTACAAATTTAAAAATTTTCATTTGATTACTTTGAGGAGCATTTTTCTTATGCGGTGTGACCAATAATCTGCAAATGGTTGGATTTTATTGCTCAGGGTTTCTTTCTGTCTTCTCTTTTAGGGATTGCTAAGGGGTGCTTCTCTGTTTAAAAAGAGAGAAGAAAATACAAAAAAATAAGGGACTTGCGAGACACCATTGGTAACAAACAAAGAGAGTTGAGTGTTCTTGAATACAAAGGCGTGATGCCTACATTTTATCTCTCTCTTCCTTTATGCAAAAGTGAAACAAATGCATGAATCTATTTTTCCTTTTTTTTCTCCTCAATGCCCATTCTTGAGAGAAGTTGGCCATGGTAAAAGTTATCAGAGTCACCTAAACAAAAGAAACATTGAAGTACCTTGGATAATACCCCGAAACTCTATATTTTATTTTTACCCTGAGCACACCTATGCCACCAGCAGTTGTTGGATCACACTCCTCAATAAGTTAAAAAGATCATGAACTGTTCACCTCTTATTCCTACCCTTCATAATAATATTTGTTAGTATTGAGCATTCCCTACTTACTTGGGTACGTGGTTTTGCTTGAGGACAAGCAAAAAGATAAGTGTGGGGGTGTGATAAGTGTCCAAATGAGCATGTTTTTAGGTGGTATTTCATATATAATATTAGCACTTTTCTTGCTCATTTCTCCACTTCGGTTAGTTTTCCTCTAGTTTATTGTTTTATTGTTATCTCATACATTTATTGTTTAAACATGAGGAAAACCAAGCTGGGAGCAAAGTAGACGAAGAGACGAACGCATAGGCACAAACGGTTCGAAAAACGGAGTCCAAACGAAGAATCTAGAGCCGGTCAAGTTTGTGTCCGCATTTGTGACGTCGTGAGTATCCGCATAGAACCACGACGTCACACAAGCGAGGACAGCCATGCGGACACATTTCCCTATCGAACATTGCCAGATGGACCTGCGGGTCTGAGGAACCCTTGTATAGAGCAAGTGTGGGTAGCTTCAACTTTAGAGGGAGATTAACCTCGGGTACGATTCCATAGAAGAGTAATTGAAACCAGCTGGCTTGTTAGCTTTTCCATGCGCTCGATCCTTTTCAGGGCCCTTCCTTAATTCTGCAGTTAGTTGGCGGTCCGGGATGACTTGCCCTACAAATCTTTGTGCATCCTGGGCCTCAACAGAGTTAACTTCGATGTAGTCACGCTCAATCCCAGAGTCAGCAATCTTCCCTGAAATGTTTTCCTGATGACCAACCTCAAGGGAATTGATTTTACTTTTATGCTCTTCGATGATGGTGACATACTTAGCCTCCATGTCATTAGTGGTGGACCTATGTTTCTGTTCCATGGCATCAAAGGCAACCATGTACCTTTTCTCTAAGGCTGCAAACTGGGCCTCCATGCTAAATGGGTTTCCTCCCTCTGCCATACTTGGGATTCGGGCTTATCTGTTGGAAAAAGTGGTGGATTGAGCTAAAATTCTTGACAAAGAAATTTTAGGCAAAAACTTGTTTGGGCTGCAAGAAAACCACTTGAGATGAGTGTTTTGAAGATTGTGGGTAGGCACTGAGGCCCGAAATAAGTTGGAAGGGAGGCGCCTAGAAATGTTTGAAGAATGTGGCTCTTGGGCCAGAATATTTTGAGAATTGGGCGCTTAGGCCAGAATGTGTTTGGGATAGAGGTAAAGCATATGGGCCAAAATGATTTCTAAACCATGTTCTTTATGTGAATTGGAATTTGGGCCAAGTAATTCTGATTGGGCCTAAAAGATGATGCCTGTGTCTAGGATCTTGGGTCAAAGCCTAAGTGAAAAGTCTTCCTAGACTAGAATGAGCCCTTGGGCCGAGTGTGTTTGGGCCTGAAGTAAAGCACAAGAGCTGGAATGGTCCCTAAATCACAAATGGGCCTAACTTTCTTCTTAAGCCGAAAAAGATTTTATTTTCAGGACTTGTGAGTTATTTCAAGTTAGGTGGATTTCTTTTTTATGGGCCTAGAACTAATTGGATAATTCAAATTGGGCCAGAAGAGAAAACACCTAAGTCTAGGCTTTTGGGCCGAAACCCGAATGACTCACATGTTAAACCAAACTGAGCCTTGGGCCGCAAACAAATAAAGTTGCCAATTCGTGTTGGGCTAGGTTGTTGTAGGAGAAGTACCTATCAATCTCTAGGCTGGGTGGGCCGATCATACAAGCAAACAAGGCCCACACAAATTCAACATGTACTCACTAGACGTTTAAATCAAACCGGTATGGATCGATCCAGAGAGGTGCTTGGGGCGCGGGCCCAGGTCACCACAAAGGAATAGGGCTTGCAGGCTAGTCTCTTTGGGCTTCCCCACTCTTTCACATCACCTGAAGGTGTGCGTCTACGGTCGGGTCTTTGACTGACCAAACAAAGGGCTAGGTAAGGGCAATGCCAGGAAAACTTGGGGCTATGGCCCAAGTATTAAGGGGGTGTGGTTAGACGACACCCTCCCCTTTTCCCCCGCTTATTCACATCACCTAAAAGGTGTGAGTCCCTGACAGGGGACCACCAAACGGGTCCCAGAGTAAAATCGGCTTGCGTGGACCCTCGCTCTCTCTTATATGCAAAGGTGCAGGGAATTAAAGTGCGCACAAAGGTAGACAAAAACGCAATAAAGCCATAAATAAACATTTCAAGTTAAGCCTTCATTCTTAAAATTAAACAAGTTAATATTAACAATTGTCCCCAGCAGAGTTGCCAGTCTGTGAGCCTCGATTTTAAACCCTATCCAATTTTGATTAAAGCTGATTAGGATCTAACCGGTTTTAGGTCCACTTACAGCCTAAGTTTAATAACTATGCCATATAACATTAATTATTAAAACCTAAGCTAGCTCACTGGAACCTATTATGAGTCTCCACCTAATTTTTACCTAGATCAAATTAGGAAAGGAGAGTTCGGGTTAGGGGGCTTGGTATACAACTTATTTAGGGTTCCAATTACTTTCATTACCCCTCCTAGGTCGTTTTTCCTTTCTCTACTTATTTAATTACGTCTTATTACGAGTCGTTTTAACCTAAGTGCACGAGCTTCTGTTTTTTTGTGTTTTTTAGCATTTTTTGACTGAAAATAAAAGTGAAAGTTGAAATTACCTAAACTAGGGTTTCGGAGGCAGAATTAGGTCAAATTTTGTTTCCGTCCGTACTACGGACCTAATGTCCGTACCCACGGACCCTAGTTAATCTATGTGGAAATAAAAGTCGAATTAAACAGAATTCGAAAATTTAAAAAGTCCGGGGCCACGGATAGGATGTCCGTGGGCCAGGACAATGTTTAGAGAAAACCTAAAATTTTAAAATCCCGTTCGTGGTCCCAGACCATAGGTCCGAGGACCCGGACCACCCACGGACATGGGTTTTCTGATGGTTCCCGATGGTGTTTCCGGCTAAAAATTATGTACGTGTAGCTTGAAATTAAGGTATACAATACGATTTAAAGATTGCAGTTTGAAGTCGAATTATGCACGAAACTTGACAACAAGTAACAAGGCATAACAAAACGCAGTTAGCAATACAGAAGCCGAAAAGGGTTGGTTTGAGCCCAAATTTAACAGAGAGTTATAAGGTTGTGGGGAGTTATAAAAAGAATATAACCTGTTTTACCTTCGAATTCAAGATGATTCTTCTCGTTGGGATTCTTCTGAGGCTCCGATGATGCCGGTTCCAGATTGAGTTCGACCCGAGCTTCTGGTTGTTGATTGTTGATGATGTTCTTCACGTTTTGGATGTGGTTTGGGTGATGTTTGATGATTGTTGATGTGTTGGGATTTGAAAAAGTGTGTTTAGGTGGGATTTTGGGAGATTTTTTTGATGTGATTTTGGTGCTGGATGTGTAAAACATGGGGGACTTGTGACGGCTAGGTTTTCTGGTTGCTTAGGGTTCTTGAGTTTTTTTTGTTGATCATGGGATAAGGTTCGTTATATAGGCTTCCTTAAAGATAGAAAAATCCGGTAAAAACCAAGATTTACTGACGTTTTAGCTCAAGGGCTTCCAAAAGGAATTTGATTATGAAATTTTGCACATGGGTAAAGGAATATTCCTGATTTATCTAAAGTGGGAATCGAATTTTTAGGATATTGGAATATTTCTAAATTCAATTTCTCGTCAAATTCAATAAGAAATTGCTAGAAAATTATTGGATATTCGAAAAATCAAAATTCCAACCATTACGCTTCAAATGTCATCCTCTATCATGGGTTAAACTTCAAAGCATTTTGAATTGATTTGACCCTTATTTGGATGAGAGAGAAAGCCTATATGGGGCTGAGGAGCCTTGAAAAATTACGAAAATACCCCTGGAGATGACTAAGCTGTTCCTAGTACTCTGAAATGTGCCGATCGAACTGGGAACCCTCGTTACTTCTTGCCTATTAGTAGAGACCCTCTTCCGAGGAGTTTAAATTTTGGGTATAACAGGACACCTTTGAGAAAATGTGAGCCTCGATTTTTGGATCCTATCCTATGTGGATTCAAGTTGATCTGGTCGGGTTCTAGGTCCATTTATAACCTAAGCTTAATAACTATGTCAATAAAACAATAATTACTAAGTCCTAAGTTAGCTCACTGAAACCTAATTTTAGTCGTCACCTAATTTTAACCTAGATTAAATTAGGAAAGGAGAGTTCGGGTTCGGGGGCTTAGTATTCAACTTATTTAGGGTTCACATTACTTTAATTACCCCTCCTAGGTCGTTTTTCCTCTACTTAGGTTATTTACAGCTTTTTACGGGTTTGTTTTACCTAAGCGCGCATGTTTCTGATTTTTTGGTATTTTGATATTTTTTGACTGAAAAATAAAGTGGAAATGACAATTACCTAAACTAGGGTTTCGGAGGCAGAATTAAGTCAAATTTTGTTCCTATCGTAGCCACAGACCTAATATTCGAGGCCACAGACCCTTGTTAACCTAAATATGCAGAAAGTCAAATTTGCAAGAAAATGAAAAATTGAAAAGTCTGGGGCCACGGACAGGTGTCTGTGGGCCTGGACGTAGTTTGAAAAAAAACCTAAAATATTTGAGAATTATATACAAGCCGCGGTCCGGGGTGCCCGTGCTTACGGACAGGGCGTCCGGGACCCCGGACATAACATCCGTGGGTACGGACTGCCCTCGGACGGCGGCGTTGAGGTTATTCCCGGTGGTGTTTTTCACTTAATTTTTATGGGTACGTAGCATGAAAGATTAAAAACGTTAGTAATTGAAGGAATTCAATTTGAAATCAAAATTAATACGAAACTTAGCTAACAAGTTAGAAGGCAAGAACACAAACAAACCTTAATTCAGAATCAAGGAAAAGTCAATTTGATAAGAAATTTCAACCAAAGTGTATTGATATCAGGGGAGTTAGAAAATATTGTTTCTAACCTGTTTGGTTTCTAAAATTTGTTGTTCTTTCTTCACGTCGGGAATCTCTCAAAGCTTCGTTGGTGGCCAATCCGTTTCAACTTCGACCCGAGCTTCTGGACCCTTCTTCCTTGTGTTTTTAAGGACATATTTCTTCTATATTTGTGGTGGTTTGGTGTTGGAAGTCTGATGGGGAAAGAAAGATTGTGTTTCAGTGGTTTCGGGTGATTTCAGTAGAGTTTCAGTACTGATTTGAGGATTGGGAGTGCAAAAGTCATGGGGAGAAGGTTGACAGCTGTGTTTTCTGACTTTGGGAATGTTCTCCTCTACCCTGGGTCATTTTGGGAAGGTCTTTTATAGAAACAGCATGGCCAAATTGATAGAACAAAATTTTATCTAAAACCCTGATTTTTGCTCTAAGAGAATCTAATTTTCTAAAATATGCTACTGGTCGATAAATTTTTTGAAAGTTTAACCAAAGATAAAAAGACGATTTTTAGGATTTTGAGTGTTGAAATCGGGTTATTTCGATAAATAACCGATTAGATAAAAATCTTGCAATCTAGAACCTCCCATAATTAATACTTACGATTGTAAAATTGAAATTACGAAATTCCAACAGTTTTAGTCTCTAAAAATCATCCGATATCTTGTGTTAAAATTTCATGACATTTGAACTTGATTTTGGTATCTTCCAAAGGAGAGAAAATTACAAGAATGTTTGAATTTCTGTTTTAAATTTTGGGATGAGGCTCCAAAAAAAAAAATTTCATGTTCATGACTGTATGTAATCATGATAACCATGTGACAATTTTATTTAATTTTTTGGAAACCCTTTTTTTAATCTTATTCGAGGTTATTTCATGTGTTAATTAGCTTATAATATTAATTAAAAGCTAAATAAATTCATCTAGGAAATTAAGAAATGCCTTTCATAGTGACTATGGTATTTTTAAGTGTTTGGAGTTTGTGAACAAGTCATATGAAAATAGAAAATCCTGAATGTTCGTTCTGGAACCTCTTGTGCATTTTGACCGTTTTGCCCTTGTCTTTGCATTTGTGCGCTTGAGCCCTTTCCTGAGGGTCAAAATTTAGGCATAACAGGTTTCCCCCTCGTCAACTAGGCTTTGTAATGGAAATGAAAAGGCTAGTTGATGCCAGAGTGACACCTAAAATTTTGCCCCCGATCTTGAGGAATGCACTCCCCGTCTTGGATTTCTGTTGAAAGTCTGTTGATTGTGCTGAGCTATTCTAAGGCGCTAGCTACCTAAAATTGAAGCTAGATGTGATTGGCTATTATGAGACGTCAACTACCTAAAATGTGAAAGGTGGACTAACTAAGAATAAATAAACTATACCGAGCGTGTCGGGAACCTAGAAATGAAAAGAGGTCTAATATGTAATGATTGTTGTGATGTACGTGTGTGTTATACCCAAATTTCGACCCCCCGGAAGAGAGTCTCTACTAATAGGCTAGTTTGGTCAAGTAGCGAGGGTTCCCAGTTCAATCGGCACATTTCAGAGTACCAGGAGACAGCTTAGTCATCTCCAAGGGTCACTTCGTAATTTTCAAGGCTCCATAAGCCCCCTATAGGTCTTCTCTCCTCTCTCTTCAAATAAGGGTCAAATCAATTCAAAATGCTTTGAAATTTTAACCCATGGTAGAGGGATGACATTCTAAGCATAATGGCTTTTAATTTTGATTTTCGAGTTTTCCCAATAATTTTCTAAGCAATTTCTTGACTTGAATCTGACGGGAAATTCAATTTAAAAAATATTCCAACATTTAAAAATTCGGTCCAGCTTCACCTCAAAATTCAGAATATCATCCTTTACCCATGTGTAAAATTTCATAATCAAATTCCTTTGGAAGCCCTTGAGCTAAAACGTCGGTAAATCTCCGGTTTTTACCGGATTTTTCTATCTTTAAGGAAGCCTATATAAGTAACCTTATCCCATGATCAAATCAGAACCTCAGAACCCTAGACTCTCAAAGAAGGCAGCCGTCGCTCTCTCTCCACGTTTTTAAACTTCCAAGCAAAAACACACAAAACCACCACAAAAACAAAGAGAAACGTCCTTAACAGCATAAGAAGAAGGAGTCAGAAGCACATTCGAAGTCAATCCAAAACCGGCATCAATGAAGCACCAAAAGAACACCGTTGTGAAGAGTCTCATTAAATCCAAGGTAAAACAGTTGAAGTCATGTTTTTCTGACTTTGTTCAACTTTAACTACTCTGTGTTAATTTTTGGAGTCGATTGACTTTTTATCGCTTCTGAATTGGCGTTTGTTTTCGCTTCTGCCCAATAACTGTTTGCTAAGTTTCGTGTTTAATTGAATTCAAATTGTAAACTTTCAATCACTAACGCGTTTAGAATCTTTTAGGCTACCTACCCATAAAATTTGAGCCAGAAACACCGTCGGGAGCCACCCAACGCCGCTGTCCGAGGGCGGTCCGCACCCACGGACGCTATGTCCGGGGTCCCGGACTCCCTGTCCGAAAGCCGACGCCCCCGGACGTGGCGGGAAATTTTTATTTTCAAAATTTAGGGTTTTATAAAACATGTCCGGGCCCACGGACGTCCTGTCCGTGGCCCCGGACTTTTCAAAATCTCATTTCTGTTTAATTTGACTTTTCTGTGTAATTAAGTTAACTAGGGTCCGTGGGTTCGGACATTAGGTCCGTAGCCACGGACGAAAACAAAACTTGACCTAATTCTGCCTCCGAAACCCTAGTTTAGGTATTTTAAATTTCCACTTTAATTTTCTGTCAAAAATGTTAAAAAATAAAAAACAGAAGCGGGCACTTAGGTTAAAAACGACTCGTAATAAGCCGTAATTAAACTAAGTAGAGGAAAATGACTTCTAGGGGTAATGAAAGTAATTTGAACCCTAATTAAGTCGAATCATCACCCCCGAACCCGAACTCTCCTTTCCTAATTTGATCTAGGTTAAAATTGGTGGCGACTCATAATAGGTTCCAGTGAGCTAGCTTAGGTTTAATAATTATTGTTATATGACATAGTTATTAATCTTAGGTTATAAGTGGACCTAAAACCCGATTGGTTCTAATCAACTTTAATCAACATAGGATAGGGCTTAAAATCGAGGCTCACAGTGTGGAAGGGCTTATGTGTGCCTAGATGAATGCAAGGTATGATGGATGCAGGGTAAGATAGGTGCATGGTAGGTCTTATGCATGCCTGAATGTTTTTGTAGTGGTAGGACTTATGTGTGCCTACATGAATGAATGTAAAGTAGGACTTATGGGTGCCTAAGGTTGCTTTTGTGATGGTAGGGCTTATGTGTGCCTAAGTGGAATGGTAGGAAATAGGCTCACTGCAAGCCTGAGGTTGAGCTCTTCTACTCGGGTGAGAATCTGTATCTCTAAAGAGTCTGAATCTTTGGGTGAGAATCTATATCTCTGAGAAATCTGTATCTTCGGCTAAGAATCTGCATCTCTAAACAATCTGTATCTTCGTCTGAGAATCTGTATCTCTGAAGAATCTGTATCTTCGACTGAGAATCTGTATCTCTAAAGAATCTGCATCTTTGGCTTAGAATATGTATCTCCGGCTGAGAATCTGTATCTTTGGCTGAGAATATGTATCTCTGAAGAATCTGTATCTTCGGCTGAGAATCAATATCTCTGAAGAATTTGTATCTTCGGCTGAGAATCTGTATCTTTGAAGAATCTATATCTTCGGGCTTATGACGGGGGGTCTCGTATTGAAAGATGAAATGATAATGATTTCATGCAAATGATTGTGATGAAAAACCAATGGTGGAAAAAGCCAAACGTGACTATGATCAGTGCTAGTAAGGATAAAATTTGTCCAAGGCATGAAATTGTTGAAAATGTGCCAAACATGGCAATGATAAGGTGTGTGCAGAGAGTGTGAAATGAAATTGAAGTGCTTATACGGGTCAATAATTGTCCGATGCAAGAAATTGTCCAAACGTGCCAAACGCGGCAATGTTTGAGAAACATTTTCCGAAAAAGGAAAGATAAATTATCACATCCTGACTAAGAACTTTAGATCTGCAATTTGTTTCTTAAGAGATGACATGCCGTTGGTGGGGGTGTGTGGTGTTTGTTACAAGAGTTTGAGACTTTTTGAGTGGTGCCATGGCTTATGACGGCCTGAGAGTGTTTGTGTTGAGGTTAGGGCTTATGTGCGCCTGTGTGAAATGATGTGGAGGTAAGGGCTTATGTAGGCCTGTGTGGTGGTGTTTTAAGCTATTATCATCACAATTGCCCCCATTATTTTTCCTTACGTCAATCTGAGCCAGAGTTCATGGAAATCGATCTGAACGATCGATTGCCCCAGTATTTTCTTTGATTAAACATGCGAACAAGTCTCGTCCTCACGGGATCAAGGCTTATGTTTTGATATGGTTTTCCTAACCTACACTCAACATGTTTGTGTTTTTGCACTTGTTCCTGCTTACGGTCATAACTTCTAGACCATTGAATTCGATATATGTTGGATTTACGCCTTCAATCTGTTACTTTCACGTGATTAGATACACAACTACCAGTTGTAAGTCTTTTAAGCTTATAACGTGGCCATGGGGTGTGATGAATGACAACGAGACCATGGAGGGATATTTGAGGTATGTGGAGCTAAAAGGGGTGACCAAAGCTGCAACTTGCGTCTTCCCTCGGATTTGTCTTCCTTGTCTTGAAGTCGTATGGCTGCTTTGAGTTGACATTTTTTTCAAGCTTTGGACTTGGAACTTTTGAAGTAGTTTTTTTACACCATTTCTTTTATTTTTGCCATTCGGATTTCTTCGAGGCACTTCGGGTTTGCCTCTTTGTTTTATCCTTTTTTATTTCACTTCAGGGTTCTTGTGTCTCCCGGTTTTGAGCTTTGAGAGCTATTTTGGTGTGAGCTCTTGTCACTCTGGTCCATTTGCGGATCGCTTCGTCGTGCTGATAGCGGCGTTGCTTCTTTGGACTGATGAAAACGTTATCCGAGAATCAGTCTCCTTGCTTCCTTTGGTCACCGGTTAGATATTCATCACGGGCTGGCTTGTTTTGTGGAGCTTTGTAATATAAAAAGGGATATGTGAAAGGCTCAGCGGGGGCGCCTAGGGTTTATGTCAAGGTTCACAAGCTTTTGGCTATATAGTGCTGTACCTAGGTGCTTCGTCATTCCAGGCAGTTGTGTATCTGTTCTTTGTTACTTTTCACAGGTCTAAGCGTAAATTTACAAATTATCTCCTTCGGTTAGAGTTATGCCGTTTACCTTACCTTTGAATTGGTCTCACTGGAGTTGGGTAAAAATGACATGCTCGTTCACTCATGGTTTACCACTCAAGACACTCTCGTGAGATTTTCACTCAGAAACTCGTTCACACATTTAAACGAAAGATGAAAGATGACGAACTTAAACTCATATTGCCCCCAGTATTGATTTGGGATTATGACAAACAATTTAAAAGATGTGAATTTGGAACCGCTTTGTGGGTTGTTTGGATGTCTAGGGATAAGCTGTGGGGTTTGGCAAGGCATGTTCACAATTTTGGAAAAAACACATGTCTTTGCATTCCATTGTCAGGAAATGATTACTTCATGAACAATAATTTGAAAAGAAACTTGTGAAACAAAACTTTTTTTACCATTTAGACTTTAAAAGTCATCCATTTGCGAACATGAGGAGAAGGTGATTTGACAAAATCGATGCTTCTTATTAGTGGTTTGAAAATGATCATTCTTGAAAACTCTGAGTGATACATTTGAAAGATGAATGTTTTACCAAGTTATGTAGTTAAAATGCATGTGAACCTAAGTCTTCGATTGAATTCGAACTCTGCCGAACCGTCTGACGCCTGCATGATGAAGACTCGAGCTCTTGACCGTTGGGACATCGCTGAGATGATCGTGATTGCCTTCTTCTTGGACTCTTATTAGGCTCGGCGAAATACCTTAACTAGGAATGCCTATGGATGACGCATGAGACACTTGGGCCTGAATGTGAGGTGCATGGGTTGAAACGGTTTCATGAATGTGGATTGGCACTCGGGCCTGGATGATTTCATGTATGTGGATAGGCACTCGGGCCTGGATGAATTGAAAGTGAGGCACACAGGCCAGAATGACTCATAAGTGGGTTGGTACTTGGGCCGGAATGTGTATGAGAATGCCGCACTAGGGCCATAATGTATTGTGAGATTGTGGCACTTGGGCCACACTAGTTCAAAAATGGCCTGTTTCGGCGCCCTTATTTCGGCGGTTGTTTCAAAACCGCCGAAATAGGATGGTTTCTTAAAAGGCCGAGAACCTATTTCGGCGGTTCCTTACTAGGAACCACCGCAATAGGTCCTCGTAATATAATAAAAAAAAATAAAAGGACCTATTTCGGCGGTTCCTAGTAAGAAACCGCCGAAATAGGTGTTTTTGTATTTTTCCTTTTTTTTATTTTATCATCTATTTTGGCGGTTCTCTTCGCTAGGAACCGCCGAAATAGGTCTTTCTTATTTTTTTAAAAATAAACGAGGACCTATTTCGGCAGTTCTTAGCTAGGAACCACTGAAATAGGTCCTTTTAAAACCACCCCTGAACCCAGTTCATCGCAATTTCTCACCGGATTCACTACTCCCCCTCCTCTGTTGTGAACGGCGAACGAACGATGACGGCGACAACCAGTTGCAAACACCATCACTGTTGCTGCCTGCCGTTGGTTCCACCACCGTCTCTGTCATCTCTACCACTACCCCGTCACCCGCCGTCGCCGTCTCGTCCCCTGAGGTTCGACTTGTCCGACAACAGCAGCAGTTCACAATAGAGGGAGAGGTAAGTTCAAATTTTAGGGTTTAAATCATGTATTTGTTGTGTTGATTGTTGATATAAAGATTGTAAATGTGTAGTGGATGTCTAAATTTGTGGTGTGCATAAGATTTATGTATATATTCTATTTTAAATAAGTGAAAATACATGTGCGCATAAGATGTTCGATGAAATGTTTGAATGAAAATTTTGATTTTTTTTACTCATTTTGTGTGTTTGTTCCGTTGTAGGGTGCAATTACTAAGCTGCTGTTGTAGATTGAACTCGTACGAGGCTGAAAACAGTTCACTTGTGAACATGTAATATAGTCAACTTATGTCTTCATTTTTCAGTCCATTATAATTACAATCCTATATTAACGAACAAGGAACATACACAACTACTGAGTTTCTCTTGTATCTACATGTATTTGTGTCTCTACAATATAAATACTTAAGAAGCTCATTAACCATTGCATTGTAGATTGAAAGCGGAGCGGAGAACAATTCATTACGAACCGGTAATGTAACGCCCCGGTTTACCACCACCATTTACTTAGTTTTTTTTTTAAAAAGAAACGTGCTATAACTGAAATATCATCATTAGCTTGTATTATACATGAGTCAGTTTACAAAAGTTCCCCTATACTATCACCGGGGTGTTACCGCCACACTTACTAAGGCTAGTAAGTGTAAGGCTACTTACCACCACCACCTCTACGTTAGCTATCTTACATGGCTACTCCACTACCAAAAGAGTGACACAACCAACCCGTCACTTTACACCTTAGTACCAAAGACCCCTTCCAGCCAACTACTATGTTAGCTCCTACTCCTATTTTACACCAAAGCAAGGGGTATCAAAAGACTATTACATCACTAGCATCTTAGCATGGGACTACTTCCATGTACTCGTAAACAGTGGAAACTTCATAGGTAATGGACTGACTACTGCCATTCTCCGGTGCCTAAAACCCTGTATCTTCTTGTTGTCCACTCCTCAAGCACTATCTCGGTGACCCCAGGCTGTACACTTCTACGATAGGTGACAAACATGAAAATATAGAAAGTATCGGTGGACTCGTCCTCAGTGCAGAGAAGGTGACCATCCCAGTTACCCTGAACACACAGTTCATATACACAGGAAAACACAAACAAATAAAATCAGTAAAAACTGAGTAACACTACCACACCCTGTAAAAACTTATTTTCTTTTAAAACCTTTGTTTCCAACAAATATTAACAATATATAACAAATCAGAATTGATCACACACCATTTACCTGTACCAAGAATTATCAAGAGATAATTAATATCATAAACAAGATATTTCCAAATGAAGTCCGCCACCACCACCACCCACCCTATGTCCTTAAGTGTGCACACCCCCCTATTGAAAACTTCTGCCCAATAGGAGTAGATTATAGTGGCAGCTCCAAATTCATTAGTAGGAGCTTACATTGTTGCTGGAACGTCGGCTTGGCCTTAAAGGCTCTCACAAGAGGCATAGCCTTAGGAAAACCATGATATCAACATCACATAATGCTTTCCACCACCACCACAAGAGGTTATCCTTAACACATTTACAAACCATGAGTAAGATATCATAACCAAGCTTTACACAAGTAGTAATTCACACATCAAGCTCACCACTTGTAAAAAAACCTTAATAACATCATAAAAATACCATTCAAGCTCCAATAAATCAGAGAATCAAACAATTTCCAAGAAACCACCTTAGAAAGCTTAAATTCTCATTTTTGGACCAAAATCACTATTCACCAACTTATATAACTTCCCAAAGGATTCTCGGCCTAAAAATTTATCCATGATCCAATATCAACAACCAAGTATCTCCCAAAATTTCAGCTCAAGATCAATTCGGAAACCCATTCAACCACTCAGAAAGGCTTAAAGCACATTTTCTCATTTTTAGCTTCTTTACCTTGTCTAACCGACTTAAATTTCACCATTCGACTTGATTGTTCAACCATAACCATATATGCCCTATTCAAGACTACCCTAAAAATTTCAGCTCAAACCCATGTCGGAAACCCATCCAAACAATTCCTAAAGCTTAAAGCTCATTTTTCTCCATTTTCAAAGTTCTTTAGAGTTTTCCTACTTACCAACCTTATTTCGACTTTATTTTCTAGGATAATCACTAAATATTCATCCCTATATTACTTAAAATTTTAAGAAAATAGGACATAGGATTCGTAGGTAACCAAATAGAATGACTTAAGAAGGAAAATAAGCTTAATGGGTGAAAGTGATGTGCATAGATGTTACCCTTCCCTCTTTCCTACCATTTTGGTGTTCTTTACCACCTTGATTATAATTTTTTCTTGAGCCACAATATCCACCAATCAATTCGCCCCCACCTTGGAGCTTGGCATCCATCCTAAATGCCTTCCCTTGATTTGTTTCAAGTGTCAAAAACCAATCCTAACCATCCATACATAACCGCTTTGAATGGATAAGGAGGGGGCAAGTTGCCTTGATCATCATTACATATAGTAAGGAGATGAATAGTTTATAAATAGTAACCGAGATATTTTTCTCTCCTTTCCTTGATATTTTCGGCCACCACCTTAGGCCATGTTTGGCTTGATCTTTTCATGGGTATTAAGACTATATGTGTAGGTATGTTAATACTAGCATGGGTTATCAAGTTTCAGGAATTTCCTCGGGTTACTTCTGAGCTCTTCCGAAGCCTCGTTTGCCCAGAACCACTAAATACTGAAAAATGTAACTGAATTGTCTTATATTAAAAGAAGAAAGATATGATTGTTTCTTCCCTCAAAACACTCTAAAAGTATCTAACTCTCTTCCTAGGTTGACAACCACTCTCAGTTCCTGAGGAATTCAGTAATTTTCGGGAATTTCAGGAATCCTGCGAAACTAAGGTTTACCGGGTGATACTCCGGGAACTAAGGTTCCTAATGTTCACCAAGCACCTCCAACTAATTATAACCTTCTTCATCTTTAGAAATTAAGGTTTCCTAAGGTTTACAGCTAAGTAGGATCCTAATCACAGTTTAAGAAATTTGGGGTATTACATCCTCCCCCCGTTAAACAAAGCTTTGTCCTCGAAGCTCAATTTATCACCCCACAATACAGTCACATACTCCAAGAAATTAAAACAATATTCCACACAATAATTCCCAGGTAACTTTATCGACCACAGATGATTCAGCAACATCACACAAAACCTCAGACACCCAATCCCATCCATCACACAATATAAACCATTCACAAATTCAATGATACCACATATATAAAATCATGAAGAAACAATTCCTAAAATAACATTCAAGTATTACCAACCATTTCTGGCACAACACCAAACATTCACAAACATTCACCACTTACCATACGACTCTCTCCCCCTAAAAAGAAAGTTTCTCCCGAAACTTTATTTGCTAACCTTAATCAAAGAGTTCTGGGTGTTGAGCTCTCATCTTGCTTTCTAGTTCCCATGTAGCTTCTTGAACTCCATGGTGAGTCCATAAAACTTTAACCAAATCCACAGACTTCCCTCGAGTCTCCCTCGTCTTACGATCCAAAATTTCAATCGGGTGTTCCTCATAAGTCAAATTAGGTGCAACTTCTACCTCGTTCGGTTTGCAACACATGTGATTCGTCTGGAACATACCGTTTCAATTGTGATACATGGAACACATTATGGACCCTATCCATGTTCATCGGCAAAGCTAATCGGTAAGCCAAATTTCCAACCTTTTCCAATACTTCATACGGACCGATGTACTTAGGAGCAAGTTTTCCTTTCTTACCAAATCGTACCACGCTCTTAGTGGGTGAAACCTTCAGAAATACCTTGTCCCCCACATTGAATTCAACTGGCCTTCTATGCAAATCAGCATAAGACTTTTGCCTATCTTGTGCGGCTTTCAATCTCTGCCGAATATTCTTACCTGTTGAGCCATCTCCTCTGTTAACTCAGGCCCTACCATAACCACCTCCTGTGTATCATTCCAACATAACGGAGTATGACACTTCCTACCATATAAAGCTTCATACGGGGCCATATGGATACTCGAGTGGTAACTGTTGTTGTATGAAAATTCAATCAAATGCAACTTGTCACTCCATGACCCTTGATAATCCATCGCACAAGTCCGCAACATATCCTCTAAAGTTTGAATAGTTCTCTCCGTCTGCCCATCAGTCTGTGGGTGGTAAGCTGTACTAAGGCTCAATTTTGTTCCCATGGCTCTTTGGAACTGCTGCCAAAACCTTGAAATAACCTAGAATCTCTATCCGAAATAATTTCCACAGGGACTCTGTGATACTTAACCACATTTTTAATATATGCCTCCACCAGCTGTTCCATAGACCAAGTACTTTTCATTGGAATTAGTCTAGTAGTCTTGGTCAACCGATCTACAATCACCCAAATCTGATCCATCCCACCTTTGGTCGGTGGTAATCCCACTATAAATCCATGATATCGAATCCCATTTCCACATGGGTATATCCAATGGTTGCAAACATTCCTCCTGCCTTCTTATGCTCAAATTTAACCTTTTGACATTTAAACACTTCGACACATGTTCAGCTACCTCCTTTTTCATGCCTGGCCACCAAACCTTTCTTCAAATCTTTATACAACTTATTTCCTCCTGGATGTATGGAATATGCAGAGTTATGAGCTTCCTGCATCAACTTCCTTTTAATATCACCACATGAATCTGGTACAAACTATCTTCCACGAAATCTCAGACTACCATCGTCATAAATCTTAAAATCTGGGGCTTCTCCTTTTTCTACTTTTTCCTTTATTTTCCATAGCTTCTCATCCTCTTGCTGGTGATGCAAAATTTCCTTGTAAATGTCGAGGAACGCGTTCATACTAGCCAAATTTCTCTCTATCCACTTCCCCGTTGCTACCTACCACTCAAGGTTCAACCTCTTGAAATCTTGTACCAACTCATCATGTAATATCCAATTAGCTTCTCCCTCGTGACTCCTCTTTCGACTTAAAGCGTCTGCCACCACGTTGGCTTTGCCTTCATGGTATAAAATCTCCAGATCATAATCCTTAATAAGTTCCAACCATCTTCTTTGCCTCATATTAAGCTCTTTTGAGTGAAGATATATTTCAAGCTCTTGTGATCCGTATAAATCTTACAAGAAGTTCCATACAAATAGTGCCTCCAAATTTTCAAGGCAAAAACTACAGCTGCAAGTTCCAAATCATGAGTAGGGTACCTCGTCTCATAACTTTTCAACTGTCGAGAAGCATAGGCAATGACCTTGCCATTCTGCATCAATACACACCCTAATCCATATTTAGACGCGTCACTATATACCTCAAAACCTTCTGTACCACAGGGCAACGTAAGAACTGGTGTTGTGGTTAACTTCTCCTTCAAAATCTGGAAAGCTTTTTCACAATCCTCATCCCACTTATACCGCACTTCCTTTTTCATCAGATTTGTGAGCGGTCTTGCAATTTTAGCGAAATCTTGAACAAACTTCCTATAGTATCCAGCTAACCCAAGAAAACTTCTAACTTCTCGAACGTTCGTTGGCCTGGGCCAATCCTTAACAGCCTGAATTTTAGCCGGATCAACCGAAATTCCATCTCCGGTTACCACATGACCTAAAAACGATACTTCCTTGAGCCAAAAATCACACTTAGATAATTTAGCATACAACTTCTTCTCCCTTAAAACTTGTAAAACTTGTCGCAGATGATCAGCATGTTGCTCCTCATCCTTCGAATACACCAATATGTGTCAATAAATACCACCACAAACTTATCAAGGAATTGGCTGAATACCCGATTCATTAAATCCATAAATACTGCCGGTGCATTTGTTAGCCCAAATGGCATAACCACATACTCATAATGACCATACCTAGTTCGAAAGGCTGTCTTTGGTATATCCTTTTCTACTATCTTTAACTGATGATAGCCTGATCTTAGATCAATCTTAGAAAATACTTTCGCTCCTTGTAGCTGGTCGAACAAATCATCAATCCTAGGCAAGGGATATTTATTCTTGATTGTGACGTTATTCAACTCCCTGTAATCAATGCAAAGACGCAAAGTTCCATCCTTCTTCTTTACAAACAATACTGGGGCTCCCCACGGAGAAGCACTCGGTCGAATATAACCTTTTTCTAAAAGTTCCTCCAACTGTTTCTTTAACTCATTCATCTCATTCGGGGCCATCCTATAAGGATGCTTAGAAATTGGAGTTGTTCCTGGTACTAAATCAATAGTAAATCAATCTCACGGTCGGGTGGAAGTCCAGGAATTTCTTCTGGAAAAACATCTGGAAATTCCCTGACTACTAAAAGATCCTCAAGTGCGGATGACTTTGGTTCTTGCGCCGATTTTTCCTCTTGAACATAACACATATAAACTGGCTCTCCTTTTCGCAACTCCTTTAAGAATTTTAAGGCAGGTAGAATTTTACCCTTTGTTTGGCTCCTTCGCATGTGTACGACACTCTCTTCCCATCTCTTCCCACATAAGCTAACCTTTTGCTTTTCACAATCTATGCGCCCCTTGTGCTTACTCAACCAATCCATCCCCAAGATTATATCAAAATCCTTCAATCAAACTCTAACTCACCATCCATCTCAAATTCTCTACCCTCTATGGTTACTTTTACTCCTTCCATCTTTCTAGTGCATCCTACCTCTCTACCCTACCACTCTTCCCGTAGGTGTAGAAACAGAAATTTCAACTTCTATATCAGGGACTACTCCTACTTTCTTCAGGAACTCAGAGGATATAAAAGAACAGGTTGCACCGGAATCAAATAATACTTTAGCACTAGTTCCAAGAACTGGAAAAGTACCTGTAATGACGCCCCCTTCTTGTTGAGATTCAGCCTCCGTCTTGCTGATTACGTTGATATATCCCTGATTCTTATAGCCTCCTCCTTGAGTACTTCCACTTCCATATTGTATTGCTTCCCCTGATTATTCCCTTGTCCACCCATATTACCTCTTGGACCATTATAATTATTCCTCTGTCCATTTTGATTATTCAGCTGTACTCCACCTTGGTTGCCACGATTGTTCTGGTTGCTGAAATTTCCAGTTGTAGCAGGTCTTGCTACTTGATCAGTACCTCCTTCCATCCTTCTTACCCTACACTCATAGGCCCTATGGCCCAGCTTCCCAAAACACTTTACCAACCTTCCTTCGCAATCTTCACCTGGTGATTCTTCCACAAATCTTGCAATAAAAGTATCTAGTTCCTTTATCATTGAATCGCCGTCCTGGGTAATTGGGTCTGGCTCCTCCACTTGTCTAACTTCTATTTTAGCCCTCTTATCAAAGCTCTCGGCCTTACGAGTCTCCCATTCTCCTTTTCCGCCCAACAAAACAAAATGTCATGAAATTTTTAACAAAATAGAGGATAATATTTAGAGACTAATTCCATTGGAATTTCGTTATTTCGACTTTGCCAATAATAAGTTATGAATTGAGGGAGGTTCCAGATTGTGGATTTTATCTAATCAATATTTATCTCGATATAACCTGATTCCAACTCTCAATTCTTAAAATCCGTCTTTTACCTTTGGTTAAAATTTCAGAATTTTTATCGTCTTGTAACATGTTTTAAAAAATCAGATTCTCTTAGAGCATAAAATCATGGTTTTAGATAAAGATCTTTATTCTATCAACATGCCTTGCTCTTTCTTTCTCAAAAGGACCTTCTAAAAATGACCTAGGGCAGGGAGAACATTCCCAAGTCAAAAAACACAGCCACAAACCTTCCCCCCGTGTTTTTACACTTCCAATGCCTCAAATCAATACCAAACACTGCCGAAATCACCCCGGAATCGCCAAAACCTCAACCTTTCTTCTCCCATTGAATTGCCAAGCACCAAAACACTAAAAATATAGAAGCAAACCGTCCTTTACCATACAAGTAAGAAGGGGTTAGAAGCTCGGGTCGAAGTTGAACCGGATTTGCTATCAACGAAGCGTTCGAGGTTTCCAGGAGAAGGAACAACCAAATCTTGAAGCCAAAACAGGTTTGAAATTCAAGTCTTTAACTCCACTGATCTCAATACACTTCTGGTTGAAATTCTATTCGAATTGTCGTTCTTTGCTTCTGAATTAAGATTTGTTTGTGTTTCTGTCCACTAACTTGTTCAATAAGTTTTCGTCCTTAATTCGTATCAAATGAAAACTTTCAATCTCTATCATCTTGTACATCTTTCAGGCTACACACCCATAAAATTAGTGCTCAAAACACCGTCGGAAACCGCCCAAAACGCCACAGTCTGAGGGCGGTCCGCACCCATGGACGCTATGTCCGGGGTCCCGGATGCCTTGTCCGAATGCCCGGACGCCCCCGAACGGTGGCGGTATTTTTAAGATTTTAAAAATTAGGATTTTAACGTTACATGTCTGGGCCCACGGACAGCCTGTCCGTGGCCCCGACTTTCAAAATTTTGTTTTCTGTTTTATTTAATATTTTTCGACTTTTATTTTCACATAGGTTAACTAGGGTCCGTGGTTACGGACATTAGGTCCGTGGCCACGGACGGAATCAAAATTTGACCTAATTCTGCCTCCCAAAACCCTAGTTTTGGTATTTCAATTCTCACTTTAATTTTCTGTCAAAAAATATTTAAAATACCAAAAAATCAGAAGTGCGCACTTAGGTTAAAAATGACTCGTGATAAGCCGTAATTAACTAAGTAGAGGAAAAACGACTTCTAGGGGTAATGAAAGTAATTGATCCCTATTAAGTCGAATATCAAGCCCCCGAACCCGAACTCTCCTTTCCTAATTTGATCTAGGTAAAAATTAGGTGGCGACTCATAATAGGTTCCATTGAGCTAGCTTAGGTTATAATAATTAATGTTATATGACATAGTTATTAATTAGGTTATAAGTGGACCTAAAACCCGACTAGATCCTAACACTCGAATCAACCTTGGATAGGGTTTAAAAATCGAGGCTCACAGGGTTCACAAATTAAATGTATTCAGCCTCGTACGACTTCAATAATGGTGGACCCCATTTAGTGATTTCCCTCTATAAAGAGCGCAACCATGCTTATTATTAAGCATTCAGCCGCAATCATTCAACACACAAATTTCCATCATAAACCAAACTAATATATACCAAATTTAAGTTCATCAACCAATTCCATAATATTGTGGAAATCAAATACAAATACAAAAGAGAAAAGGATAATTAGATGTATATTGCCTTGTAATACCCAAATGTATCTTAAACTGTGATTAGGTCCCTACTTAACTGTAAACCTTAGGAAACCTTAATTTCTAAAGATGAAAGGTATAATTAGTTGGAGGTGCTTGGTGAACATTAGGAACCTTAGTTCCCGGAGTATCACCCAGTAAGCCTTAGTTTCGCAGGATTCCTGAAATTCCCGAAATTACTAAATTCTTCAGGAACTGAGAGTGGTTGTCAACCCTAGGAAGAGTGTTAGATACTTTTGAGAGTGTTTTGAGGGGAAAACAAATAATATCTTTCTCTTCTTTTTAATAAGACAATTCAGTTACATTTTTTCAGTATTTAGTGGTTCTGGGAAACCGAGGCTTCGGAAGAGCTCAGAAGTACCCGAGGAAATTCCTGAAA